>VZRU01002988.1:63016-79526 GCA_013398155.1 Pedionomus torquatus
GGTATGCAGAGGAAGAAGGTTGCAGGTTGGCAAGACCCGCAGAAAAAATTGTTATTCTAAGAGTAAACCCAACCTTCCCCGGCATGACCCACCCACCCCTTGCCAGCTCCTTCTTCCCAAAGGACAAATCAGGTCAAATCTGCTGCTGGAAGAAAGAGAAGAGGAAGGTACCCTTATTGAGCAGGATGCAGCCACGTGAGGTAGCCCCTCCCATCCAAGCAGACCTCCCCTGAAAAATCCTATGGGATTATCCCACCCATCTACCTGGCTTGCCTCACACCTGCAGCACCAGGAGCAGATCCATATGTTACCATTCTCCATATCACCCCAAGATATCTCCATATCACCCCAGAAGACTGCCAACAAGGCTAAAACTCATCACACGAGTGGTCTCCCAGCACCTCAGGGATGGGACAGCATCTGCATCATGGGCTCTGCATCTCACAGCAGCGGGTACCTGAGGCTTGAGGCAAACCCTCAGCCTTGCTGTGCTCCAGGGGAGACAGGACCATGTTCCTAATGAACAAGATCCTGATGGCTTTTGTCCTTTTTCCAATACTGTGTTACTTACATTCCTTCTTTTTTAATTAAAGCAGCCCCAGCTGATTTTACAAGCTTGCCGCTGCTTCTCTCCCAGTCTCTGTGTCTCTCATATGCTTGAGTGCTAGTATTAATTATTAGAGCCAATTTACTGTTTATACTCTGATGTTTTAACTAATTACCACTAATGGCAGACACCAGTGGGCAATCAACTTCATTTAGTTCCCAGTGCAAACCACTCATTACCATCTGAGAGAGGGGAAAAAGAGTATGCAGGAGGGATAGATAAAGACTGAGCTACACTGGTGATAAGCTGTGGGGTCTGGGGATGCTCCTGCTTCTTGGTGTAGCCCCCTTGATAGGGCAGGATTTAAAGCTCAAGCATGTGTGGGTGGGCAGCAGGGGAGAGTCTATGCACAACTGCTCTGCAGGGGCTGTTAAAATTGCTGCTACTTCATGCTGTGTCCTAAGCCTTGCCTTGTCACCAGAGAAAGGCTCTAAGCCTGAGACAGCTACAGTTACAGGTGAGTGATGTTCCTCTTTCCTTGCTTGGCAAATGGCTCTTTTTCCCTGCTGGTTCTCATCCTGGGATTTATCCCTGGGGAGGTACAGCTCCTGCTTGTGTTCTTGGGTTGGTGTGGTGCCCAGTTTCCTGAGTCCCAGGTGCCTCTGGTGTTAATCCTGCCATCAGAGGTACAGCGGATGACGTGAAGCCAAGATGAGTTGGGGCTGAAAAGCCCTTGAGCCAGGCTTCTTCCTGGCTGGAGCTGAGTTTTAAGCCTGGGCTAATGCAGCTGAGTCATGGAGCTAATTTAGCTGTTTCTGTGTGTAGTGATATTGTCGACACTAATCCTTTCTTAACATGAGTGCATCCCTCAGCCTAGCTTGTGTTTCTGTCGGCTGGTTCCCTCTGGAGACCTAGGAAAGCCATCAAAGCACATGTTTATCCCCACCCCCCACCCGGACCTCAGAACCAGCACAGGAGCCTATGGTGTTCAAATGATACAACTCTCCTGGCTATGCTTGCTCTTCTCTGTTTTGGATTGAAAAACAAACACACAGAGGGGGACCTACAAGGTGGGGTGATGGAGTGAGATGGGCTGGACCTGGGGCTCCAGCAGACACCTCAGGTGGGTGCAGCCCAGAGCAGAGCACAAGGGATCAAACTCCCAGGTGTCCTCATATGTGGCTGAGAAACACTCCTAGAAAAAGCCATGTCTAGATCCATTTACATCCTACCACAAGACTTGTCAATCTTGACCTGGGACAAACTGTGTTTGTGGTTCTGGGGATCTGTACTCCTCCAGCCCTCAAACATGAACCTTTCCGGGGACAGACAGAGCTCTAATGACCTGCCAGTTCATTACCAGTAGTGGGAGTCCTGCCCTAACAAAAGGGACCGCAGCATTTTCAGAGTTCTCATTCCACCAACATGAGTTTTAGTGCAGTAATGCCGTAACAGCTCTGCTGGGAATCCCAAAACAGTGTCACAAGCCCAGTCACAGGGATGGGGCCAGGTACCACCTCTCCAAAGGGAACTCCAGTCTTCCTGTCTCCCTTTCCCCTTTTCTCTTATTCTTTCAGTCCCTGATTTGCTCTGGAAATCCTGCTTTTGAAAGGGAGATGGGGGTTGGAGACCTGCTCTGCAGTGGTGGGGATGTGGTCGCCTGTCTGGCAGAGGAGGGGGTTATAACTATGCACACATCTGAGATGTAATTGCTGTCAGCTCTCTCCATTCTTGCAGCACGAGGCCTTTAATCTCTCCCACCAGACCCATCGGCCCTGATATTGCAGCTCCAGAAAGGCTGGTTTTATGTACTTTAACCCTGCGACCTTTACAAATCCCATCATTCCAATCAATACGTCTCATTAGCGTTAGGTAAATGTATGGGATGGATGGGGAGCTGTGCTGGGAGGAGCCCATGGAGGGTGGGGTGGAAAGTGCTCCTGCCTGCCCGTTCTTGGAGGGGCAGCATAGCCCCACCACGCTCCTTGAGCTGCTGGGGACACCCCTTCCCTGCCCCCCCCTGCCAAGCACCCTTGGCCCCAAATATCCTTTCCCCCAGACACATGCCTTGGTCCAGCTAGAGGAGGGGGTCAGCTAATGCAGAGTGTAAAACAGTCCCAGCAAAGCCAACGGCAGAGTCAGGAGCCCAAGCTGTTAACTGGACCAAGCTGTTGGAGTAATTCTTCCCCCCCCCCTCTGTCCTTGGGAAGCAGACATATGTTTTACAGATTTCCCTGATGTTGGCTAAATGAAAACATACAGGGCCTGTGGCAGGTGATGGGAAAACAATGTGGGGTACAAAGCCAAAGAGTGGGGTGAACAAACAAATTTGCTGGTGCTTCCAGTGAAAATGAGGAGCTTAATCCAGGGAGAAGCATGAGTTTATACCAGGTGAGCACCTCATCAGCACAAGGATGCTGGTGGGACCAACCCATGGTTGACAGGACATTGGTCAATTAAGGATGCTTGAAGAAAAAGATGGAACTGATCTTGCCCTTAGGAAGGCTGGAGATGGGCTAGTGTTACAATCTAGTTATTGCTGGGGAGGCATCTCCCTTCCCCCTGGATCAGTGCCTCAGCCAGTAGGGCTGTAAATGCTATTACTGCCCATAAAACTACCCAGCTCTCCTCCAAATCCTGCTCAAATGCTTGACTTGGGCGACCCACTGGCAGCAGCAGATCCCACAGGAGCAGGTGTCTTGGGGGCTGCTGTTGCCACAGCCTGCCTGGGATGGGGGCACCTGGCTGCTGGGGGCAGCCTGCCCTGCTGCCTGCCTCCTCACTCCCCATGGAGGTGATGGGTGGCTTCCTGGGGGACCACAGTACCAGTGTGCTCCAGACCTTGGCATTGCTGGCTCACCTGTGCCGTCTGCCTTCCAGCTCTGCACCATGCCAGACCTGGGTCCCAGCACTTGAACTGAACTATCCCACCCTTAAGCAAATTCATCCCTGGCAAATCCAGCTCCTCAAAAGGAAAGAAGATGAGTTTGAGAACTCCTCTCGGATGTAGGAGGAGGTAAGGGTGCCTTGTCGCCCTCCCCAGGCAGGGCAAGGTCTTTAAGTGGCATCTGGAGCCGGGTTTGGTTTCTGAGCTCTGCTATCCCCATCTGCAGAGCCAGCTTGTTACTGCAACAGCACTCGGCTCTTCCCAGCTGCTTTGGGCTCATCCCAGCAGTAAAAGCAGCCTGATGAATATACAGCACAAAATGTATTCATAATTCATATACGTACACCTGTTTCTGTAAAAGTCTACAAAAGCAAGGGCTTAAAAACCATGGGCAAGCTCTGCTTTTTCCCATTAGTGGGGTTAAATGAAGGTATTTCCATGAGGTTTAAACTTAAAGCCGGGCCAAATACCCCTCTCACTGCAGTGTGGGATTTGTCTTGGTACTGGAGGGGATACATGGAGCTGGGCATGTGACATTCCCACATATGCAGGGTGGTTTGGAGACCTGGTTCATGTATTCCCCCTCTCCCTGAGGCACTGACGTCTGCTTTCCCTGTCCCCCCGCCACGCTGTTTGTCAAGGCTCTTTGGCAAGACCTCAGACTTGTTGACAAGCACTAAACTCCACAGCGGCATGAAAACCATTTAAACACTAAGCCCCTCTTGGCTTTAGCGAGATGACTGTGTGGTGTGGGATCTTAGCACAGCCCCGGGAAGGAGAAATGAATAAATCCTCTGGTGGGGCCAATCTCAGTCAACCTGACACTGCTGCTTCTGGAATTAAATGTGCAAGTCCTGAGGTGCCTCTCCGGAGCGGTGGGATGCTCGATACTGTGCCAGTGCCCCTGTCCACCAGCTCCTGGGCCACCAAGTTGGGTGCAGCCATGAACGTGAAACCTGTCTCTGGTCCATGACAAGAAAAGCCAGTCCATAGTTCCAGAGTTGTCTTCTCCAGCAGAACTGTGGGGTTTGATAAAGCCACCACTGTGCTCTGCAGTGCACTGGGGTACCTCACCCTAACTAAGAGCCCCCAGTGGCAGGGCAGCACAGGGGGCTCGTGGAGTCCTTCAAGCTTGCGGGGTTTTTGACACCAACAGCGTGGAGCCCACAGCAAAGCCTCCCCAGGTGGCCACAGGCACTCAGCAAGCCTTTAGGAGCAGTGCTGCCCTCCTTGGCACCATGGTCTCTGCCTGGCCATCTCCAGCTGGCAGCAGGAAAACCTGCACAGTGATGGGAATGGGGAAAGAGGGCAGAAAGCTAACACATCCCCCAGCTGCGTAGTTATCAGTGGAGGACAGAGGAGTGGCCTTGCTGAAGGACCCTGTTTAACCTTCTCGGGCTTGTCTGCTGGAGAAAAGCTTAGTGAGAGGAGATATTGTAGATAGAGAGATTTGGTGGGTCCAGAGATGCAGGGGACTGCAGCAGCCTTAGATTTTATCTGTGTCTCTGCATGGCCAGACGACCTTGGAATCCAAATCAACAGTTGTTAATAAAACATAGGGGAGAAGCACGAGGGGTTAAAGGCAGAGCAATGCCGCAGGGAGCTGAGGGCACTCAATGCTGCCACTGTCTAGTCTAATAATGACCGAGTATGTAAGCTTACTGGCTCCCTTTTCCTTACCCCTTGGAAAAGCTGCTTTTGGACAGTAATGGGAACAGAGGGAATTCCCAAAGGCCTGGAGTCCCCTGCCAGATCCCTGTCTTCTCCACTGGTTCCTGTGTGCCTGTCTTGTTCCTGTGCTGCACCCCACTAAGGGCTGGGGCCGAGCCCCACCGAGGAAGTGAGAAGAGGCTGAAGGTAGCCACAAAAGTGGAAGCAGGGCTCTTGCCAGTTCTTCCTTTCACTCCCGGCCCCTCTTGACAATGTCCAGCCCTCTGGGCTGCTCTTCACTGTGTGCCCCTTCCCTCCCACAGGAGGTCTGGGTCAGCCAGACCCATTCCTTCACCACACTTGTGCTGCCAACCATGCCACCAGGAGCATCTCTTCCTTGTAAGGATCTGAGGAAGGAAATAGGGCAGCCTAAGGCTGGGAAGGGAAGGGAGACCTGGTTCTGGTCATCACTGGAGAGAGCAAGCAGGTGCTTGAAGCGCTGGAGCATCATCCCAGAACCACCACTGCCTTCCTGCTGTGCCCCATCTCCTCACCTCCAGTCATGCAGAAATCTGGCCCTTACTCAGCCCAGCATTTCAGTCCCAGCCATTACAATGACAAGGGTGATAAGAGATTCTTATCACAGGGCTCAGAATCGATTTGAAGCTGAGCCCCTTCCCCACACTCCTCCTCCTCATGGTTGCTGGAGCAGTGGTTGGTGCTGCAGAGGGACTTGGCAGCGGGGCTTGTCGGAGAGCAAAGATGACAGTTCGGGGTTCAGATCCCTCCAAAGATATGTTCCTCCAGCTTAGCTGCTGCAGATGGAGCTTGGGACAAGAGCCAGGATGCCTGGCCTCCTTCCTGCCACCCACCTGCTGGGAGACCAGCTCCTTTTCCCCAGGCTCCCAGAGGGGCTATGCAGCTCTGCATCCCTGGAGGGCACTGTGAGCCACCATCCAGGGGGACCTGGGCAAAGGGCTGCAGCCTCCCAGCCGAGGCAGGAGCTTGTTCTCCTCCTTGTGCTCAGGGGAAGAAAGGAGAAAGTCCTGCTCACCCCACAAGATTGCTGAGGAGCAGCCCACAGTCCTGGATCGGCTCTCTGTGCCCTTGTTTTACTCCAAGCAGCTGTCACGTCCTACAGCTCAGCATGGCCTGCCTCCGCTCTGGTCTCCTTCCCCACCGATCCTGCCCTCCCACGAGTGGCTGATGGGGACAGTGCTTGGGAAAGAGACACTTCTGCTAGTGGAGCCGGAGGTTCCCAGTCTGGAGTGGGTGTCTGTGAGCCCCAGTCACATCACAACAACCAGCATCTCCCCTGTGTCACTGCGACCTGCTGTCCCTTCACCTGCCGGAGGCTGTCTGTGTGTACTTCATGAAAAGCAGAAGCTGCACACAGGTTTCAGTGAGGTTAGAGCTGGTTTAATGCAGCCGCCCAGTCCCTCAATCTCTCCCCGCAGCCACTGCCCTCACCATTTAAAAAAAGCTCTGTTCCTGGCACCATCAGCCTCTAAACTTGGCCAGGTCTCTGCTCAGATCAGTCCTTAGAGGCGCACACCAGCCCAGGATTCCACCTTTCAGTTTTGCCCTTCTCAGCTCTGGGATGGCCAGTGGGTCGGTGTGTGCCTGGGAGCCAGGAGGGGAGGCAGAGGACCTGGGAACACAGCTGCCTGCACTGAGGCTGCCCTGGGCAGTTGGCACTGCAGCTCCCCAATTCTTGGGGGTGCCTTGGCTCAGATGCACCCACCCTTTGCAGCACATCTGCAAAAGCAGAGCCCAAGCTCAGTCACCAGTGGGGAAACTGAGGCATAGGCAGGTTGTGGCCTTGCACAGCCACACAGCAGAGCTGCTGATCAGACAAGAGATCCTGGTCTGGAACTGCTTGAGGAGCCTTGGCCCTTTTAGAAACCTTGAAGCCCTAGCAGCTTTGGCCGTGCAGATGTTGCAAGTCCTCCTTTTCCTCCCAGAACCATCTCTGGGAAGGGCAGAAGCACAAAGCGGTGGCAGAGGAAGCATCTGAACAATTGTGGCTTGTGCAGAGGCGAAGAAAGGCCCTTCTTGTTGGTGGGTGCAGTTGGGGTGAGCCTGGGGGCATCGCAGGATGGTACCCCAGGTAGCCCAGCTGTGCTGACTCTCCAGCCCAACAGAGAGGGGGCTGTTGTGGGCCCAGCCCCGGCACAGGGTGTCACCGCCTGCCTTGGTGAGCGAGGATGTTCTCTCTTTGTGCCTGCTGGTTTCTGCTCTGCTGACCCGCTTTGCTCCCTCCGCCAGCGCCATCCATCAGCTCTGGCAGCCCCGTCAATTCCAGGGCTCTGCAATGCCATTCCCCAGGGGGAAAAAGCACTTCTTTTTTTTTAGGGCAAGCTGCTAGTCTCATTCCTTCCCTCCCTCCCTTCTTCAGAGACATCTAATGCTCAAAACAGCCCAGGGACAGGGGCAAAGCGTATGTTTGGGCTTTTCATTCAGCACAGCCCCAGCCTCCCTGCCAGCTGCCAGGGGCCCAAAGGCCTGTGATACCTGGGCAGATGTGCAGCATCCCCAGGACAGATGTGCTCCAGCTCTTGGTCTGCCCCTGGGCTCTTGCTATTGCAGGTACCAGGCAGGCGGTGGCAGCCTGACCCACAGCCCACAGGTCCAGCAGGCAGGTCTGGAGGGTGAGCAGCCGTGCCAAGCTGGCAGGAGCTGGGGGGAATCAGCCTGGCAATGGTCAAATGCCCCCAGCCCTTTGCAAGTCACCTTAACAGGACTGGCTGCAGCAGCAGCAGCTCAGGAAAGGTGTTATTGCTCGTCCCACGTCCCACTCACCAGCCTGGCAGACAGTGGGGTGGATGAGCCAGGGATGCCAGGGAAGCTGCCAACTGGGGTCAAGCGTGGGAGGATGACACTGCTTCAGGATGAGGATGGGGTAGGGTGCAGTCACACCTCCATCCTCCTGCTCTGGGAGATGGTGGGTTCAAAGCACATGTTGATGTGGTGAAACCTCTGGCAGAGCTCTATGCACAGCCTGCAGAGCTGGAGATTGCCTATAGCTGAGCTATAGGGAAAAGCAGGATCCTGTGAACAGCCTTCATCTCCTTCTCCATGCCATGGTCAAGCTGGGCCAGGGTCAGCCCTGCAGCACTGGATGTTGCCCCAGCTCTCCCCAACTCACTGTCCCAAGGCCCATTTGTGGGACTTGACCATTACCAGAGCTTTCTGCCCTTGCTCCGTCAATCCCACCTTGGCAGCAGAAACATCTGCCTCACCTCTTCAATCAATAGTCAGCTCTTAATAGTCCTGACAATTCATAAGAAAACAGGGGCATTAAATGTTAATCATATCTATTTGGATTAAAAAAAAATTACTACTCGAGTTAATTATAGCAGTAGTCGTAAAAAGGTGCAGAGCAAGAGGCACTGCTGCTCCGTGGGGTGAGGGGGGCTGAGCACCCCTGACTGTCCTGAGCTGTCAGCCAGGTGAGGATGGAGGGATGTACCCACCATGAGAGCAGCCACCTGCCTGGCACGTGGTCGGACCCTGTCCCTCGAGAAGGGGCTGCCATGGGAAGGGGCTGGTGGTGGGGTGCAGAGCCGGCGGCGGGGGTCTCAGGGCTCACGGCTGGTACTTGTGTAGCTGTTGCGCTGGCGGGACCTGGCCTGCCCCAGCCTGTGGGCTTCTAATTTACTGCTTTCCTTTTACCGTAAAACTGAAAGGGGAAGGTGCACCCTTTAATCACTGCCTTCGGGGCCCCGCCTGAAACCACACAGAGACCGAGCGAAGGCTAGGAGTTAATGCTCCTTCCGACACCTTTTTATGATTCATGGGCCTGACCTTGAGCCATAAACCGCTCAACCTCCCCACCACACTGCCAGTATTTACAGCCTGCAGGGGCCACTGCACGCAGCCACCGATGCAGATCCACAGCCGGGGCCGTGCACGCCAGCACAGGTAGGCAGCCAGGGATGCAACAGGTAGGCAGCCGGAGATGTGCCAGCTGGGATGGCTGCACGACCGGGGATGCCCATGCTGGTGGGCAGCCATAGACAGATCCTAAAGCAGCACACGGAGATGGAGATGCACGTTGTGTGCTAATGGATGCGTGTCTATACACACCCGTACACACACACAGGGGCGTGCACAGGTGATGTCCCCACCGGAGAGCACCCACATACGCATGTAACAAGCCTGTTTGCCCGTGGGGAGGTGTGTGCCCACACGCCCGCTGGCTAGGATCTTGTCCCCGAGCACCAAGCCACGGAGGGAGGCTTCCTGCTTATTGCAGGAGGGACATGGCTTCATGGGGAAGGGACCAGGCTGAGCTGACACATCCCAAAGGATTCTCAGCATCCCGCAGCGCAGGTCCCAACCCTGCCAGGAGCAAAGGCTGCCGACACACAAACTGCCTCGGTGGCACAGTGGGGGCAAGTCCTGGCATCAGGGTCTGTCCCACGGCACCCCACCAGCTAGGCAGCCCCGGGTCCTGCTCCACTGGGGGGACCTGTGAAAGCCTACACTGGTCCAAACTGGAACAAGGTGAGGTCTAATGGTTAAAGCAAAACCCCTGGGTAGGCCCAGACCAACCAGCTTTTTGCTTTATGCCTCAGTTTCCCCACCACCGCAGCAGGAAAAATAATTCTGACCCATCGTGTTTGCACGGAGTTGGGAGGCTGAGATTGTTAATGTTTGCGAAGTGGGTTTGGCTCCTGTGATAGAGGGAGGCAGAAATGTGAAGGTCATTATTATTAGGAGGATTAAAGCAATTTAACCCAGCAGTGAGGGGGTACAGGTGAACATAGCAGCTGCACCATGCACAGCAACACATTGCACATGCAAACAACCTCAAAATAGTGATGAATATTATGATTGCGGCTCATTTTAGAAACACTGGGCAGAACAAGAGAGTTACCAGAGTGCCCTCTAACACGTCTACCCCAAAAATATCCTCCCTGAAGGTACCCAGGACTGAGGTATGATGTTCCTGGGGACATTCAGAGCCTGTATGGGCTATAAGTGCCCACTCAGCACATGCACAAGTCTCCCAGCACAGGCATTGCTTGCCTGCCTGGCCAGGACCAGGACGTTCTCCTCTGCCGCCAGTGGGTGACCACAGCACCAGGCAACTTATCAAGAACAAAAATCTCCCTCTATATTTTTTTTTTTTGAGTTTACAGGTTGCTGAATTTTTTTCTTCCCTCCTTACAAAAACAAAAGAGGGAAAAAACATCCTTATCTCAGAAAGCAGAGTTCAGGAAAAAGCTACTGGTCTTTTGGACTCAGCAAGTCCCCATTGGTAGTCTTGCTTGTCATAGAGAATTTATCAGCCAAACACAGTGCGGGTATAATGCACCATATAACTAGTGCATAAACAAACTTCAGCATGATAAATGCTCTGCTTTGAAGCCATAAAGTTATTAGCTAGTGGCTGTTAGCTACTGCTTAGCATGGGACACCGTCCTTCCGTTAACCCCTAGATGCCCCATCCGTGCTCAGAAGCCCGGGGAGATCTCCAGAGGGCACCCCCACACAGCGTGAAAGCAGGGGAGGACCTGGTGAGCAGGGATGCTTCTACTGGCACTTATCTGTGCACTTTGTACCCGCTGCAAGGAAAAGGGTGAGGAATGCAGGAGGGAAATGCTTGTTGGGAATGGGGCTCTGAAGGCTGGCACCTATTTGTGCCCTATTTGATACCATCAGCCACTCCACACTCTCCCTCTGCCCACCCAAAGGCAAACGCAGAGGGGAGCAGGACCAGGGTGATAGATATGTACCCACAGCTCAGACCCTCCTGGGCTGTCCCCATTTCAGAGACAGGCTCAGATGGGATGGGAGGAGGGCAGTTGCCCCCTCCAGTGCCCAGGCCAACTCCTTTAGAAGAAGCGCTGCAGTGGACTCTGAAGTAAAATCTCCAAAAATTTCTGGCAGCAGCCAGGCAGTGAGCTCTAGTGAGGTGTTTAGAGTTCCCTGTGCTGCCTGCAGCACACGGCTGCCTACAGCTCCTGATGAGTACAGCCTCACCAGAGGCTGGGAGATGCTGGAGAAGAACAGCCGTGCTCCAGAGCCAGCATCATCAGCCACTCAGCTGGAGATGGCTACCCAGTGTCAGCAGAGCCAGCAGCCAGCAGTGCCAGGGCTCCTGCCAGCACTGGACCTGGGGAGCACCCTCCACTGTGCAGGGCCAAACTGGGACACCCATCAAGGTCCTATGGTCCCCCGGGCCACCTCCTGCCTCCATCCAATGCTCAGGTACTGGACCAAGGCAGGGAGCTGGGGGTACTGGGGGTGGCAGGAGGTCTCCGGTGCCCAGCCCAAGGCACAGAGGGGGTTACACAGCAGTGTGGCAACCTCCTGGCCACACAGCCCAGAGCCCTAGAGCTGCTGTGGGAAATGCTGGTGGCTGGAGGCTAAATCCCTCTCCCAGTAAAACCACCCCTGTAAGGAGGCAGATTTCTCAGCAGGGTCTGCTGAGGGGCAGTGGGACTCAGACTGCCTCAGCGCCTGTTCCTCATTAGAAGCCCGGTGTTGAAGAAACTCATAATTAGAGCCCTGAGTATTAATTAATCTCCATGACCCTCCTCTCGTTCTCCTTCCCCTGCTCCAACAGCTCAGAAGGTCAGCCTGGATTATTAACATGTGCAAGTAGAAGATGGCAATCTCACTGAGTGGGTTGGTAGACCCTGGGCAATGTCCCTGTGTTCAGAGCAGTCGAAGATGCCCTGTCCCTCCCTGTCATCACAGTGTCACTTTCCTGCCTCCTCTCTCTCGTGGCTGGGCTTGGCCGAGGACATGTCCCATTTACTTGGGGACAGAGGTCAAGTGGGCTGAAACATCCCAAAATGAGCAGAGCTGTTTTTATGCTAACGGTGCCTGCACAATTCCTTGTAGTGTGGCTGAGAGCAGATCTGAACATCCCGGGGGCTGGGTTGAACCTTGCTGGAGACAACCTACCCCTGGAGACCTCCCAGCCCAGCAGAGTGCAGAGCAGGCAGCCCAGCTCAAAACCACCACCGAAAGGTCTCTGAGCATCCCATCTTCACGCCTCCAGATCTTGCTTGGGTCTTTAAGAGACTCAATGCTAAGAAGTCAGCCCTGGGGCATGGAGAGGACATGGGAACCTTTTGTGCAGCATGGCCCCTGGGTCCCAGGGCTGTCATGCAGACTGAGCCACTTCGGGCATGGACACGGCTCCTGGAAAGGCCACACTCCCTGTCAAGACACTGCCCAGGAACAGCCCAAGAACCAATGTGCTACAGAGAGCTGCCACAGAGCAAGAAAACAAGATATGAAATAAATCCAAACTTTTCTGACTCCCTGGTAACCACCAACTGCTTCTCTCATCTGATTTTTTTCCCCTTTTCTGCTGCAGCAATAAAAAGGGGAAAATCAACATCCAAATGATCTTGTTTATGGCGACTAAATAAGCTGCATGTGCTTAATCCGTTAGAGTTTAATGAATTTACGACTTGCTTTGGAATTTGACAAGGGCTGTAAAAGAGTAATTAACATTTATCAGTGTGGTTTTTACACACACCCCACCCTCCTCCCGTCTCCCTTCCCTCCTCCTACCGCCTGTCGCGAAGCAGCACTGGGTATCGGGGGGAATATAAAAGTGATCAATTAATTCTTAATAATCTCAGGAAAAGATTGTAGAGTTGCAGTATGAACTCAGGGAGTGTCAATAAACGTGCCAAAGGTTGGTCCACCTTCTTTCTGGTGCTGCTGCAGAGGAATGTAGGCGGCCAGGGAGGGGACAGGGCTACGGGGTGGTGCTTTGGTGGAGCAGCCCTGCACCCCTTTCCTACTCTGTCAAGAGCAGTTTGCTGTCACCCCCACAGTGGCTTCTAGGACAGGAGGGTGGTGGCAAGTGGGGTCTCCATCTAACACAGGAGCGGTGGTGATTTGGAAATGCAACCCCAGGCGTTACCTGTGGCAGCAGATAGTTCTGTCCTTACAGACCTGAACCGGCTGAGTGACCCCAAATCCTCACCACCACAACTGTGGGGCAGACGAACGTCTGTTTAGATGGAGACTGCAGCCAGCAGTGCTGGTGTGTGTGTTGTCCTTGCTGTCACCCTGCTGTCACCCCACTGTCACTCAGCACAGGCTGCTGTTTGAGCTCTATTAGATGTGAGGAGACATCAGTATTGACCCCTGAGACAAGCGAGGGGGGCTCACACCTCACTTCTGCCTGGTCCTCCCAGCCACTTAGCTGCCAAGGAGCACAGCTGGAAGGAGGGATGCAATTTGGAGGCTGCAAAGGGACAGGTGACAAGCCCAGACTCCCTTTCTACCAGTCCCAGGGCAGGCTGAATGTCACCTAAGGATCTTGGGAGATTTCTGTGGCCATGCCCTGGGCCACCTTCCTTGGCAGCCCTGGGGAGCAAAGCCAGAAGGAGCCATAACCATCACCTTCTCAGTAGGTAGGACATGTCTCCTGCCACTGTGACTGCAGCATCCTGCCCCCAACACTGGCCTTTGCAGGCAAGTGTGTGCAAGGAAGCCCGGGCAACCATGGGGGAAGAGAGGGGTCAGCACTCCTTGGCAGCAGGCTCTGTGGAGGAGACAGAGAAGTATCTGGGCTTGGCTGTGGGGCAGAGGACCCTCGACACCTACAAACAAAAGCTCAGGATGATAAATCCTCAGAGGTTTGAGACTGTCCGGGGATCTGCTCTGGACAGAAACAAATTCTCCCTGTCGAACATAATGGCCCAGAAATAAGCAATGAGGCAGGGATGGAGAGGGCTGGACCCAGGGGGGTCTGGAAAATCTCCACCCTGCCCCATACTGAGCACCGGTGGTGGTGGGAGGTGGAGGCAGCAATACCCTCCCGGCAGGCTGGGACCCCTGTGCTGGGCACACACCCTCTGGCTTGATGGGGTGGACCTGGGATTTCTTACTAGGTGGGAGTTAGTCAAGCCAGGCCCGGCAGGATGAGAAGGGACAAGTAATGGTATGAATTTGCCTCCATTTTACCTGAACGATGGTTTGAGGACAACCATCTGGCATGGGCTGCAAGCAGGGCGCATTGGGAAGAGCCCCCACGCAAGATGAGGAGGTGAGGGAGGGGTGCTGTGGTGGAGGCACTCTGCACGGCGAAATTATCAGACAGCACCAGCTCTGTGCAGCCTCCGAGCAAGGGTCTCCAGTGTTGGCCAGGCTTGTGGCTGTGGGGGTTGCACAAAATTCTGCCCATCCTACACACATGCACCCCAGGGATGGAGAAATGGGGCACTGGGAGGGTTTTCATGCCACCAGGATTGGTCCCAGCTCACCAACATCTGCTCTGTTCACTAGGCAGCAGGTCTGGGGCTCCAGTGTGTGGGTGGCCCAAGCAGCATCCATAGCCAAAAATCTCTCAGGGACTACTCGCTAGTGCCCGTTGCCCTGCCTCATGCTCAGAGCTCCGTAATGCCATCCAGGCTCCACCACAGACCCCCTGCATGACCTCAGGATCCCTCCTCTGCTGCGGAGGAGAGGATGCTGTGGGCAGTTAGGGGGCAGAGAGGGGGCTGCGCTCCCCCTTGCCTGTGCTGGCTCAGCCGCTCCCGTGTCAGCCTGTCTAAACAGCACCTCCTCCCACAGAGACCTTGTGCTAGGGGTCGGCAGCTCCGTGTCTCTGGGATTTGTCACAGTATCAACGGAGTTACCAAAATGCAGCTTGGACCAGGCATCCCAGAGAGTTGGGTCAACCAGACCCAACATCATCCAGCTGCCACGAAAGCAGCCTCTGGGGCAGAGGACAGGGACAGGACTCAGGTGGCATGGGCTGGTCCTCCCTGGCCACTGGCCACCGGCCACCAGGGACATGGTTTCCCTCTCTGCAAGGCTGGAACCTCCTCACCTCACCCCGGCATGCGAGGCAGAGCTGGTTAGTGAAGGAGCATGGCCTCGATGGGGTGATGCTTGGCCGCTGCTTTGCGGCAGCACTAATGGATCAGAGATAGCCCCGCCATGCCCTCGGCTCGCTCCGCTCGGGTGTTGCTGACGGTTGTAACAAAGAGCATTTATCCAGCTGCATTCCCAGCTTCTCCCTCTTTCCATTTCCCTTTTCTGTCACTCAGGTGTGACAATTTTAATATCCATAAATAATACTGTGGATGGTGAGCATATTAGTTTGTGCAGCCCTGTGTCGGCTATTCTCTGTCTGCGGGAGCCCTAGAGTCACACTTCAGGTGGCAGAAGGGTTAGAAGGAGTTAACAGGAGACTCCCAGGTCCCCAAAGCATCTTACCCGGGGTCTTAAGCCCATAAGCAGTGGCGCTAAAGATGATTTTAAGCCACGATTATAAGAAATCTATTGATCTTTTGGACTCTATAATGACAGATTAACCATTTTAATAAAACACCTATTAATCATGCATTAACCTTTCTCATCTATTTGTACATCGAATACCAAATTGACAAGGGTGTTGGGATTTCTAGGAGGCTTTTCGGAGGGGGAGGGAGGGGAGGTTTCTTTAGATAACAACAACAACAAGAAGAAAATAATGCAAACTTACAGAGGGGGAGAGTTAAAATCATACGATGAGTGGTAGTTGCAGACGCCTGGGGCCCTCTTTGGTTGTCGCTTCTATCTGGCAATCAATTGACAAGAAATTGAGATTATGAAACATTGCGCCTGTGATCAAAGGAGGTGGGCATCCTTCCCCCATCCGAGGCCAAAGCTCCACTCCCCCACAGGAACCGATAGCAAACATTAGTGATGTGGCCTTTGGTAGGTACTGGACAATGCCGTCACAATTTTTAGCGTGAACATTTCCATCAGCCCAATGAGTCTTCATGGAAATCTCTGACCAAGGATACAACATCCTAAAGGTGGATCCTACTGGAGAATCTAGATGCCCGTGACTTTTTTTTCAGAGACTTGCCTCTGAGAGTGAGTCATCCTGAGAGGCAGAGGAAAAAGAAGGGGAAATGAGGAAAGCAAACACCGCACCAACTCAGGACACCTGCCCACTCTGGAAACCCACAGCATTGATATGGGACGGTCTGTCTTATGGACCTGGACCGGCACAGTCCTGGGGCCTCTTGTGTAAGCGCTGGGGAGGTGCCGCTTCCTCCTGCCCTGGCCGTTGCAGCCTCAGAAACCACCAAGTCCCCGGTGCGTTAGGAACTGCCTGGAGGTCGGAGCTTCCTGCAGGTGCTCCATGCTCATGAATCACACCTTGTCAGGGCTCGGGGTGCCCAACGGCTGGGTGACCGCTGAGATGCCTGGGGACCACTGCACTGGGAACGCACCCCCCTCCCCACCACACCATCCCAGCCAGGCGAGGGTTAAGCAGGCATTAATCACACTGTTTGAGAGACATTTCAAAGCTTCTTCCAAATATTATAAAAAATGTCTTTAATCATCTAATAGCGCAAACTCCGCTCATGATGGATGGAGAGAAGTCGCCTCTCTCCTCCTGATCCTAACAGATGAGGCTGAAGAGCTGCTGCTCCAGGGGTGGGGGG
>VZRU01002988.1:81819-130273 GCA_013398155.1 Pedionomus torquatus
TGTTTATTCAGCTTCTTTCTCCCCTTCTCTCGACAATGCCCTGACACTGTGTCCTGCTGCGCCAGGGCCACAACCCCAACAGGCTAAATTTATCCCAGTTGGAGCCCTGTTTACAAGCCTTGTCCTGTTTACAGTGTGGTCCATCCTGCCCAGGACCTGGCAGTGGCCATCCCCAGGCTGGACAGTCCGTGCCTCACCTTCCTCGGCCTCTGCCTTGCCCAGTCTGCCTGTGTGGTACCTGGAAAGATCCCCAAAACCCCATGCTCACAATGGTTTGCACACAGGGCAGCTTGTACCCCCCTGCCCATCCAGGAGGTGATAGGGAGATGTCAGCTTGCATGCGCTGCTGCTTGTCTGGCATGGCTTGGTCACCACCCAGGAGGCCACAGCCTCCATCAATGCTGGATGGTGGCACATCATCACCCAGGAAAATGTTGGCTGCGAGTTCAGCAATGAGTCTGCAGTGCATCCCAAGAGTACCTGGCCAGGCACATCCATCAAGCAAATGTTAATGGAGCTGCCCATTTCACGCAACCACGTGTGGGTGCTCTGCTCCCCATACCTCACACCGTGGTGACGGGGCAAAGATTTGGGCTGTCACTCACCCATACCTGTCTCCCTGAAGGGGTCTTGTGGGCTGGAAGGACAGAGCACAGAGCTGCCAGGAGCTCAATCCCCTCTTCCTGGTGACAGAACTGGATGCCACAGCAGAGGTCTGAAAAGTTGAGCCTGGTCAGACCTGATGGGTCGATGGCCTTGTGAACAGACATGAAGATATGGTGGTGTTGCCAGCATCCCCCTGCCTCACTCTTCCCTCTCTGATTCCCACCTCTGGTTGGACATACTGGCTGCAATGTGCTGGGGAGCAATGGGGGCTTCCCCGACCACCCCCCTGCATGGGGGGCTCCGGTGGTCCCAGGTTGCCTCACCCACAGGATCTGCCTTCAGCAGATCTCATTTGGTAACATCCAGGCTCTTATTTGCTGTTTAATGAGTCCCAGATAATGAATGCCAATGCGTGAAAGCATTTTGTTAACCCTTTGGCTTGCTGTCAGCATTGGCCACTGGTTTGCAGAGGTGGAAATCACAAGTGGGTTTGGGGGTGATTGCAAATCCTCACCTATGATCCTGTGATCCTGCATGCTACCTTGTGCCCTGCCACCCTTTCCCTGCTCCTGACTAGTCTCAGTGGATGCAGAGGGGACACCAGCACCCTATGGATGTGAAATGACGTTGGTCCCATGCTTCCTCAGTCTCTTTAATCAGGGCCAGCTGGCAGAGATTCGCCTTCATCCCCGGTGGCAGGGCCATTTCTCAGCAGTGATGGATCCCTCCTTGCACCTGCTCGTAGCTGCATGTACTTAGGTCTAAAAAGTGAGCAAACTCATGGCATGCTGATGACGCAGCCTTGTTCCACATGGTCCCAGTCTGAACCACTGCCTGCTGTCACCTCATGAAGTTTCCTGCTGAAATCAGGAGTTTGGGATCACATCCCATGGTAAGAGACACCTCATGCACGCATGGAGGGGAAAGAAGGATGTTGCTTAGAGACCCTGACCTGGGTTCAACTCCCAAACTGGGCAAGGGGCTCAAATCTCAGAGCCCAACACTGTCTCTGTGCAAGGAAGGGTCCAAGAGTAGCTGAGTCTGGACCAAGGCTCCAGTTGCTGCACAAGATCCCTGGGTGCAGGAGCAGGAGAGTGAGCTACCAAGACTTGCCAGTTGCTTGAGTGTTTTGGAGACAAGCAGACTGACCAGAGCAATGCCCATGGTGGCATCAGACCAATGTCCGTCTTCCAAATGTCTCCTCATCCCTCACTGCTCACACCTTCCTCACTTGTGGCCCAGTTTTGGGGTTGTTTGTACCCTGGGCACGGGGGAAAGCTTTTCTGCACTGCATGGCCCAGATCACACTACCTGGTGAAGCAGAAGCTCCAGGGAGAGCAGAAGAGCAGTTGTCCACCCCAGCCAGCTCCTTGTCCAGAGTTTTGGAGACAGTCTGTGCATGAGCGTGAATGAGGGTGAATTTGAACATAAAGGCTTGTCTACACAAAGTACAGCTCCTGAGAAACCTCCATACTGGACATTTCTTATTCCAAAAATAACAACTTGCTCAAGCTCGCCAGACCCTCTTTCACTCTGAAACGCAAATGGAGCCTTTGGGGACTATTTTGCCCGTCTGAAAATCACCTCCACCTTTCACTCACGTTCACTTCCAAGAAGAGGCAGGACATAAAGGGACAGGCTAATGGAGAGGCACATCTGCGCACAAACACGTACATCTGTGCTCCTCACACGTGCGGCTCCTCATCTCCGGAAGAAGATCTTCTCGTCAGGAAGTCACGGCCCTGATTACTTTGTCTTCCACGTTTAAGAACATCCCTAACTGCTCCTTGGATAGCTCAATTAGTAAAGTGAATATATTATATAAAGTCTAAAAGATTAAACTATCATAGGCAGCCCATAATTTCATGAAGAAGTCAGGGGAGCATATCCCTCTTATTAACTCTATAACAAATGTGATGAAAATGTTCAAATAGAATGTTAATGCAATGTTACGTGTAATTTTCCCAGGCGATTTTCTGCTGAAATATTTCTTTATTAATAGTAATTGAGGGTATAAATTATGAATGAGGCGATTTTCTCCTTTCACTGGGAAAGACGTACTAATGGCAATAATTCTTTATAATAATTTTTTGGGGGGGAGAGTAGGGAGGGAGCTGGGGTGAGGGGTTTAAAGAAAAAAAATCTTTAAAGGGATTGCAAAATATATAGACTAGCAGTGCATGTTTTATTGCAGGGCGCTGTATTTTATATCCGCGTGCTGGGCATCAGTCCCGCACAGATCTGCACCACGCAGGCACTGCGAGGTTCAGGCCTCTGGGGAAGGCGATTTCATTGAATCATTCAGGTTGGAAAAGACCCTTGGGATCACCGAGTCCAACTATCAGCCCCACTCTACAAAGTTCTCTCCTGCATCATATCCCCCAACACCACACCTAAATGACTCTTAAACATGTTCAGGGATGGGGACTCAACTACCTTCCTGGGCAGCCTATTCCAGCATCTGACCACTCTTTCTGTGAAGAATTTTTTCCCAATGTCCAGTCTATCGCAGCTTGAAGCCATTCCCTTTTGTTTTATCACTAACTACCTGTGAGAAGAGACCAGCACCAACCTCTCTGCAATGTCCTTTCAAGCAGTTGTACCTTGCACCTTCTCTATTCTGCGTATATGTAAAGCCTCGCATCAAGCCAGGGGAGGAGGAGAGCACCAGTGCTGTGGGTCTGCAAGCTCAGGACTCCCCACTTCAACGTCTAAGGGAAAGAGGGGCAATACCCACACCATGAGCTACAGGCGCTTTTGGTTAGTAGGTGGGTATTCAAGGATGAGCAAGAGCTACAGGCTTTTGCCAATTTAAGGCAGATACATTTCCATGCCCCCAACACAACCAAAAGCACCTCTTTGGGCTTGCAGATTGGTGGGGTTTTTTTTGGGGGGGGTGTTTCACCAACAATGTAGCCTGCTGATCCTGACCCCAAGCACCTCCAGGCAGGGAAATGCTTGGCAGCGAGTGACACTCGGTCCTACAACCGCTGGTCCTTGCACAGCCTCAAAGCAAAGGGGAGCAGGGCTGGCTCCCAAATGCCACCCCTTCATGGAGCACACCACGGGGGGACACACACAGCCAGCCTGGGGCCACGCGCTTGCACAACGCGGACAGGCAGCACCGAGCAGCACAGCTGCTTGTGGGGAAACAAAAAGTCCTTTTTGTGATGCCAGAATGAAAGAGGCGTTTTACAAGGATTTCAGAGCTTGCTTTCCTTCAGGTTTGTATGTTTTTTTTCAACAGACCAAATGACTTCAAAATTTTTCCACTCAATTAAAAAAAATGCTGGTTTGAGTGCAGTTCTCAGCCCCTTCTTCCTGCACGCATCTTTCTTCTTTGAGCAAGATAAAGGGACAAGAAAAGATGGTATTCCTTAAATTTTCATTGCACTTCAGTCAGCTAGAAAAAAAGCCCTGAATGTTTTAAAACTTTTATGCTAAAGAATCCACTTTCCCCTCAGTTTTATCTAAAACTTTTCCCAGGAAGGAAACTTTTTGAACAAGCTCTAGTCTACAACAAGCATAGGAAGAAAAGCCTCCTGGCCTTTGATGTACAGACTAAAGAGCATCCTAATTGCTTAAACAAGCTAAAAAGCACCTCTTGTAGTGGCTTGCACCAAGGGTGGGCGCTCATATTGGTATCCAGTAAGGGGCAGAAGTCTTGGACCCCCATGCACATGGGTTGTGTCCCACACGGGTGCAGATGTGTTGGGAAGTGGGTGGTTTTGCTCTTCCCCAGAGGCAGCTCTCATGTCCCCCGTTTACAACAGGGGATTCCCCCTGCTTAGGCTCTCCCTGAACTCTGGGCTGGGCTGGAAGAGGAGGCAGAGATAGTCTTTCTGCCAGCAGCCAGGCTGTGCTGCCCTGTCTCTCTCCTTCTCTGGAGGCGCTGACCCTCGGGCTCTGCCCGCGGCTTACCCTGCACCAGCAGGCTGTGCGAAAAGCTGCAGAAAAGCTGACAAAATCAGCGTGATCCGTCACCGACCCTCCTCAAAATTAGGTTAATAATTTATGATGTTAAATGGGACAGTTAATAGCTGGGCCAGATGATTCCTCAGCTAATCTAGAGCACGGGCTGAGCTGCAACGAGTCCTCTGAGAGTTCATTACACTCCCCAGCCCTCGGAGCTAGTGCTTTTGGCTCCACTGGTACCTACGGGAGGCTGTGGCTGGTGCCGCTGGCAACACGCCTAAGACTTGCCCCTCATCAATTAAGAGAAATAAGGAAATCGACAGGAAAATTAATTTCCAAAGAGACAATGCCTCTGACACATGCACTGCCCTCAGAAAGCCGGGGGGTTATCTGAGAAGCCGCCTGCTTGGGGAGGAGGTTGCGTCTGCCTCCTTGCTGAGCGAGGTCAGGCTGCCTTCCTCGGGGCTGGGAGAGCAGGGAGGGGTGTAAGCAACTGAACTGAAGGCGCTCCTGGGTCAGCCCTGAGCAGGCTCCTTACAGGGGGATGCTCATTTCAGAGGAAATGTAACACCCAGCATGTCTTTTCTGTCAAGGAGACAAAGCAGGGTGAACTGCCTCAGGGACATGGCACTGCCAGGGTGCTCCCTGGGGCCAGCCTTTGTCCCAGAGCACGGCAGTGGGTGGATCTTCAGCCACTTTCATGACTATCTCTCTAACCTCCTCAGGTCTTGTCCCACCCTCACACCAGCAGATTAGATCAAGCCTGGCCACAGAAACCAGGTATGGGATATAACAGTCTCCTCTCACAGAGACTGCAGCCCCTCTCCATGCCCTGAGCCCTCCTGTCTCCCCAGCCCTTCCCGCTTCTTCCTGGGTCCCAGCATCCTTCCCAGGGTGCAGGACAGGCTTGTCAGGAAATGCAAGGATTTAGCAAGAATACATCTTGTCTGTGTGATGGGAGGCTTTCCATCCCTATCCATTGTACAGAACCCAACTGAAGTTCATGGCACCTGGAGGCCACCAAGACCCTCAGGTACTGACAGCACGAGTCCCTCTCTGCCCATCCTGCAAAGGCCTGATACCGCAAGGCAGATTTGAAATCCCTCCCTTTGCAGCAGGGGCTCTGTAGTGAGAAGTGCTCAGCCTTGCAGGACTGGATTCCTGAAGAAAGCCTGCTGGCTCTGGGACCACGCTCCAGTGAAATGGAGTATAGGCAGGGACCTGCCTCACTGAGCCCAACTGCACGTGGAGGCAGAAATCAGCTCCATTGCTCCAGCATCGCACTGGGGGATGCTGCAAAGCAGCGCAAGCCTTAAGGAAACCTGGAAGAGGGTGCCACAGTTACTCTCTTCTCCAGAAGAGATAGTGATGGGTACCCTAGAGTGTGCTCCTGACAGCCTTAATCTGTTTTACAGATGGAAAAAGTAAGGTACACCTAGTCTGTGTGACCACCCCAATATCAGTATCAGGTGAAGGGAGCAATTTTTCTCTCAGCCTAAGGCTCCCAGTCCCAGGGTATTTATGCCCTGTCCTTAGTGGGAGCACTGAGACAGACCCAATGGGCTAAAAGTGACTGGCTGGGCAACAAGTACAGGCTGCTGCAGCCAGATGTGCACTGATGAATCGTGCAGATGTTGGCCCTGCAGCACGTCTGGGCAGTAATTCCCCTTCTCCCTTCCACATTCCAGCTCTGCCAAATTCAAACCATGCGCTGTGCAGGGGGATTACCTGCAATTACAGTTTTCACACGTCGGGGCTGATTTCACACGGCTGCAGGGGGAATGGCAAGAAGTAAGGGCATCCATATGGTGGGCTTCTGCAGCCATTCCCCCTGCCTGCCTTAGAGGCAGCTGGTGCCATCTCTCCCCTCCAGCCCTCTCCCCTTGTCTGAAGCCCCCTCCCAGGTGGGAAGACCGGGAAGGACCTGTGGGGGCAGAGGGGACTCCCTGCCTGGGCCCGGCAATAGGGCCAGTTTTCCTTCCAGCTTCTGCCCAAGTGTGTATGGGAGAAATGACAATTAGGGGGACAACAAATGAGGCTGCTGGCCCCTCGGGGGGGACACGTGTGGTAACTTGAGGCTGAAGCGGAAATAGCTCCAGTCGACCCACTTAGAAAATCATCATTACAGTAGAATTTATGGCTGACATGAGCTCGTCTGATAGATATGACTATTTAAAGGCAGCCAAAGCATCCATTTATAACAATGTGAGGGAAGGGGGAGTAGAGGGAGATGGGGCAGGTTTGAAGATCAAAGGGGCACCTGGGAAAGGAGAAGGGACTGTGTGAGCCCCGGTGGCAGGGAGCGAAGGGATGTTGGCTTCAGCTAGGAAAAGGGCTCGTGTGGCAGGGCCAGGGGGCTGTGCTCCAGAGGAGGGGAGTAGCCCCATGCCGTGGGTCTGCTGTCATAGAATCATAGAATGGTTAGAGTTGGAAGGGACCTGTTCCTGAGCCTGGAGACCACTGCATCCTCCATGGTCCCTGCAGCCACTCCTGCCCTTGGGGATGACAAAGTGCCATTACCTGGGTGCAGGCTGGCCCAGGCCCCTGGCACACTAATCCTTCTGGATTTGGCACCATCCAGGCAGTGGTGGGCACAGATGCCATCACCCACTTGGGATGTGCTGCAGTATTTGCTGGGGGTGTGCTTATAATTAGACATGAAGGAGAAAGCTGTTGCCGAAGCTAGGAAAGAAAAAAAAAAAAGCAATGGCAGGTTTGAAGGACAACAAGCGAACATCAGTGAGGTTCAGATTTTCATTTTTCCTTAACTTGAAGAACCAGAAAATGACTGCTGGCTATGGTGGGCCATCACTGTACCCAGCTCTTTGGCCATCCTCCTTGCTTGCAAATCCCACAGGGCTTTACAAAGTGGATCTTGGAATCACTCAGTGGCTTGTAAGGGCAACACCTCATCCCAACAGCAAAGCCAGGAAAAAGACCCACTTTCCAGTTCCAGTTTCCAATCTGTCTCTCCTGGTGCACCTTCATCTCACAGAATCATGGAATTGTCACTTGGAAGGGACCTCTATAGATCACCTATTCCAACCCCCCTGCTAAAGCAGGATTGCCTAGAGCACATTTATCAGGGTTGTATCCAGGTGAGTTTTGAAGATCTCCAGAGAAGGGGATTCCACAATCTCCCGGGCAGCCTGTTCCAGGGCTCTGTCACCCTTAATGTAAAAAAGTTTTTCCTTATATTTGAATAGAACTTCCTGTGTTCCAGCTTGTGCCCATTGCTCCTTCTACTGTCACTGGGAACCACTGAAGAGTCTGGCTCCATCCTCCTTCAACCCACTCTTCAGATACTTACAAGTATTAATAAGGTCTCCCCTCAACCTTCTCTTTTCCAGGCTAAAGAGTCCCAGCTCTCTCAGCCTTTCATCCTAAGGGGGATGCTCCAATCTCTTAATCATCTGTGTTGCCCTATGATGGATTCTGTCTGATAGTTCCCAGTTTCTCTTGAACTGGGAAGCCCAGAACTGGATGCAGTATTCCAGTTGTGGCCTTGCCAGTGCAGAGTAGAGGGGGAGAATGACCTCCCTCCACCTACTGGCCATGCTCTTCCCCCGCAGCCCAGGATTCCATTGGCCCTCTTGGCGACAAGGGCACATTGCTGGCTCATGGATAGTTTACTGTCTACCAGGACCCCCAGATCCTTCTCCTCAGGAGTGCTTTCCAGAAGGTCCTCCTCTAACCTATACTGGCATCTGGCATTCTTCCTCCCCAGGTGCAGGACCTTACACTTGCCCTTGTTGAACCTTATTAGGTCTTCTCTGCCCAGCTCTCCAGCCTGTCCAGGTCACTCTGGATGGCAGCACAGCCCTCTGGAGTGTCTGCCAGCCCTCCTAGTTTGGTATCATCAGCGTACTTGTTGAGGACACACTCAGTCCCCACGTCTGTGTCATTGATTATTATGTTGAATCTCCTATCAAACAGAAGTGCTGCAAGGTTGCTGGACCCCAGGGATGCCCAGCTTGGCTGGAGACACACCACATGTGTCCCCATGCCACTGTTCCCTACGGATATCCAAGGGAATGCCGCACCCAGTGGTGAGCAAGCTGGAAATGAGCACAGAAGCGTGGATGGGCTCTCCACTGAGGTGACCCTGGAGGGCGGATGGATGCAGACCAGCAAGCTGCAGAGCAGCACTTCATGCCATCCAGAGCAGGGAGCAGTCCCCGCGAGGCACCCTGCCCAGGGACAGCATGGAGCCAGTCACCACCGTCCCATCCTGGGCTCTCCTCCCCAATCTGGCTGCTCCCTGTCCTTTGGGGATGGCAGCGGCTCCTCACCTGATTGAATTTCCAGGCCATCACTCGCTCTCCCTGCAGCTGCGAGGCACGATCGCCCTCCCGGCAACCCCACGCTCACCCCGCGGAAGGAGGGGCTAATTCAGTTAGCCCAGTGGCATTAGCTGCCATGAAGAATAACCCGCCAACAAGGGCCTGCGAGCCTGACACAATATTAAAGACCCCACTGCCCTCACTTGGGGCAGATTAAGCTGGGCTCATTGCTTTAATGCTGCACTCCTCGGCCGGGCTCCCTCCAAGGCTCTGCACCTTAACTGTATTACCCCAGCACCGATGTGCTTGACCTGACGATATTGCTCCCACTGATAATTCACCTCCCAAGAAACTTTGCCTTTTTGACCTCCTGCCAGAGCAGACTCTAACCCCACGGAGCAGGGCTACCCCTACATCCCACTGCCCATGGGGGCTGCCAGCTGGTGCCCTCTGCTCCCTGCTCACCTTCCCTCAGCACCATCCCCTGCGTCTTGTCCTTCCAGGGGCCACAAGGTACCTTTGGCCAAACTCAGGAAACTTGCCTCTGCAAACAGGTCACTTTGGGGATCCCAGGATCCCAACCATCATCAGTGACTGCACTGACATGCACAGTGAACGTGTGGCCATGGGATGGGAGTGTGTGTGTGTGTGTGTGTGTGTGTGTGTGTGTGTAGGATGGAGAATGTTTTTTACAGCACTGAGGATGTGCAGGACATCCTGGCTCACTAACCTCATCTGGGGCATCAAGGCTCTCCCACAATAACATCTCAGTAGCAACGTGAAGAGACGCACAGAGAGAGCATCAGCTCCCTCCTGCTCCCAGGGATACAAATGCCTCATCTGACCCATGGAATCCATCAAGAAAAACAGGCAAATACCAGTCGAGGGGCAGTCTGGGCTCCAAGGGAAACTCAACAGAGCGGCGTGGGAGCAAGAAGCAGGGTCATCTCTCTGCTGCTGCCAAGTGCCAGTAGTGCCAGCATCATCTTGGCCTGGCAGCAGCCCCTGCCTCCTCTTACCCACATGCCGTCAAGCAGCTGTCCTGGGCTCTGCCCCTGCTTCATCCCACGGCCTGAGAGCGATACGGGGAGCTGAGATGCTGCCTGCCAGGGCTGCTGACTCACACAGCCTTGCTTTTCATAGGAAACGACAACACTGCAGAATCACTTTCCCGCTTCATCAAAACCAGAGAGCCAGTGCATCCTACCAGACTCGACAAATAAATTTTCAAAGGCATCTTTTCTGAGCAAAGAGTAACAGTCTGACTTCACCAGCCTATTCACTTCTGCCCTCCTCCTCACCAGAAAATCAAAATAATCTCTACCGATCTTTTCCTTGTAATTTTATGGCTGGCCACACTAGATATTTTTACTGAAAGGAGTCTGAGCACCCCTACTGCCTGCTCTGCCCAATTGCTGGATGCTAAGAGCTCTATCTTGCCTCCTCAAAAAGGAGCAGGTTTCCAACAGTGAATTATAATTCCAGCTCCAGACTTAGAACACAGCGTCTGCTCCTCGCATCTGCTTCCTTGCCTTTGCATGGGTGATATTTATACTTGCTTTGCACAGTTAGTGCTTGGGTTGGAAAGCCAGTTCTGTATGTTTACATAGCTAATGTATATTAGTTGTAAGTGTATCAGTTATGTAAAAGTGGCTTGTGCTGCCTATGAAAAGGCTGCACATTGCTCTTCTAGGGACCAGGCACCACTCACAATGAACAAGCCCTCATTTTAGACACATTTTGCTTCCTTATTTTCAGATTTCACTGGTCAAAGGTGTGTTTCCTTTTTTTGAAGAAACAAAACTAGAAAAAGGAACGAACTTAAACTTCTGCCCAAAACTCAGACCACAAGCCTTGGGGTTTTTCTTAATATTAAAAGACGTGGTGAAGCTGTGTTTGATCCGTGCTCCTGGCAGAGGAAGCAGTGCCCACACAAAAGGGGTGTCACAGAGCAGTTGTGAAGCTGTGTGGTTTGGCGGCTGTCAGGACAGAGGGGCTCTATTTTGGGCTCTGCCATCAACTCAGAGCATGACCCTGGGGAAGGGATCGCACCTCTCCCTGTCCCTGATGCTCTCCTCTGGGTGCCCAGGGGCATCAGTAGGTGTGGGAATTTCCTGCTGCCTCTTACCCGGGACAGGAGAAGCTCTCACCTTCATATCATGACGTAAAACCACCAAAATCCCATACAGTCTCACAGACTGACCTTGCCGGCTGGTTCAGTGCTCCAAAAACTGTGCTTGTCCCCAGTGGTCAGCCCAGAGCCTGGCTGGACTTGGGACCTGCCCTAGCCTGATGTAATGGCCATGCTGTGCAAAACCAGAGGCGGAAAGTTTCAAGGATCACTTCTGACAAATTAAGCCTAAAGACAGGAACAGAGCTGGGACATGCTACTAACATGTAACACGAAACGCGAAGGCTTATTCCTTCTACCATACTCCTGGAAAGGATCCCTTTGGCT
This sequence comes from Pedionomus torquatus, assembly GCA_013398155.1. Lineage (NCBI taxonomy): Eukaryota > Metazoa > Chordata > Aves > Charadriiformes > Pedionomidae > Pedionomus > Pedionomus torquatus. The sequence continues at coordinate 93,082 of VZRU01002988.1, forward strand.
GCTCACACATTAATTGCAGAGCAGGGACTCAGTCCTGCTCCCCTTTATGCTGGGCAGGATGGGGCTGAGGGCAGGGGAGATCTGCACCGCTGGAAGCAGGAGCAGACCCTGCCCTTGGTGTGCAGCCAAGCGGGTGGGAAACAGGGAAGGGCGTCTGGCTTTTATGAGCCTTTCTTAAAAAAGGTAGACAGTGTCAGGGCAGAGACAGGCCCCAAATTCAGGCTCAAGCAAAGGAACAAGAACCATTTCCCAGTTTTGCAGTTAGCACGCTTGGGAGGCAAATGGAAAATGGTTGATGTCAATGCTTTTTCCTAATGGAGTTTATTTGTCTAAGAGCAACGCCTTAGCACTGAGGCAGCTGCCCACCGCGGGACCTGAGCTAACCTCACACTGCCCTGCCCACCCCCAGCTCCAGCGCCATCCCTGTGCCGTGCTCCTCTGCAGATGGGCAGCACCTCTGGGCACTGTCAGCCCAAAACATCCCCTCTGCTTTTCTGCCTGCTGGGAGAAGATCCTTGGTCCAGAAAGCAACTGGTCAAGCAAGTAGCATGTTCACAAAGGGAAGCCACTGACAGCACCACCAGGCAGGTGGCATGGGACACTGGGCCTTCTGCTTCTCAACCTGCTGACGTGACCCCTCCTGTTAGGGGGAGATTTAAGGTGCTCTTATATCTTCCTGCTGTAAATGGCCTCGTAAAAGTGACAGAAAGACGTTCATATGAATGCTTGTTAAAAATTTTATTACTAATCACCAGCAAAGTTAGCTGCTATATTTAACTTGGGCTGGGGGAACAAGGGGAGGGGGCACTACCGGCATAGGATGGAGAAATCAAGATCAGAAAGTGAAAGGAGGACAGGGTGATTAGTAACTCTGACACAGCCCACAGACATCGGCAGGAGCCTGCTGGAGCAATGGCAAATAAAACTCCCAGGGTCTTCAGCCTCTGCTTGTCAGCAGCAGCCACAACCCTTTTACAAGCCCTAACCCCAGAGCAGGGCAGACCTGTCATGGAGCATGAGGCTAGAGATCTCAGCTGAACTCCTACCTCTGTCGCAGCCTCCCCAAGCAGCCCTGGGCTCTTCCCTGTGTGGAAGCTCCTCACGTGCAAAGCAAGTAAGAATGGAGATTTAACAAGACAGACAGGTCTCCAGACTGGGGAAGCGTCCCAGCAGTGTGCAAGTGCCCAGCAGTCTTAGGATGAGCCAGGTCCCTCCACTGGGGCTACAAGGACACACAGTTAAGCTTCCTTTCCTGCTTAAGTCAGATCTTGTCCTTGCAAGTTAAAGAGCTCAGAAGAGAGAGAAAAAAAGCCCAAGGGTGCCAACTGTCTTGGTGAAGTGGAAAGTTCAGCAGTTGCAAAGGTATCACAGGGCACTTCCAGATTTGTACTTGCTGAAGCAAGAGTGGGAAAGGACCAGTGAGGAGTTCTACTCTCCCCAGGACAACAGATGAGGAAGGAGGGAGGATGACAAAAGACATGAAGCGTGTATGAGGCACGGGCTCATCTATCCCTACCAGACCCACAGGTTGTGATCACCTGCCCAGACAGAAACACAAGGAATAATCTGGATGGCCATGAGGGCAGGCCCAGAAGGACAAGAAGATGGTCACCTGTCCTGTCATGTTAGTGGCACACGCAAGGTTATGCCCCACTGCTTGTGGCTGCAGGCTGGGCATGATGCTCTGAGCAGGAGGGGACCAGCTCAGGTCCAATGCTAACAAAACATCCTTCTGCAGTGGGAAAATGAAAAAGCATGACGAACTTTCTGCTCTGCTGTCTCTCCAGCACTGGGAGCAGTAAGAAGATATTTGATTGATGCAGTGAGGAAGGGAACAAAGAGAGAAAAGTCTCACAGTGAAAATAAACAGCTTTGAGTGTCTCCTCAATTTGATAATGGCATCCAGGTGACTACAGGTTTCCGGAGCATGAAAGACAAACTATTGCTTGGAAGACCTCGTCTGCCACTAGACCTGCCTGACTGTACTGCAGAGGGGAACAGGAGAGGGAGACATGCTCCTCTCTGAAGATACTCTCAGAAACCTCCCTGGTAATCCCCATCTGTGTTCCTTCCAGCCTTATGGCATCCCCAGGCATTTTTGGCAGGTCCCAACATCCTCTCCCTCCCTCATGCTCGCTGCACCGAAGCATCGCTGAATTACTGAGATCACTGTCCCTCTGGCTCCCCATCCACACTTCCCAGGTATCCTGCTCCTGGCACTCTCCAAGAGCTGCTGTCTGTCTGTCAGTCCTCACATCCATCTTCTGAGATCTGTATAAATCTCCTAGAGGCCTCTTTGCTCCCTATATATCTATCTAATTAATGTTAGTATAAGTAAAGCACAGCCTTTTCCCCTTAATAAGCAGAGTGCTGACTTTATTACAGGTCTGCTTTTTTTTTCTCTCTCTCTTCTTGCTTCAGTGCTTTAAATCATGTTCAGGAAAGCGCTTACAAAGGGAAAGGCTGCGCGCCGCATCTCACCGTGCCTTCGCCCCGGCACGGCTGGGGAGGACCGTGGGGACCGTGGTGGGAGGCAGAGGGCAGCAGGAGGAAATTGGACAGGATGTGTTCAGAGTGATGCCAAGAGCGCAGCACTGCCAGGTTAGCCAGGGTCAGGGGAGAAGTCAAAGGCCATCGATGTGTTGTCTGGCTGAAGGCAGAGTCCAAGCAAAACAAGGTGTTAAATGTCTGCTAATTAGAAGTGTCAAAACAGGACTGGAAAGGCAGGCGCGGCTGGGGAGAGCCTGGAAATGTGATAAGTGGGACGTGGTGGAGAGAGACACGAAATCCTGGGCCTCTGGACCTCACCGCAGGTGACAGGCGGGAGGTCCCTGCAGTGGCATTTGAGCTTCTCTGACATTTTTTAGTCCAGAAATCTCAAATGTGAGATGTAAAGGAGATGGACTCAAGAGGACAATAAGGTCTGTGTCATGCTGCTACAAGCTCTTAGAATGGTAATCAGCAGAGATTTTTTAAATGTGTTATTTCCCTCTTTAATGTTAGCTTTTTCTCTCTCCCTCCCTGACTCTGTTTTGCTGTCTGTCTCACTGGAAGTGTTTGTTCTCCCTTCTGACAACTCCCGCACTGGTCTCAGGCTGCCACAAACTGGGTGTCCCCAGCTCTGCCTACCTGTGAATGCCTGGGGATGCCAAACACGATGATGCAAAAGAGAGGTCCATAGCTCCCAGCCTGCTGAGGCTGCCCAGCACGCTGATGGCGGACAAGTGATGAAGACTTGGCCTGCAGTCCAGGCTTGGCAAAGATCTGTGGTGACTTTCCAGCTCTTTGTCATTTTCTTCTGTTTGTACACCACTCAGGTGCAACTTCTGAGGCAAACCCACACCCTGGTGTGCCACGACCACCCCGCTGCTCACGCTCCCAGTGCCCGATCACATCTCATGCATATGAGGCCATGTGCCATCACAGACAAAGAAACACACCTGGCCTCCAGAGAGCCAGGCATGGGGAAGTGGTGCCTTGCCTCTTCCTACCACCACGCCAACCCACACCACAACCTGGTCAACCCCTGCTCCAGCACTGGAGTCAGAGGGCTGCCCCCAAAGGGTTAATGGTGCCCCCGCCCTGGGTGCTGGGGTGAAAGGGTTACATAGTGTTGAGCTCAGATTCTTTGGCTGTAATGTGATTTCTCAGCTCTCGCATATATATTTATGCAGTTTTGTCCACACTCCCGTCCACTCCCCCCATGTGGTGGCTATTGATCAAGCTAATGGAAGGGATCCGATTGCACATGCTCTGACGTGCTCCCACACAGCCTTGCCAACTCTGGCCCAGCCAATCAATGCTGTGGTGCCCCTGAAAATTTCCCATAATCTGATTTGAAGATGTGTTATCACTTAATAAAATCCACACTTGCCCTTCCTCTTCCCCCCTGGCTGAAACACATTTGCACTCCAGGTTCCAGGCTCTTGCCATGCCCCTGCATCCTGCCGGCCTCTGGGAGAAGGACCATGGAGTAACCAGGGGCTAAAAATGTCCTAAGTGGATAAGGGAGGGATGGAGAAGATACCTGGCCTCTCTTGGGTAAGCAGCAATGCCCAGCAGTGCCAGGGGACACTCATGGTGACATGGGCTGATGTATAAGGGGTACCTGCTCCTGGTCTCTTTCACAGTGTAGGGGCTGTAAAGGTGATGTAAGGGGATGAAAAATGTTCCTCCTGAAAACATGGTAAAGAATGCTCTTGGTTTTCTTTTAACACACTCCCATAGACTTTGGAAAACAATTCACAACAGTGCATGGAAACACCAAGGGTATTTGTTGTGCGAATGGGTATCTGTTTTCTGATCAACCCATGCAGCAGTGACAAGAGGAAAGTCCTTGCTAGTTGGGGCAAGATGCCAGCAGGGGTTTAAATGAGATACTCCCTATCACTGGGTCTTCTCCAGGAAGGTTTGTTTCTCCAAGAAGACCAAAGTCAGACTTTTCTGCTCTCTAACCAGTATAATCTTTTGTCCCCTTCTGGCTCCCTGCACCAGCAGATCTTGGTGCTTCACGCTCTGCTAACTCAACAGCACATCTTGGTTTCACAGAAGGCGAAGGGGCTCCTGAGCTGGCAGGTTGGTCAAGAACCACTTGGTCAAGTCCACTTCCTCCTGTCCTGTCAAATACTAGGAGGATGACAGTGTGGGATGCACGTCCCAGAGGTGGCATCATTTAGACCCCTAGACCTAAAAGATGGGGGGGTGTCTCCTCCCACAGCAGAGCAAGAAGCCATGCATGCAGGGAGCCACGGCTGCCTGGGGACAGGCATGTGGCAGCAGCAAGCTGAACCTGAGCCTGGCCGATCAATGGTGTGCATCAGAGCCTTGCACGTGTGGGGCTGCTCCCCAGGGCCCGAAATCCAACACCGAGGTTCAATAATTCAGGGAGAGAGCTATCAATGGCTTCTCAGCTCTTCAGAGAGGAGAGCAAATTGAAAGGCTTGTCAGGAGTCAAAACAGAGCAGGGCAAAGCTGGGCTGAATGTCAGAGAGATTAAATGGGCAGAAAGCCACAGGGATGGGGAGAGGATGAGCAGGGTGGCTGTTGGTTTTTATGGTTTGGCAACCATAAGAGGAGCCTGATTACAGCAGAGCTGGGCACCTTCACAATGAAATGGATTATGAGAGCTCCACAAAAGCTCTCTGACAGGCAGGATTTTGACAGCTCTGGTTGCTTAGGCTATGAAGGACCCTGGTGGCATGATGCTCCTTCGAGCTTAGGTAAGGAGTCCCCAAGCACCTCTGCACTGTGACCCTACGGCTTGCTGGGATGGCACGGTTGGGGACCGGGGCAGGGAGAATCCACATCATCATCTCCCATTTCATACCATGCCCTGAGTTAGGCGAAGGATGGGACCAGCACCGTGGTGGCATCCAGGACAAAATAACTCTTCCAGTCCCAGGTGGGACACTGCACCAACAGTGGATGATAAATAATGGTGATATTTCAATAGACACAGGTATGATAATGAAGAGCTATCTTTCTTTTGCAAAGATCACTTGTAGAATTAAATATTTATAAATGATATTTAGACTCCCAGACCTGTAAAATGCCTTTTTTTACAGATAATATATGTTGACTTGTTGGAGAACCAAACCAGTTTGATATGATTAAATACAGAGCAGAGTGACATGATTCATGCCCTTTCTTCACCACTTGCCAGCCTGTAGCACATGTGAGACTCTCAATACATTTCTACAGACATTCACTTATAATAAAATTAAATTAAATTAAAAAATCCACAACCATCCCAGCTGCAAAATACATTGAAATTCCCCAACACCCCAAGCCCCTCTATCAACTCTGCAGTATCTGGCTCGTAAGACACAGTATTTCCCACCACACCAGGCAGCTTTTTTATGGACAGAATTTAATTTGTGCTTTACACGCGACTTATATCCAGCGCTGGTGCCTGACCCCACAGGCCCTCATGTGGGGAATGAGGAGCTGAACTGGGAGAGATGAAGGTGAGTAGGAGTATGGTCCCAAACCCTTCTCTCTCTCCTTCCTTGCAGTGTTTTGCTACCAGAGTCAGGCAGGTTGTGCTTGAATGATCATTTGGTTTATGAGGGATGTGACCAGGGCTGTATGTGCCTTCCCCAGAGCCTACGGGTACAGACAAAGATTGCTGCACTGGTTTTACATCTTGAAAGCACTCTCCATAATCCCAGGGGCTAAAAATGAGAGGCAGAAAGAGGCAGAAGAAAGAGGAAGAGAATGCCAAACCGGTGAGGACATCTGTCCTGTGCAGCTCCCCCAGACCTGAGTGCGATCACAGCATGGAGCATTCATTTTGCAGTTTCATATGTACAGGGAACAGAAAATGGTCCATCTTACAGAAAAGAGGTGAGATGTCCAGCTCAAGGTTTCAGATAATAATGGAGGAGCTAGAAGGGGACCTGAGCAGGGCTGACTGCGGCACTGGAGAAGGGCTCCTGCACCCGCATGGGGCAGTGCTGGCTCAGGAGAGGTGAAGCAGAGGCCAGGGAAAATGGGGAGAGGACCCTGGGCCAGACTTCACTTATAAAAAGGACAAAGCTGAACTCTGCCCCGTGATGTCTAGAGAGGCCAGTGGGGCTGTTGACTCTACTTCAAGGATGGCTTCAAACCAGGAGCAGCTCATGGTGAGTTTAGGCAGGTGGAGGAGCACCTCCTACAATGGATCCATCTTCATCTTATGACTAGCTGGATGTTTTCTTTCTCCTTATTCCCTCCTGGGAGGCTGTTTTAGAGACACCCTGCCTGCAGAGCCAGGAAACTCCTCCTTAGCCTCACCTTAGATATATTCATGGCCTGTTAACACCACAAAGCTCTTGCACCAGCATTCAGTCCTGCTTTAAGAGCAGTGCGGCTCGTGCAAGGGTCCTGAAAGCTGTCTCCACCATGAGAAGCGAGGCTGGTTTCTAGCCCTCAGAGCAGGCAGTCGGACTTGTTAAACAGCACATGCAGCACTATTGGAAGGAGAAGTTTCCATTAATTTGCAGGTGCTGGGGAGAAGGGAGGGGTTGGGGGGGAAGGAGAGGCCAGGTGCTTTCTGGACGCTGCCCCCAGCAAGGTCCCCCTTGGTCTGTTCCCATTGTTTCGCAGCCGTCCCACGTGGCTCCGCCAAAGGGGATAACAGGCTCAGGAACAGGCTGAATGACAGCAGACACCTTATAAAATGCCTCGCAGAGCGGGCCTGGCGCCTTGCTGCAAGCAGCCCACATGCCCGCAGCTCAGCCGGACTCGGCCCCCGCACGCAGGTAGCGAAGGGGGAGGCCCACATCAAAGGCTCCGGGTTTGCAAGGCTCAGGACGCGGGAGGGCGTGAATTATAGACTTTGATGTCTGAACAGCGGCAGAGGGATCGGCGTGAAGATCGTTTATAAATCGCTATTTACAGTCTCCACTAAGTGCCAGGCGGGCCCTTAAAGCAAGGGATCAGGTTTAACTGAGGGCTGCTGCAGAGAGCGGCTGCTGGAGGCTGGGCCAGGGCTCAGGCTGGGCTTTGCATGGGCAGGATGTTTTTGATATGTTCTCCGTCCCAGACTGCCGAGTTTGGCCCTGAGATCTTCCCAGCAAATTTTCCCAGAGCTTCCCNATATGTTCTCCGTCCCAGACTGCCGAGTTTGGCCCTGAGATCTTCCCAGCAAATTTTCCCAGAGCTTCCCCCCCCACCATCCAGGTCAGCATCCAGTTTTGGAGAGCCCCGGAGTGGGAAGCTGATGGTGACTGCAGGGCAGGCTCCCAAAGGAGCAGCCCGGTGCCACAGGACAACAAGTTTTGGAGCTCACGTGGGGCAGATCCTGGTCCCTGCCAAGAGGGAAAGAGTCAGGGGGGGATCTCTCAGCACCCTGCCTCTGTGCCTAAGGGGTCTTCTGGCTTCACCTTGCTGCGGACTGCCACCTGATGCAGTTCAAGATAGAAACCAAGCCTGGATAGTCCTGCTTTTCTTCCCTTGGTTGTGTCCATGCCACCAGGCTCAGGCTACTGCCCTCCTCTTGAAGCAAGGCTGGGGATGCGAACCAGGCAGCCCCGCAGCAGAGAAAGGGACAGCACTGAACCACCCTGACACTCATGCACGAGGTCATTTCTGGCAGTGGTTAGCAGTCGGGTCCTACCACAGGCTGCCAAGAGCACCTGGCTCTCTCTGAGGGAGAGGCAAATGCACACCACTGCCTATAGCACATCTGAGTGTGCTGACGCTATGAGGTACCTCAATGTTGGAGGTTAAAACTTCTGAATCCTGGGAATGTAAACCACTCTGGTTTAAATCCATTGATCTGGAACTGCCGTGTCCCTGTGAGCTTAAGCCTGACCAGGATGCAAATCAAGAAACACCTGCTTTTGGATTCTTCTTTGTCTGATCTGAGAACAACTAGCCTGCTAGGATTTCATTCCACATGGTTTGGCTCCAGACCCCTGTGGCCAGTGGCCAACGGGCAGCTGAGCCCCATGGAAGCTACAATGTGGAGCACATCTTGTCTGGGGCTGACATACTCCTGCTGAACCTCACAAGACCCAGCACCTCCAAATGTTTCCAAAGGCAGCAATGAGCCCATAGAGGTGGCTGTGTTTTCCTTGTCCCTGTCCTCATCCCAGCCAGAAATACACGTTGCCTCACACAAGGAAGGGCTGTTCTGTGAATACTGAGAACATCTGGGAATGCCACATGCCGTTCCTACACCTGAGCATTCCCTGCCTAACATGCACTGTCCTCTCTGCCCTGACACTATTTCTTTTCCCTCAGTGGTGTTTGCAGATTCTCCATTGCAGCATCAGCTATGAATTCCTCCATGTGGCCTTCACGTCCTCTTCAGCATCATCAATGCAGACACTGGCTTAGGCTAGGCACAACACCAGCCACTACCTTGTTTTCCTGAAGTGATGCCATCCAAACTGTAATCTGTGAGCTGATCTGATTTACAATCCATCAGCCAGTTCCAAAGCCACCGGCTGCATCACACTGGGATGCGCAAGGTTCGGGCCCAGGCACTTATTACTGTTCAAACAGCACAAAGGGCCATCACTAACAGAACTGCATTTCCCCCCCTATCTTCAATTATAAGTTCACCTCCAGCAGCTGCACCAAACTTTTCAAATGCAGCTGCTGTGTTTTGTAGGTCCCTCATGAGACAGACCATGCTGGATTTTTCGATGAATTACAAACCCCAAATCCAATTCTGGTCCCCCAAATCAACAGACATTTTTGCATGCTGACTACTAAATCAGAAGCAGACAGACAGACTTTCCCATTGTCCTCTCCTTGCCTTCCAGCCTCTGGCAGTAGCAGCACTCAGCAGGTCTGGTTCTGCCCTTGCACATGCACTTGTAAACTCTAGATAAGCACATATTTCACCATGCCCCAGTCACTCTCCAGGACTTATCTCACGCAGGATGGGGAACTCTCCATCCCAGCCCAAATTGATCCCTTTTCAGACACAGTCATTTTTATGTTCAGAAATATTTATATACTTTGCACAACTGTTGTTTGCAGAATCTCTCTTGGTGGCTTCCACACTTCATGGCAGCCCCTGTTTGAAGTTGTACCAGATGGGAGCCTGGACCAAGGATAAATAAACCAATCAAATCTGAGAAAACAAGCCCCCTATCCCTCCTGCCTTCTTCTCGGACCAGTGTGAAGATCCAGCCTGGGAGAGGGGAGCAGGCTGTTCTCTGATGCTCGGACTGCTCCCTCCGTCCACCCTTGAAGTCCCTTCCTCCGGGCAGAGTTTGGTATGTGGTGTTTGCAGGGGGCTTGTTTTTCTAACATGGTGAACACATGGTCTCTCCCGAGAATCATTTATTTTACATCAGAGGTCCTGGGGCTCCTGACCCAGAGTTTTGCAAGATGGTTTTGTACTTTCCCCCATGAGGAAGGAAGACACATTCCTCTAGCTACCACTGCAAGAACGGCAGGTCTCAGATGTGTCCTCCACAGGCCAGGCTCTCCCTCATTTCCCCCAAAGACAGAGGTTAAAAACGACACACTGAGGTCAGAGGATGCTCTGAGGGGCTCCACAGAGGTCTCCCAGGAAGAAAACCCTGTTTCGGTTTCTGGTAACAGTCTTCTGCTTGTGTGGTGCCAGTAGATCAGATGAGCAAGGAAAGATGGACCCTGGCTATGCAGAGACCAAAGGGGCACCTTACAAGCTTATTCAATATTTTGACTGTAGCCAAACATTTCAAGCCTCAAATGAAGGCACAAAAAAGCCCCGAGGAAATCCACACACCATCAAGGTCTCTCCTGAGCCGTCGACAGCCCACGCTGTAATTCTAACAGCCCAAAGTCAGGACCACCTCCAGCCCCACCAGCAGACCTGACTGCTGCTGTGTCCTACAGCAAGTTGCTCTGTCCCCAGCACCTGCTGGGCTGCGTTGCATGTGGCTGGCAATGCTGCCTTGCAGGACCAAACTCACCTTCCACCCCCAGGGTGCAGAACAGACTGTTCTCCTCTCCTCAAAGGTGAGAAGCCCCCGAAAATCCCCACTGTGTGTGGACTCCAGCACCCATCTTCCTGCCCTGGAAGGCGAAGGATGGGGAGGGAGAGCAATGCATCTTTGCGTAACCCGATCCGTTAACACGCAGCTTCTCTGATGTGGGCAGCTTGTGCTTTACAGCATTAGAGGAGCAACATTTCATGGAAAATTCAATAAATACCCCTGTACAGCCAGACATCTGTAAACAAAGGCTTCCAAATTCAATCAGGCTGTGGGCTCAGAGCAGCATTTATAGGCTACAGCATGGAATATTATATAGGAAAGCTTAAAGTAGGGGGAGGGGGCAGATTCCTGGAAATATAGCTTTCCGTTAGCCCAATGAAGAATAACTATGACTATGCTGTACCACCGTGCCCATTCTTGAGTGGCTGGGGCAGCTTTGCCATTCCCAGCCTGCCGGCTCCCACATCAATATGCTCAGGGCTCTCACCTTGCACCAGCATCCCAGTGAAAAATAAGGCAACACTGGCTGCCAGCAGAGCAATGCCAATGGCTCCAGCAACTGCCAGCCCCACCACTTGCCGGAGCACATCCCTGCTGCCCACCATAGCAGGAGGGTGGCTTTCAGGATGTAGGTCTGAAGCACCAAGCCCTGATCCAAGAATATCTCCTTTCAGAGCCTGGAGATATTCACAGTCAGTGTTCAACTCACAGCAGGGTTTGGGAGTGGAGAATGGCATTTTGCTTGTCCTTTGGGGCTTTCCTGGGCCATGATACCTCCCAGCACTTGATGGGGCCACATCTGTCTTGCCTCTTGTCCTAGTCTATCGCAACTTCAGTTCACACTTGTATCAAACCAGCTAAACTGGGCAAAGTAAAACAGAAATGTGCAGGCAAGGCTCTGCTGGGCCCTATGGCCACTTACTGCACCGAGCAGCAGCAGTGCCATGACCCATAGCCATCCACACCAGACAGATGCTGACACTCATATGGAAGATTTGCTCCCAGTGTTGAGCAATACAGGACTTGTCAGGCACAGCTAAGTGGTGCTGGGCAGGTTTGTGTACACTTGTGCACAGTTACACATACAAGCCTGTATAGCACCCCACTAGAAACCCCTCTTCCCCCTTTGTCCAAGGCTTTATATGGACAACTAGCTAAGCCCCCTGCAGGGAGGTGAGGATCCTGTCCCTGCAGCATGGTAACTGTAAAGGCGTCGAGCTCATGGAAACCATGTTGGACAGCATAGGACAACAGTGCCTGCTATCTCTGCCACCCTGACTAGGGTATTTCAAGCCTAGTGCCAAAGGCTTGTACCGTCGGGAGATGAGAGCCCTGTCCTCCCCACAGTGACCTGGCTGTCCATGCATTATCTGAAGGCGGACACCTGCAGATGATTTTGGTCCAAGCTACATGCAACTATCATTTGAAAGAAAGCCAAAATGCTTTACTGGCATCTGATGGCTACTACACCTTGCTGGCTCTGGACTCATCAGACGTCCCATCTGCTGGCTGCTCCAAGTTGCACCTGCATGGTTAGGGGGTCTTGATTCTTCCAAGCTGAACTTTGTAGATCCATGCAAAGGGCAAGCCACCAGCTCAGAGAGAGCTGCTCAGGTCCTGCCACACTCCTGCAGCCCTTTTTGCCCCTCAGGGGTGGTGACAAGGGCGAGACAACCATGGTCCCCTGTGGAGGATGACTATGAAGGAACAGCTTTGTGTGGCTGGGGCTGCATCTGGATGACTGCCTTGAACCCTCTGGCAGCACCCACAGAGGTTATAAGCCCATATTTAGGGCAGGCCAAATCAGGCATTTGTTTCCTCCTTCCCCTTGAGTGCACTTTTCCTTACAGCTCAATCAGGCTTTACGAACACACCGCCACACACAGAGGCCAGTATATATAATAAATAGAGCCTAGCTCTGAGGGCAGCAGCAGTAAACTACTGTCCAGGGGACAGGAAGGTTACTGGGACTGTGATCTAAAACCTGAGGCTGGCAGCTCTGTGCTCCCCTGGGAGAGATTTCCACAGCTAGCGCGAGGAAAACAATCACAGTTTTGGTTATTACGCTTCATTTATTGGGTTGTTCAAAGATCACAGTCAGGTAAGCCCTAAATTCAGGAATGTTCAGAGCAGGGGTCTCCACTCCTACTCTCTGTGGTGGGATCCACAGGACTGCCTTGCACCCTAGGGTGTTCCTCCAGCTTGCGCCCTTCCCTGCCCAGGACAGCTCCATTGTGGCTGCCTCTGTAAGATTCCTCCACCACCATCAGGTGAAGCACAGGAGGGGAGCTGACCCTGAGGGACATGTTATAACAGGCGAGATCTACAAGCAAGACCTCTCAATGACGTCAACATAAGAGAAAGAAGCACATGCACTCTGAGAGGACCATGCAGCAGACACTGTTGGGAGTGTATTCACTTCACAGGAAGTATCTTTCCCACTATTTGAGATAACATGATAAATTATGGGCTGTAATGGACTTGTTCACACATGCACCTTGAAGGACTGAGAGCAGGATGTGAAGCTCACTGCTCTTCAACTGAGCATGGGGGCTTAGGGAACCACTGTAGGACACATCACCAAGTCTACCCACCTGCGTCATTTAACAAGCACTTTGAAAGGGAAGAAAAGTGTGTCCGTGCAATGAAGAGGCCTCAGGAATAGGCTGTGGGCACTGCTTTCAATGGTGACAGCACAGGAAGGAGCACAGTGTCCAGCTGAGGCTGCTTTGGCCACACAAACCCCAGAGGAAATCAAAGCAGCTACTGTCCCTTCAAGATGTGAAGAAGAACACTGGGTCACAGTTGGGATTTGGGAAACACAGGGTGCTTCCCTCACTTCTCCTGAGCCAGCTGCCCTGGAAATGTTCCTATAAACTCCTATTAATTAGTTGACACTTGGGCTATGCAAACAGGCTACCCCTTCCCTGCGTCCCCCCAGGAGGCAGCGCTGGAGCAGGCCAGCATGGGGGCCAGGTCTTGGGCACATTCTTCCAGTTAATATTTCAGCCTGCAGTTGCCAAGGGATCAGGGCTGGCGTTTCCCCCCTTCCTCCCCCTTCCACCTCCCAAAGCGCCAATGGTGAGCGGACAGCCAGGTTATTGCCTCCTCCTCCCATTGCAAGCAGATGTATAGGAGCCAGAGGAGGAGATTGATGGGGTTTATAGAGTCTCCCTCCTGACCACCCACCATGGCTCCTTTGGGCCTGTTCACACCACAGTCATGGCAATGGCTCCACTGGTGTCCATCATACAGAAAAAAAATTAGCCTGGCTACATCTGCTGGCTAGCCTGGGTCGTGCTTGCTGCTTCAGAAGACCTTCCTTTGATCCCAGGAACATCAACTGAGATGGGAAAGAAGGCAATTCCCGTGTGGTGGCGGGAACTCAGTGAAACCTGGATTTCAGTGAGATCGTCTCCCTGAATCACACCAAACTTTCACAGGCCACACAGAGCAAACTCCAGCCCTCCCAAAGCCTTCAGCAAGTCAATGCGCTGAAAAGAGAGACTGTATAGAAAGGGCTGCGGAATAATTTTGTTCTGCACAATGCTTATACATGGTGGCCCTTCAGAGAGCTGATGCAGTCCCTCCTGGGTGCACCAAGGCCCTGAAAGGTCCTGGGAAGCAGGAGGGTGGGAATAAAAGTCATGGAGGCAGGCCAGGCTCAAGGTGTCCTGCCAGGACAGGGGGCACGGGCAGCAGCGTGCAGAGAAGGGGTGACAGACCCCAGCACAGGAAATTCAGTGGGGCAGCCATTCAGCATGGAGGGAGACAGGGTTTGGTGGAAAGATCTGGGGAGAAGCCTTGAAAAAAAATGCCAGCTCTTACAAAATGCCAGAGCTGGCATTCAGTGTGACTTGCATCACTGCCACCAGCAGCACACCGAACCAGGGGAACCATGCAAACAGAGGGTAGCTTGAAGGACCATCTTGGGGACAAGACCGGCTGCCATTATGTACCACAATTTCCAAATGAAACCAACCAACCCCTGCCACCCCTGAAAAGAAGACACAAATCAAGCAAACTAGACCCGTTGGTAACATTTGGGCCATTTCCTGTATGTTTAACACATTTTCTATTAAGTGCATGACAAATGGTGAGGGCTCCAGGCGTAGCCATAAAGGCTCCCTCCCGCAGCAAGCCCAAGGGGCTGCATCCAGGGAGGGGAAGGTGAGGCGGCTGAATGGGCAGATGGGAGGTGAGCGCGTAATTCACAGCAGATCCACAATTTGATTAATTTCCCTGCTTTTCCTGCTGGAGAATTCCAGGTTTTATTGGCCGTTAAAGGGCACCGTGCTGCCTGATTTTGGAGCGGAGCCGCGTCAGGGAGGGGGACACAGCATGGGGGCTGGCTGTGGGGACCTGCTGGCAAGGGAATCAGGTGCACAGGGTTAGGGTAAGCATTTTGGCATTGGGGATTCCTTTCAGGAGGATGATTCCCCTCAACACAGTTTCTAGAGACCATCTTCTCCTGGGGAACTAGCTTGGTGGGGAGGGAGGTGGCTGGCCCAGGACAAAGCCCCTCTGCAAGCTGATGGGACCCTTGCCCAGCCTGTATCTCCCTCCCTCCCCTCCTGCAGCCGCTCTCCCCCATCCCTCCCCCTCACACTGAGCTGCTGGGATCGGCCCTCCCAGGAAAAAAAAAAAAAGCCCGCCCAATTTGTCATGTCATGTCCAGCTGTTAACCTCCCGTTGCCGAGCCATAGGGAAGACTTGCTTTCTTCTATTTATTTATTTGCCACTTGGACAATGGAAGGCCTCAGGCCTGCTGAGCTCTTCATAATAACGCCACCAACGATCCCCCTCCGCCCCCAGCCAGCAGCACCAGCCGAGGAGCTGCAGGTGTCAGCGGCCATTAACCCGCGCGGGGCTCCCGGCTCCCTTGAAAAGGCCCGGCCGCCGCCGGGGAGGCAGCCGGCGAGGTCCCTGGGGCCGGGCTGACGTGGAAAGGCCCCACACAAAGAGGGAAAGGAGGGAAAGGCCAGCTGATAACCATCGCTCCGGAAAGCTTAGCGGGCTGCTTCGGGGGATGCCGGGCCAGGGAGGAAGAGCGGGGCCATCCAGCCCCCCAGAGTCTCTGGGCAGGGGGGCAGGCCTGGCACAGCCACCGCAGCCATGGGGACACTGAGCAACCGAGCGGAGGGCATGGCAGCCCAGGGTTATCCTGCTGGGGCCAGGAAAATTGCTCCCGAGGCCAGGCTGAGTCCTGGCAGGGACAGGCACCAGCCCCTTCTTCACCCTCCCACCCAGGCCTTGGTGAGGAGGCCCCAGGGAAGGCCCGCGGCTGAGAGCCCTGCTTGGGAAGCTGGGCCAGGCGGCCAGAGCTGAGGGTCCGGATTCCCTCCAGAGACCCCAGCTCAGGGACACCTTAAGCCTGGGGGGAAGCCCCGTGTCTCCCATAGACTCCACAGGGACACCAGCCCCTGTGCTGGCGGGCACCGCACACCCTCGGCCTCGCAGGCGGCGCGCTGCCGGGGCTGCAAACGCTGGGTTTTCCTAGAGCATTTGCTCCCGTGACAATAAAACGCCTCTCGGGTTACTGGGAAGGTAGCGGCGCCGAGCAGCCGAGCAGGGAGCACACGCGGGCCTGTAACTCCTTCCTGTCTGCCCGTCTGTCTGTCAGGCCTTCCTCCCCCTGTCAATGTCACTTTATTTGCTGCCGGGGTGGCGATAGGATCGCTATTAAAAGCACAAGTAGTAGGCATTAAAATGCATTTCAGTTAGTCCGGGATAATAAAGGCGCGCGAGGGGAAGGGGGGGGAGGTGAAAAGAAGGAAGTTTTAACTCGCTAATAAAAATCAAATGCAGGCAGTTTGCAGGAGCGAGCGGCTCGGCGCTTCGCCTTTCTCTTGTTAAGGGCCCGCTGCCATAAATAACTTCCCTGAGCGAAAGCAGAGGAGAGCGGGAGAGCGAGGACGCAACAACACAAAATTTTTCATTTTTCTCCATAAATCATTTCAGCGTGTGATAATATTTGTTTTTTCTAATGAGTCTCCTGTGATCCATTCTGGGAGCTAACATCAGGGCCTGTCAGGGCATGATGTGTGGGGCACTTCAGCGCTTTACAAAAACTGCCGCCTCTACAGATTTCTCCCCCCACCTCGCCTTTCACTTATGCTCAGGACGAATGTGGCCAATTTTTTTTTGCTCTGGGATTTCAGGATCTTTCTCCTTTGGCACAAAGTTCTTCAGCATTAAGCCCTGAGAAGACACCTCCCAGAAAAGCAAACAATCCCTCTACTTTTCCTTTTCTCTTTGTCCTCCAGAACAGTGAATAGCCAGGATGGTCAGCTCTTGGGGTGAGAAAAAGCCAGATGCAGATTGGAACAAACCAAAGTGAATGGTGGCAGTGAACCCCCCAAGAAGACTGGAGAAAGGCAGCTCCCCAGAGATGGTTTAATGCCTGATGGCTGTCACACTTGCCCTGCTCCATGAGCAGACCAGCACAGAGCCTGGCACCAACCCAGGTCTCTCTGCCTCACCCCAGGCCCATCAGCTGGCTCTCGTGAACCTTCATGAAGTTTCAGATGCCCCCAGAAGCACTACAGTGACCACTGGAGGTTGCATTTGCACAGAGCACGTGGACCCCCCCATATTACACCATCGTCTTTTGGTCAAAGACCTAGAGCTTCACAGCCAGGACTTTCTAATGGAAAGCCTCTGGGCCAAAACCCACTTGTTTCTGAGCTGGAGGTCAACATGTTTGTGGAGGTGACTGCATGCTACAAGGACTTAAGAAGCGCAGATAAGATTTCGTTAAGATTCCTTCCATTCCATCACTTCTGCTGGGTCCTCAGTACTCATTGCTTTGACCCAAAGAGCAACCCCAACTAAGTGAGATTCCAGATCTAGACCTGGAGAGACAAGAGCAGGCTGGGTTGGATGTGGGAATAAGACTGTACGCATTTGCACTTAGGTGACCAGACTGGCATCAGCCCTGGTTATGTCAACCCTAAAATATGGCAAATAGCTCAACAGAGTGCTGGGAACCCAAACAGGTGGGTTCAACTGCCACGGGCAGAACAACCTGAAAGAAGGTTGTAGAGAAGTTGGTGCTGGCCTCTTCTCCCAAGTCAATAATGACAGGACCAGAGGAACTGGTCTAAAGTTGCAGCAGGGGAGGTTTATACTAAGTATTAGGAAGAATTACTTTACTGAAAGAGTGATTAGGCACTGGAATGGCCTGCCCAGGAAGGTGGTTGAGTCACCATCACTGAAGGTATTTAAGAAATGTGTAGATGTGCACTTCAGGGTATGGTCTAGTGGCATGCTCTAGTGGCCAAGATTGTAGGGGGTTTTTGTGTATCTTTGGTTGGACTTGGTGATCTCAGAAGTCTTTCCCAACCATAATGATTCCGTGATTCTGTGAGTTCAGACCCATGGCACCGTGTTCAATGTCTCAGCAGACCACCAGTGGACCATGGAGCCTGACTCCAGTCCATGCCTTGGTGAATATTTGAGTTGTGCTGGCAGGAGACACAAAGGATGCTGCTGGTGTCTCACAGTCTAATTTAAATGGAAAGTGCCTATAATGAGGGATTTCTGTCCATCATCAGATACGTTGTTGGAAGACAGAGACCACCTCAGTGAGAAAAAGAGAAAATGGGACACAAAATATGGCATGCAGAAACCGGAAGAGGAAAGGAACCCAGAGGCAAACTTCAGCTGAGATCTGTCTCTCACTATCTTGGAAATCACCACAGACTATGAAGATGCTTTGCTCTGAGCATAACGCACCAAGGGCAGTTAACACACCATAATCCTATTCTACATGAAAGCAGGGTATCCCTGCAGGGCTGGAAACGGAGGCCAACCCTTGCTTCTCCACAGCATGACCCAGGTAACAAAGAGCTCATTCTGGCTCACTCTGATCTTTCTCCTTGCTCCTGCAATGATCACCATGTCTGCCAGCACCAAGGCTGCTCTTAGCATCACCATCATCATCAGGGTTATTATTATTATTAACATCATTGTTACGGTGTTTCCAGAGGAGGCTCTTAACTCCAGTCGTCGGGATAAAGGCAAGCTGGTGGCATCTTCAGGGAGTCATAATGGTACGGGGCCCAGCTCAGTGTGTGTTTACTCTCTGCCAATGTGTGTGAGAGAGAAAAAGAGAGAGAGGTAGTGAGATAAACACTGTCATGGGCCGCTTCCATCATCTACTCACAAGAGCATAATAAAGCCCTTGTAATATACTAGAACTTGTGTGGTCCCGGGGTCTAATTTGCATACTAATTACTCAGTGCAAATGGGAATGAGAGGTAGGGGGAGGGCGCGCGGGTGAGGGGGACTGGACTATTTGCTCTGCCGTTTCATATCATGCTAACAAGCTAATCCGGCGTGCAGTTAGCTCCTGATATATAACTGCTCATTAGTATTATAATAAAGTACATGAAACAACCATAAAACGTTATATACTGCACAAGTGTTGTTTTCTTGCCAATTATCTGCGGGCGGATTTATCACCACAGTTGTTGCAAATTCCCCTTGGTGAGGTTTGGGTCGAATAAAGAAAGGTGTTGGTGTGAGGGGGGAGTAGGGGGGGCTGCTTTCAAGGGGGAGAACATGTGTTTTCTTAAGTAGCACTTACCGATGCGCCATTTCATATGAGAGAGAGAGAGAATGCTGCATCCTTAGGAGGCTGAGAGGGGAAGGGAGCCCAGCGCTCCACGCTCAAATCAAACAAACTTCTGTCCATTAGGGAAACTGGACCAAAGCCCTAAGGATGGACTTAAGAGTTTTAGTTTCTGAAACAGCAGAAACCACCCGTGGGGACAAGGCAGTGTCTTTGTCCTACTACCTTCTTCTAAGGTAGAAGGACCACAGCCATTCATATGAGATAGAAAAGTAGATCCATTTGAAGTGGAAAGGGCTTGCCTGCCACATTTGCCTACAATGAGGCAAATTCCTCAGAGGAGCCAAATCCAACCCAGAACCCTTCCGCAAATCCTGCTGCATCTCCTCCCTCTCACCACTGCTCCTGGAGCCTGCAAGCACTGACAAACCTCAGTGCTGACAAACCTGTGCACTGCTGCCTGCCCTGTGGTTGATTTTTCTCCCCCTCCAGCCCTGAGCACTGCCCCAAAACTTGCTGCATGGCACAAGGGGTGCTGAGCAGCTCTCTACTGTGGTGAAAATCTTGAAAATCAGCTGATTCACAGCTTTAACTGGCTGGTCAGAGGACACCATTCCCTGCCTTCTGACTGGCATGGGGACAGTTACAAAACTCTTGACAGACACAGCAGAGAGCAGTGATTTGCAGCCTGTGGTCTGTGGCCCCTGAGGGTCCGTGGATTAATTCTCACCTACCCAGGAACCCTGAACAAGAAAAAGCAAACTGAGGATCAAATAGTGCTCTGCATGTGGGCTCTACACCTCCGCTGGAAACCCCCCAGGGCACCACAAAATGAGAAGAGGCTGGAAGCTGCTGTGAGGATGTGGATGGCAGAGCACCCACAGCGGAAGGGGGCTGCTGGGCTGCTCAGAAAGGCTCCTGCACCCATCAGCAGAGACAGGCACCATGTGCTTCATCCTGGGTGGGATGGGTGACATATGGATGCTTCAGCTCTCCTAGGGCTCAGGCTTGGGGTTTTTCATTGATGTTCTCTTAGAAAAGCTATGACAAGACCATGGAACCTTCCTGCCCCAAACAAGACAGATTTCCTGTCCTTGACAGCTGCATGTCCTCCTGCCTTCATAGGTGCTGGCAGAACTTGCTGAGTATGAGGGGCACTTCACACATGTGCCATCTCCATGCTCAGCCCCTCTCAGAGATCCTCTGTGCCCAGAATAGCACATCTCCCTGAACCTACCGTTTTGCACCTTCCTAGCACACACGCATCACAGCCAAGCCCATACGCATATGCAACAGGTACTTTTAAAGCTTCTACCAACCTCAGCATCCCACCGTGTCTTCCCAACTAAATACCTCTGGTAAGAGGAACCCCCCACAGCTACCTCTTCTGCTGAAGCAGCCTAGAGAACACAAACCACTGTGAACATGCTCGCATACCCCCTGTGCTGGCACGCTCTCACCCAAATATGCACTGCCTGGCGTACAGGAGCTCATGCTTCCAAACACTTAAGCAAGGCAACACGAAGACATACGTCCCCTTCTGTGGAGACCCAAGCGGCATCAATCCCACCCATTTTCCTTCTTACAAACAGGGACTGCAAATGCAGCCCCCCCACGGGTATTTCACACACAGCTATTCTCCTTCTCTTTCACACACACACAAGCCCCCTTGCTGTGAAACATTTGCTTATTTATGGCTTGTTTTTGTCAAGCGGAGGCAGGACTGACAGCTCTCAGTGGTGGGGCTCTGTCTGTCTAACTCTGTAATAAGACGCATGATATCCATTCTGCTGCCAGCGGGGAGTGAATCACGCCAACCCCGTCACCCCCTCCCCGGTCCTGCCGGAGCCCCACTTCTTCTTCGCCTTGACGAACTCCGCAGCTTGTTAGCATCACAATATTGGGACCAAAATGTGACCCAGCGCTGCCATGCCCCCGCCTCCCTCCGCCTGAAAAGAGACGGGGAAACACACACGCTCACATCTCCACACCGAGGGAAGGCAGAAATCCCCCACAGGGCTTTAAAAGGACTTAAAACCATTATAATAAACTGATCGGAAAGGAAACACCTCCCCCTGGGAGAGGGCCACTGAGCAAATGCCAGCACTGGCTCTGTCCTGCTCTGCCTGCCCCGGAGCAGCAGTGGGGCGCTGGGGAAGGGCTTCCCCGGACCCTCTGCCTTAGAGGACCTGGCAAGGAGCATCCCGGCTGAGCGAGGCAAGGGAGGGCTGCTGGGACCCGCTGCCAGCCGCCAGCATCCCAGGCTGGGCCAGGAGGAGCTACCACAGGGGACAGTGCAGGAGCACCGGAGGACACCGCTCTCCCTCCCCAAACCCCTCCGGTGACCGGGAAGGGAACTCCTACTTATAGCTTGTTCCCAGGAGATAAATAGACCTCAGTAAAAAGATTGCTACATCCTTTCAATAAAGATTTTTTCCTCTTTCCCAGACAGCTTGTGAAATGTTTTAAAAGCTTCTCACATTTCCAGTGAAACCCACAGAGAAGAATTTTGCTTGTTATCAGCCCTGGAAGCCCTGATAGACGGATGATATTTTTTCCCCCTCCTTTCTCTCTCTCTCACACTCTCTTTTTTTTACAAGCTGAAAAGAGAGTCACAGTGTGTTTTATAACCGGCTCTCTGCATTTCAAAAGCTCAACGAGAGCTCTCTGCTAACCCCGATAAGCCCAGGGCTCTTAGTGTCTTAAATACCTTTGACAAGCTATACATTACAACGCTAATAATTTGCCAAATTTGCGCCCATAATATGATATCTGTAAAACGTCAAGGGTGGTAATGCGATTAGCGGCCTCAAATGAAATATCGAACATTCAGCGTTTAGGCCCTGAATAGGGGAGAAAGGAAAGGAAATCAATTTCAAAAGCAGGAGGGAAAGAAGCGATAAGCATGTAATAAAAAGGGAGAGAGGGGAGCGTGGACAGGCCGGGAGAAAGAGCATCTTGTTTTTCATTCTTCCCTTTTTAAGGCATTCAACCCTTAAAAGGAAAAAAGGAAAAAAAAAAAAAAAAAAAAAGAAGAGGGGGGAAAAAAAAGCAACAAATCACTGAATTAAGTTGGTTGCAACTCTGCAAAATAGCATTTGGCCACCCTAACAACCCCGGGGTTTGGTTGATGGTGAAGGTGGGGGAAGGACTCGCTGTTTGCTCTCTGATCCCCCCCATCCCACTCCCCGCCCCAAACAGTTCGGGTCCATAAAACACAGGATGTGAAATTACAAGTAGTCTGAGGGTGGGCTGCTCCCTCCTCTCTCCCCCACTCAAGGTGGGGGAATCGTAATGTACTAATTATCTGAAACCACTCCGAGTAGAAAAGAAACTGTCACATACCAGGCTGTAGACTAAATAACAAACATCCCACACCTGCAGCTTTATGAGCGCTTGCTGCGCAAGGCGGGCAGGGGGAGGGAATTCCCTGCTCCCCACTGGCTCGGTGGACAGGCTCCTGCCAGGATGGGGTACCGGATGCCGTGACCCAGGGCTGAGCAGGAACCGGGCCCTGCGAGCAGCCCAAATCCATACGTGCTCTTTGCTGTTGCTATCATGTTGCTTTGCATTTGGTTTGGCATGAAAATGAGTCTTCCACCAGGATCTGCATGGGAAACAGGAGGGCATCAAGAGGACCCACCAAAGGAAGGGGAAGCAAACCAGGGCAGGAGAGGAGGAAGAAGGGGATGGTCAAAAGTGTCAGATCTGTCTTCCAGAAACAGTCAGATCTCGACACTGTTAACACAGCAAAGGTCACAGTAGGCTGCAGCAGACCCTCAAACCAACACAACCAAGAAGAAAGTCCATGGAGGCACCAGAGGAGCCACCAGGTAATGACCCTGTCTCTCTATCCCTCTTCACCACAGCTGGAACCCGGAGAACATCATGCTTACACATAAAATGACTTGTGGGTACTCAGCTGTGGTACTCTGCTATCTGGGGTTAAGTGAGACCAAAGCAGTGGGGCAAGGTCAGTCCACTGCCGGCCCCATGTGCCTGGCGGGTTGGCAGCACTCTCAGAAGCTGCAGGAGAGCCAGGATGTATGCTTTGCATGGTGCCAGCTCCATTCTCCTCGGCCCCTCTTGGGCTTTAGCTTCTGATTCAAGGTGGACAACAGGAGGAAGAACAGGAGTCCCTGCCACTATGTGCACATGCCACCAGAAGCTAGGTTGAGACCTACCAAAACCTTCCCATGGAGTATTAATGATGGTACTTGGACAGTAGAAAAGTCACACGAGCACCAGGGCTATTGGACACCACCAAGTCAGCAGAAGGCAACTTTCAATCAAGGAACATTTGCCTTAGATTTGCCACATAGCCAGGGGATTTAAACTAAAGTCTGTTGAGTGAGTGGGACAAGGGCTAGAGGGGAATTAACCCCAAACTGCCACACGCAAACTCTTGCTGGAGTACTGAGCTCCACTCGCCATTGCAGGGGTTGCAGGGGAGGTGCCGGATTAAACAGATCGCTAGTTTGGTTCCCAGCATGACAAGTGCCACAGCAATTCACCTTTCTGAACAGAGCTGAAAACTGCCAAAGCTGACAGGCTGACAGGACGGCCTGGGTCTCTACAAGCAGTCTGAAGGGTGCAAGGTCTAAAGCACGGACATTTCTAAATGGAGATTTGTGGCAGCCTGGCAGAAAAATGCCATCACAGCTGCACAGTAAGAAAAGCTGTGAGTGCAGGGCTGTCCTTGGGGGTGCTTGGTCCCATGCAGGTTCCAACAGGCAAGATTGGTGCTGGTGTCCCAGGCCTTAGGCACCCTTGCAAGTAGGCAATGCAACATAAAATCCTCACTGAAAGCCCAGCTCCCAAGCAGTGAAACCACCAGGGTCAGGGTGCTCCTCTTCTCCCTCCTGTTATAAGCAGCAGGTCCCTGCTCAGACTTACACTCATGGGTCTGCATCCACAGCCCAGCTTAGCCAGCATCTCTGAATCCACCTCCTGCGAGGAGAATTCACGCTGGGCCAGTACTGGTGATGGGTACAGCAGAGCCAGAACAAATGCCTTGGATGGCCACCAGAAGTGCACCTTACTGCAACCTGCAAATCCCCCAGACCCTTCCTGAAGGTGCTGGGGTCTCCAGGTGCCCCTGCCTGGGGCAGTTGGAGAATGGAAGGTACTGGTCCCCTGTGGGAATGAGAAAACCACCGGTGCAGGGGCAGAGCACGTGCCCCTTGGCCAAGCATGGAATGGCCATTACAGGGCCACTTCTTGCGGCATCACGAGTCATTAAAGCCAAGAGCGCTTGGGGAATCATCAGCACCAGCCAAATGACTTCCCCAGATGTGGCTCATTCTCAGGATGTGGGAGCCCCCACGGACACCCACCTCCGATCCCAGCTCCTCCAGACAAAACATTCCCAGCATTGGAGTCTCCACCTAGGACCCTGCTTGCAGGAGCTTTCTAGGCCATTTAGCAGGAGGCACTGTTTGGTTTTGAACAGATGTTGCCTTCCCCCTGCCCCCAAGGTCCCCAGCAGCTCTGCTGCCTTTGAGCTGGGAAGGCAAACGAGTTTTACACACTTGTTTAAGATCAGTCAGGTGCATGCGCACAAGCACACACCCTTACACATACACATACACGAGCTTGATCGTGGGGTGGGCAGAGAGGCACCCCAGAGAAAAGCAAAGCAAGTACACAGAAGAATTATGGCTACGCTCAGCCTTTAGTGCTAGAAGGACTTCCCTTCCCTACCACCAGCCAGCAGCACAGGTGTTGGGATTTTGCATTCCCATGTCTGGAGTTAAGCATATTTTCTGTCCCAGTCCCGAGGAGATGTGAGGGGCTGAGACGGCTGGAGAAACTGGGCCAAGGAAAGGCCCTTCCAGGCAGTCTACAGCAGTAGGTGATCCATGTGGGCTTGCTGGACAAGCACAGAGCTGCTGTGTCATGACTCTCAACCGCCTGGGTTGAAGAACTGACAATTGCTCTTAGGTTAGAGGAGAGATGTGCTTATTTATTCCTAGAACATCACACTAGAGTGGACCCCCTGAGGTCTGCAAGCTCACCAAGTGCCCAGTGATCCCAGGTTACCCTCCCAGACCACGGCACAACACTTCCAACTCCGATACACAGGGAACGGTGTTTTCTGAGATTAGTCACTTCTCTGCTCAATCTGGTCCAAATGACTATTGATCCCTTAACACAGAGGTGTAACAACAGCCCTCAGGCATTTTCACTGAGAGATCCTTCTTTAAGCTCCTCATCGCCTTCAAACTGTACTACTACAAGTCTACTGGTTTTGTTTTGGTCAGAATGAGCGGGAAGACACATGTACAAGCTCCTTTGGCCATTCCCCGTGAGATAAATCTATGTGCTGTGCATCTCACCTGCCCCCTTGGGGTCAGTCCATGAACAATATTGCACAACTTCTACTGGGAGATGGGCATAGCAAGCCTTGAGCTTATTTACTAGACACATTTAAAGGTCCTAGAGTCAGGAGAGTGAAAGAATTAGGACCTTTTCAACCAACAAAGCAAGATGCAGAGAAGTTTCCCCATTCAACACCTTTTTGCTCATTGGGCCAGCAGTGCCTTGTGCCAAATCCAGCTTGAAAACAGGAATTTATAACTCAATGCACTCTAGAAACATCTAACATCTTCTAGAATTGCTTTGTGATCCAAATTGCAGTGATGCAATTTGTCACCAAGCTGTCACAACCATGCGTGTGACAAGCATGCCTGCATCACAATATGCACATGCTTTTTGAAGGCTCCTGCAGGGTCTTGTACAAGTTTGTGTCCCCATCTCAAACAGTGTATATAAAATCACACAGACACACACAGATGCTTGCGGTGCCACACTTCCGAGCCTCTGCTTGCAGTCATACCTCCAAGCCTGTGGCCACTTTATGGCTAAGGGCAATGTTACACTGTACAAACTTTCATTAGCACACGCAATTTCAAGGAAACTGGCATGTATTGAGCAAGAAAATGTGCAAGAGAAGATGAAGCAGCACGGAAAACCTGAGTGGGGACATCAAGCTGGACCTCAGCTTCCACTGTGATATGGCAACACAAAATGTGCAGTGTGGTCCAGGACTCCAAAGCAATCAGAGCTCAAACTAGCATTGCATCCCAGCTGGTGCTGACATGGCTGTATTGAAGGAAGGACATTGTTCCCTGGGACCACCATGCTGGATTCTCTCCAGTAGTTCCCTGTCTCTCTTGAACGGGGAAGCCCAGAATTGGGTCCAGTATTCCAGTCGTGGCCTCACCACTGCAGAGTAGAAGAGGAGAATGACCTCCCTCCACCTACTGGCCATGCTCTTCCCTACACAGCCCAGAATTCCATTGGCCCTCTTGGCAACAAGGGCACATTGCTGGCTCATGGATAGTTTACTGTCTACCAGGACCCACAGATCCTTCTCCTAAGGAGTGCTTTCCAGAAGGTCCACCCCAAACCTATATTGGTGTCTGGCATTCTTCCTCCCCAGGTGCAGGACCTTACACTTGCCCTTGTTGAACCTTACTAGGTCTTCTCTGCCCAGCTCTTCAGCCTGTCCAGGACACACTGGATGGCAGCACAGCCCTCTGGAGTGTCTGCCAGCCCTCCTAGTTTGGTATCATCAGCAAATTTGCTGAGGATACACTCTGTCCCCTTGTCCAGGTCATTGATGGATATGTTGAACAAGACTGGACCAAGTATTGACTCTTGGGGGACACCACTGGTTACAGACCTCCAACTTGACCCCGCTCCATTAATTACGACCCTCTGAAAGAGGGAAGGGATCTCACTTGGTGGTGTGGATAGCAAGAAACAGATACCTCTGCCCACAGCCCCTCTCTGCTGCTCCAGCTTCTGTGCCCCATCATGATCCTTGCTTTCCTGTGCCACCAGCCTTGGCACAGCTGAGCCTTGGGGAAATCTCAGTGGGGTCCCAATGTCCCACCTCTCCTGAAGGAGACTTCAGCATTGCCGGCTTTCAGCATCTGACCCAGTGCTTTAAAAACCTGGGTGCTGTGCAGAGGGCTCCCTTGTTCAGGGACCCACATTCTGACTTTGATTAAGTGATGGACATGAAAACACACACAGACACAAACACAGTGCGAGGCAACGTCCCCAGAGGAATGGGAAAAAAAGAGATAAAAACCAAACAGCCGTTTTCACCCCCCAAACCGTATAATTTTGTGTAAATTTTTACTTTAAACATCTCTTTTTTTCCTGAGCTGTGATATAGGCCCTGTCAAAACCAGGGCCAATTACTGCCATTAGGTTCCCATTATGTCACTGCTTCTCCCCCCATTATGAAGGTCTTCGGCACACAGAGCTATAATCTTCACTCACTCTCGCTCCATCACTCCCAGAAGGAACAAAATTGTTTAAAAAAAAATAAAGCCTTTATTTTGCCCCTGTCAACTCTGAAAAGGAAGGAAGGGAAAAAGAGAGAGAAAGAAACTGGTAAAGTTTTTAACTGTGAGGTTGCCAAAAGGACCAAATGAAAGTGTTCAGCACAGCCAAGGCGTATGTAACCAGGGCCGGCAGGATAACTCTAGAGTCATTCTCCTTGTCTCTCACTGGGGAGATATTTGGTTCCCTTCCCCTCTGCCAAAGCAGACTGTGGTAAGCCTGATTCTGCTACTGGGACTAGAGAAGCAGAGAATGGCTGTTGGGAACAGCAATCGCCAAAATTCATGTTCCACACCACACTCCTCATGCCAGAAGTTACAGTGATCTGCTGCTAAAGAAACCACCCTGTTTCCAAATACTAACCACCCTCTTCACCCAAAGTGCTGGCATCAAGCCTGGAAGTGATCTGAGAGTGTCCTTGGACATACGTGGATCTGATATCTGCTGCCATCAAGGCAGAGACTGTAGGATCATGCCAAGAAAGGACAACTAGCTGTGGAGGGCTGAGACGATCACATTCTGAGTTGTCAGGAACAAGAACTCACAAGACCCACCAATGAATATATCTGGGGAAGGGGAGCTCAACAAGGGTGTCAGACAGCTCACAAAGGAATGAGGGACAGGCACTTGAGGGGTCTGCTCATTTGTCAAAGTAAGAATATCCTTGGTCCACGGGCTCCGGAGAATGTGTCATCCCAAACACATTCACACTTGGCCACAGCCGGCCAAGACCATGTGCTCAGGCATCAGAAGAGGTCTAGTGGGCATGTCCTCAAAAGTTCTGCTGGTGTTCTCAAGTCCTGCTTCTGCCTGGGATGCTGGGAGCAGGGGTGCAGTGTCTGCAGTTGTCTGCAGTATGTTCAGTGCCCAGGCACAAAGTGCAGTGGGTGCCAGTTCCAGGGAGAGCAGGGAGAGGTTCTGCCCCATCATACCCCTTGCTGCATGTCCAAGCACTCTGCGTCTTCCTTGATGCTGTGCACCACTTTTTATTGATCCCACTACCTTGCATGTTGTGCGAGGACCATGTGAAAGCCAAGGTGCGAATCTGCCCCAGCTTGCTATGAGAGCTGGATACAGTTAGAACAGCTCGAATAAAACAAATGATTGTAGACATTGAAATGCAATACCCAAGCCATCTCCCTCTGTGCTGGTTAATTCAGTCCTAGGGCTCCAGTTTGGTCAAAACTGGAGGTGAGAGCAGTGTGGAAATCTGGTGTGGGACCAAGTAACAGCAGAAACTCAGACCGAAACATCCAGGGAGAGCCACTGCTCAGCAGCCGCATGAAGCTCATGGGCCCAGGACGTGAGGAAGGAGCACACATCCTTTCCACCCAGCTGCACTTCTTCCCTGCGCCCTTGCTCACAGGCAGTTCCCCAGGCACTGACTGCAAATCTTCCAAACCTTTCTCTCTTCCCTCTTGTATCCCTGCCTCCCATTGAAAAGTGCTAAAACCAGCAGCTTCCCTCCCAGATCCTTCCTCTCCCCTCGTGCCTCCCGCACCCCTCTCTGGGGACCCCCTGCAGATGATAGCATCTGGCAACTCCGGGGCAGCAGAGAAGGGGCACAATTTGCCCCTAAACAAAGAAACATCATCTCTGCTAAAGCGATTTCCACCCTCAGTGAGACCTCACAGAGCCATCCTCCCTTTGAATGCAAAGGTCTCGCCCATTCCTCCGCAGAGAGAGGGAGGGAAAGAAAGGGAACAGCAAAAGAAAAGGCGTGGGGGGGCCAGGGAGGGACACACAGTGACAGACACTTTGGCTTTCCCGAGCGAAAGGCTGAGCCAGTGCAATGAAAGCGCTCAACAGCGGCCCACTGAGCTGTCACTTATGCGAGCCTGTGTGTGCGAGACACAGAAGAGGGCCTGCGCCCGCCAATCGCCCCGCTTTCCACCAAGCCCCCTTTTGTTTTTGTTTAAATCAAATCAAGGGCTGCTTTAAGATGTGCAGCAAAGCAATTTGCTGAGTATTCTTCTCCCCTGTCATGCCAGCAGCAGCCCCTGGTAACTGGGAGGCTGCTGTCCCCGGGGAGCTGTGGACTGTGGAGGGAACCCTGCAAGGGGGCACAGCCAACGCAGGGCAAGCGGGCACCGGGATGCTGCTGCAAGTGGCAACTCTCCCTGCTCATCTGCTAGCCTGAGAAGTGACCGGCTTGAGCTGCAGGAGAGGGCTTGGAGGCACCTGCACACCCCAGTGACCGTCCCCCCTGGCTGCAGAAGTCAACGGACCGGGGACACCGGCTCACGGGAGGCAGCGGGGGGAGCAAGGTGCATTTTAATTTATTTTTTGCTTTGCCTGGTTACCCAGCTATGGGAAATGAGTCTAAAGTGGAGATGCAAAATCTTGGTGAAGCTAGGGCTTTGCTGTCACCCACTGTCCCCTGGTCCCAGCTTCTGCAGAGTGGGACAGAGCAGCCTGGGTCCACAGACAGCCTGGATTTGCTCTGATGGGAAGCAGAGGTCCTCCCTCCCTGGCCTCCAGCCAACACAGCTGTAGATGGAGACCTGGAGTGCTCAACAGCCTGGGACACAGATTGGGCCCAGGGTCTGCACCCACCCCTCTACCAGCACCATGCCCCCAAGTATGAATACTGGGAGGGTAAACAGGCGTGGGGCCATCCTCCTGGTTCTTTCCTTGAGGTCACTGCTGGGGAAAAGTTGCTGCTTCTGTCCTGCAAGTGTGGGAGAAGAGAACTTAGTGAGGAGGAAGGCTGAGGAGGAGGAGGGTGTGGAGCTGGGAGGGCTCAGGAAGGTTGCTGAACTCCAACTGTGAGGTGGGAGGCAAGCGATGAGCTGGAGGAGCGAGAGCCTGGGTGCCCCTGCAGGCATGGTGTGCACAGCATGCAGGGTACAAGAATTCAAGCTCCCAGGTCCATGGGACACACAAGCGAAGGGAAGTGAGAATGACAGGGCTGGAGATCTGCCTCAGCACCAGCAGCTGAGTTCCACCAGAAACAGGGAGCAGCCTGGATTTCCAGCTCATGGACCAGGCTCAGCCATTACACTTTGTCACCTGGTACCTTTGGCGAGTCCCTTTGCTTCCTCATGCTTCATTTCTGCTTCAAAATAAAGTGCTAACAAGGTTCATCTCCCTTGTGAAGCACTGGGAGTCCTAGAGCTGTAAAAGGAGTTTATAAGAGCAAAGTAGTATGAGGATTATTGCGACTGCTAAGCCAGAAGACTGGAGGGCAAAACATTGGTAATGTTCCTCAAAGAGGCCGTAGGGTGGCCACGAGGACAAGCAAAACCCTGCTTCTGTATCAGGGAAATTGCTGGAAACATTGTCCAGAATTAAAGACTGTGTTCAGATGGCCATGACTTAACACACCCCACGCGGGGAGCCCCCTGGAAAGGCAAATACTCTCTTCTCCATGGGAATTGTCTGAGTGTTTCAGCTCCACAACTGGCCAGCAGGTTTTGGGGGCTTTCTAAATGCCTTTTGAGGACCTCCCAAGTGAGCACCCAGGACAGCTAGAGTCATCAATGAGAAAAAGGCAGGACTCTCCCCAAAAAAGCCAAGATAACCACAACCTGGCTGCATCAGCAGCCAGCAGCAGGGATGCTGTGTCCTGTGCCAGCCCTCCCACCTCTGCTGTGGGAGCGTTCACATGAACCACAGCCACCATCCAAGGTCAGGAGCAACCTTTTTCCCAACAAGAATGAAAATACCTTTTTTTGTAGAGGACAAATAAAAATGGTGGCAAAGGGCAGGTACAAAACAGGGAGTGGAGCAGGAGTGGTTTTAGTAAAATAATACCTACTGCTCCTTTCCTTGGGAAGGAGGAAATTAAATGGAGTGAAGAGGAACAGCAAAAAACCCCACAACCTTACAACTGATAAAAAGGCAATAGTTATAGACAATACAGAGTTAACCCCTGGGGCTCCTTGCCGCAAGATAGCGCTGTGAGGAAAAAAACCCACTTAAATAGGATAATGAAAATGTCCTAGGGCATATCAACAAGAGTAAACAAACCCCACCATTGTCATTTTTTAAAGGAGTACACGCTACTTCAACTGAGTCAGAAGAAGTTCCCCTGTGGCTCATTTATTCCAAAATTACATGCTTTTCTGAATCATCCTTTAGGTCAGGCAGCATGTCCTGCCCCAAACAGGACACTTGGCTTCTCAGACACTCTCTTGATTCCAGGTGTGGTTTCTTATCCATGTGCCATGCCCTCACTGCCCCCCTTCCCCTGACCCCCCCCCATCCAGGATCTTCCCCATCCCAATGGCTTCCAAGGGGTTAAAATAAAACTTCTCCCTAAGAAGAAGAAGAAGAGGAAAAAAGAGCCAGAGAGAGAAAGTTAATTGAAAATGCTGTTTAATTTTTCAGCTCGACTGGATTACACTGTGGCACAGATGGTTCATCAAGACAGTCTCTGTCTGTATCACTGTCCGTCCCAGCCTCTCCCCCCATCGTGCAGAAGGGAGGGGGAGGAAAAAAACACAGCAGGCAGTGGCTCAGAAAAAAAAAGGGGGGGAAAAAAAAAGGCAACTTAACACAAAAGAGCATTCTGTGCAGCTCTTTTCAAGGCGCTGGGACAATGCTCCCAACTTGATCCTTTCATAAAGAAAACGTTTCGGGGTCAGAAAACAGGACACATTAAGCCCAGAGAAGCACATTGGCCATTTTACCGCTGACTTCGTGGCTAGCTAGAGGGCTGCACCGGAGTTGGGTTGTTTTAGTGGTTTTTAAAGGCGGCAGCCCTGTAGGAACAATCGCATTTGGGGTTTGGGGTGGCCTCGGCTCCCACCCGCCCGCACCACCCCGTGCTCTGGTGCAGCTCACCCTTCTCTCTCTGCTGAGAAAAGTCTAAGGGAGATGAAAGGCAGCCTCTTTAACTGGATTACCCTAACAAGCAACCAAACCAAAGAGACTAAGAAACAGCTAATTAAAGCTGCTCAGATACACAGAGCAAATCCTTCCTCCTGCTCGTCCTTCTCTCGCTCAGCCCAATTCATTCATATTTCCCCTTATGCCTTATTAATTACTCGGTCACTGCTTGAGGGGACAAGGGGAGGGGGAAGGGAGGCAGGTGGGGAGTGTGAGAAAGGGGACCAAACCTATCCACGGGTCAGATTTTCAGCATTGATTTGCCTTTTGCCACAGCTACAACCCATTGATTCTGAAGTTTAAATTGATGATTAGCACTTTCTGATTGAAATAACTCCTGGATGCTTCCAAACAACAACAAAACCCCCTACTTCTTTTGTGAAATAATTTGCTCTGCTAATCAAGCAATTTTCCAGATGCACAAGGAAGGTAAAGCTCTCTCATTTTTAATTCCTGCTAAGCAGTGTGTCTCTAGCTAAGGTGGGAAGAGGGGGCAAAGCAAAAAGCTGAATTTTTGAGCGTGCCGGCTTCTCAGCCAGGTAGCTGTTGCATTTGGGGTAACAACTATATCATACCTCCTGAGGAAAATTCAAACCAAAGGTTTTTCAAAGCTCACATGCATCTGGGGGGATATTTTTTTGATAGCTCCCCATTGCCCCATCCCATCATGCCAACACACACTGCATGACCAGGAAACTTCTGACTTTCCATCTAGAGAAGGTTTCTCCAACATGAAGAGGACCGAGGCAGCCCAGAGGAATCCACAAGGCCATGTCAACAAGCAATGATTTTTCTACAACCTGAGAGTAAATGAGAAACTGCAACCTTCGTTTCCACTGCCTCTGTACAGAGGAGGGACAGGAGGCCCCATAACACATCCCTGTCCCTCTTGTATAACACTTTCTGGGTAGTTATTAAATGGAGACTCATAATGGGGCAGGTTGGGGGCAATGTTCCCATTTCACAACCTGGATCACTGAGATCCAGGAAAACTGGGCCCCTTTATCAAGTTCACAGGAGTAGCCCAGCACAGATTTGTGGTGCCATGCAAAAGCTGGGTTGGCACTCAGCTTACCCCTCTCCACCAAAACTAAATCTCAGAAGAAAACAATTCAGATGGTTTCACGCCAGGAAGGAGCACAGGGGTGGGAAAACAGACGGGTCAACTACCAGGGCCCTGGGATGACGGATGCACCCACTGTGGCTGCCCTGCTCCGGGATGCTCCCATTGTCTTCACTGCAACCGCAGCTGCCTTTCATGATTAAGAGGAGGGAAAGGGAAGCTCCACCTTAGAAGGATCACAAATCCACATTTAATTACTCCTAACAAGGTAATTATCGTGTGTGGCAGGATGACACAAACACTTTCCAGGCCCCGGCACCTTGGGAGCTGTGTTTTAAAAGCACACCTGCCTCTAAGACCTGCTCCTTGCTGCCTTCTCAGCACATGCGCTGCGTGGGCAGCTGCGGGCACCCAGGAGCATCCTTAGCTGCTGCCCGCCTGGGTATCCTTAGCACTACGGGAAAGCCATCATTATCCTTGTGTCGGGACGTGTCCTCGGGCTTTCAGGCAGAAGGACATGCCTGGTTTCATATAAGAAGGTACTTTCTGCCATTATATTTTTTTTCTTTGCTTTTGAAGAGGACCTGCTGCCTTCCTGCCTCCCATCTCACCTGCCGTAAGCAGGGTGCCGAGAGGTGGAAGAGCCAGAGCGGCCAAGAGGGAGAGGAGGCTGGAGGGGGAGGGGGAGCAGGGATGACTGGAGGGAGGTCGAGAGAGGAACGAAGAAAGAGGAAAGAAAAGAAAAACCCAGCAGTGCACCATGTTGCATTGTTCACGCTCAGACCTTCAATTTGCTCTCTGCATTCTCCTGCAGCGGGGAGAATGTTACGCTGGCTTAAGAGACAAATCGGACACAAAATAAAGACCAAGCACTCAGCAGTAAAGCAATTATCGCAACATTTTATGCCGGGCCTGTTCCTTTTGAAGGCAGCCTGGTGCTGCCCGCATGTACCTTAACCCGTTCCTAATAACCATAAAGTCACCATTATTTACGGTACAAGACATTAAATAAATAATGAAAAAGCTGCCGGCGACGGAGCGAGGCAAGTGGGGGTTGCAGGGAATCTCCTGAGACCAGAGCTGGCACTGGCTTAACCTGCACTGCAGGAGGCAGAGGAAAACAACTTCACTGGACTTGGGGAAGGGAGGATGCGTTTTTATTTTGAGGTGGCACCTCAGGCCCTGGGATCAGTCAGAGAGTAAAACTAGATTGTGGGGTTTTTTTTCAAAGAAGAGAAAAGTGAAACAGAGTTGCGTGGGACTCATAGGCAAGCCCACAATCCAAAGAGGTTCCTGCAAGAAGAAGGAGGGGTGGCAGGGCCAGATTCTGACCTCTGCTGTGCCGAAGTAAATCCCAGCATAACACTACTGGAGACAGGAGCTCCTGCAGGCTATCAGGATGCAACTGAGGTCAAGAAGTGAGTCCCCTACAAGGAGACATCCACTCCTATGTCTCTTAAATTGAGAGGTAAATAGATAAAAATCAAATATGAACGTAAATGCAGGTCACGGCAGGAGTTCCCATGGCCATAGTTCAGGTTAATGTACAAACAAAGGGAATATATCCTCCTTGACCTCCACCTCTTGCCATCATATTCACACAGCCTCACCAGGAGCCAACATCTGCCCTCAAAGGTCTGCGGACTAATTTCATACATGAACATCTCATCATCTTTGTTTTCAAGGTCTAGCTGCCTTCCCCAAAACCTGTTGCTCTTTTTAACCTCTCCCTCTCTTGACAACCTCCCTTTTTTGAGCAACATTAGGTCATGCAATGCATTTGGCTGTGCCACCCTGGCTACCCTCAGCAGCCTGGTTTGGTGCAGGCACCTCCTTCACCCCTCCAGAGCCACATTAGCCTTGTGTCAACACCCCAGGGGACGTGCTCTGCAATGGTACAGCAGCTCCTTACCCTCCACCTTGTGGTTCTGTAGGTGGTGACAGACACACAGATGGAAAACAGGACACTGTATGCTATGTTCCCCAGAACCTCATGTCATTTCCAAAGTTCCTCACGATGAGAGATAAAAAGCACCTACAGCTGCCGGCTATACCTGCCCAACGTAGGAGCAGAGACTGCTTTCTTTGCAGGCTTGCCCTTGGGTTACAGTGAAGTTCCTGAAAGGGATGATGTGTCTTCCTTGTCCACCAATGCTTTCTTTTGACTGATTTCTAATCCAGACCCTTACAGCTCTGTATGGACAGGGTGAATGTGGACACCTCTGCACGAAGCGCCAGCTGAAGTTGCTGGGTTTATATTAGAGACTGAAAGTAGGAAAAATTTGATCATGTCCTTCTGCACCAAGCATCCCAGTGACTCTGAGAAACTGCTTTATATCCCTCAAGGCAATACATATGAATTTTGATACGGTTTGAAAGAAAACTCCACACCAGGTAGAAAGGGCGTATGACAAGACTAGCCTAAGAAATAGGATTTATATTGTGTGTTTTTACCTACTAAGTACTGCTCAGGGGGAAAGCTAAAGTTTTCTTCGAAACACACAAAGATAATATGGAAAGACAGAGGCACACCTTGCCCTGCGCAGACTGTACCCTCGCACAGCTGCTGGCAGGCTGCTGGTGAGCTCTACCAAGCTCTTCTCTGCAGGGGAAGAGCTTCATTTGTCTGTCCATATTTGATGATAGGCCTGACTTCAGAAGAAAAATTCAGGATGAGACTCATTTCAAACCATTCTTTGTGTTGTCAAAATTCCTCCCAAATAATATTGAAATAAGGCTTGGAAACAAGATGCTGCCCCTGGGACAACGGCTTCTGACTTCTGAGAAACAGAGATGGGTTCTTTGTATTTGTAGAACAGGAGACAACTCCACTAGGAAGAGCTAAGACCTGCTCCTGGCACCTCTCACCACCTTGTTCTGCTGCTTCTGAAGGATGCACAAGAGGAAGAACTTATTTCACTGCCAAGAGCACATTGCCCTGGCAGCACACATACCTCTGGGACATAAAATGTTTCTGATCAAAACCCAAAGGTTGTTGCTTTTATTTTCTTTAAACCAGGAGTGTCTCAATCTTTCTATGACTCGAGAACTGGCACATACAATCTACAATTCAGGATTTGCCTCAAAAATGGAAAATAACCATGTGAAACCATTTTCCTTCTCTTTCCATGAACTCTTCCTCATTTTTTACTCCAAGTTTGTCCCACAAAGAACTGCAGCAACCAGGAGAAGAGGGCAGTCTTTGTTTTTTAATGCCAGAGGTGTGCATCTGAACAGCCCATGTTAGAAGACAAGCTTTGCTCTTGGAAGTGCAGGTTTGTGTTTTTCTTAAGTCTACTCAAAACAAAAGAAAACAAGCTTTTCTGCAGCTGAATGGGAGAGTCAAACAGGGTGACACACAAAAAAGGAAAGGCCATCTGCACTGTCTGATACAACCAAGGAAGCTGGTACAGGTCCTCCCTACAAGTGGGCAG
Source organism: Pedionomus torquatus (assembly GCA_013398155.1). Classification (NCBI taxonomy): domain Eukaryota; kingdom Metazoa; phylum Chordata; class Aves; order Charadriiformes; family Pedionomidae; genus Pedionomus; species Pedionomus torquatus. The sequence goes on from VZRU01002988.1 coordinate 129,766, forward strand.
ACAGGGGACAAGAGTGATGCAGCATCTCTACATGTGAGAAGGACTCATTACTGAAGATGATGACGAGCTGGAATGAATGACAGCTCCCCCAGAGCTGTCCCCAGCCAAGGCTGGTGATGCAGAGAAAGAAATGCCATCGCCTGTGTGCCGGGAAGGGGGTGAGCAAGGTATAGATGGTGAACCAGCTCATGGAGGTCTCGGTGGGCTGCCCTCACCCTGTCACAGCGCTGTGAGACTGGAAATTTCATGGCATTCGATCGAGGGGTGCTGCAGCATCTGGCCAAACAAGCCTTTTCCAAGCCTACTCTTCAGTGGCAACGGTGGACTGCATGGGAAGAGCAGACCCCAGCCCTGCCTCTTGAGGGGCACTAGGCACTGCATGGCCCCCCTTCACCCCGAGGTTATAAAGCTGGGCGCGGGGCAGGCAGGCACGGGCGCAGAGGCAGCTGCTCCCTGTAAGATCTGCTCCATTACACCTCTCAGAAAAGGGGAGAAGGGGTGGGAAGGG
>VZRU01002990.1:0-50000 GCA_013398155.1 Pedionomus torquatus
GGCTGCGGGCGCGGGAGCGCGCCTGGCGGGGAGCGGGGAGGAGCGGGCGGGCTCGGGGCCGTGAGGGGTCGCCTTTGCCGGCGTCCGCGTCCTGGCGGGCGGTGAGGCTGAGGCCGCCGCGGAGTCGCTCCGGCGGGAACTCGGCTCTGCCTTGCTGGTGTAACTTTTATTTGCTGCCAGAAATAGAAGGTGGAAGGGTTTCTGTTTAGACTTGAGAACCCCAGAAGTCCCTTCAGAGGCAGGCGAGATGTAAGTAAAATTGTGACATTCTCTACATGGAAATAAAGAAGACAGTATTGAAATACTACTCAAAGCAAGAACATCCGACTTTGGAGGCCCAAAGTTTCTCACTTCCCTCTCAGTTTTGCTGTCTCAATGGATAATGAAACTTAAACCTTTTTGAACTTCAGGATCACTTATTCATTCACGCAACACGTTCAAGATCGGTATAACATTCAATAGCTGTTACTGCTGAAGAGCCCTGCTAAATTGGGTTATTTGTTATTTTCAGTGTTTGTAGAGCTTCTCTGATTTCGTTACTGTAATTAGTTTTCCGCTCTTGTGTGTTAGCACAGCAAATAGGAGAGAACTGTAGAACTACAGATATGTAAACAGGTTTTGAAGTTTAATGATAAGAACAAACATGACAATTTCACAGTCTTGAGTTTTGCTAGCTGTCAGGCTTCCATTCTATTTCAAAGATGTTCAAGGCCGTGTTGGATGGGGCTTCCAGGAACCTGGTCTAGTGGAAGGTGTCCCTGCCCGTGGCAGGGGATTGGAATTAGATGATCTTTAATGTCCCTTCCAACCCAAACCATTCTATGAGTCTAAGATGACAGGCAGTAAAGTTCCTATTTATATTTCTAGATGTGGCAAGCTTGAGTTACTTTTCTAAAACTCAAAATGCATATATATCTTCATTAAATGTAGCCTGTTCTTTGCAGCACTAAGTATTTGATTAACTCTAACTTAAGTTTGTGAATTTTTATGAAATGTCTTTGAGCTGAATGATTTCTAGAGAGTAGTACTCTTTGAATGTTTTTGTCATCTCTATTCGGTAACTATTCTCTAAAGTTTTTCTAATGTATATGCTTACCATTGTAGTGTAATTCAACATTTCCAAGTCCTGTGTGAGTTGTAAGTTGTTTTGTGCATCCACTAACCTGTGTATTGCAAAGGAGGGAGTTCATTGGTGGGTTTGATTTTGTTATGGTTTTGGTGATGTTTATTTTTTGTGAAGTGAAGGTGTTCAAAACTTTATCATAATATCCATTTAGTAGTACTGTTTCAGTAGTAAGTAGCTTTGCTTAGATGCTTGTGTTTCTCTTGATGCAGTGGATGTCTGAATTAATACCTGTAGGTTCTGAATATGAAACAAATCCCTAATTTCCACTTGTACCAGAATTTTGAATTTTGTTATGTTTACCGTGATGCTTGCTGAGTTTATTTCTCGGTTAAAGCGGGGAAGTGTGTGTACATTCTCTTAATTAAGTAGACATGTCGGATTGTTACCTTTCTCTCTTACTGATTGCAGGTTTTCAGGCTAGAAGATTACATGGGGTAACAATATAGCCTCCATAAACCCAGAGATTTATGTCTAGCTAAGGAAAAGTAGTCCTGGACAATGGAAGGTTTTTAAGTGTTAATTAGGAGACTTGTTTCCGTGTTTAATGTGATGCTTTTGTTTACTAAACCTAGCTTTGAGGGTTATACTTTAGAGCTGTAGGTGTAAGTAGACACTTTTCACAGTTAGTTTGCTCATGCCTTTGTTTCAAATGTGTGTACACATCCCAAAGAGAAACATGCCTGCCATCAGTAAACATAGGTGTCTTCCTGAATCTTTTTCAGATCTTCTTACATAAAATAGTTGATGTTAAACTCTTCCCTCTTGTTTCTGCAAACTTACCAAGTTTTCTTTTTTCGTTTTTCTTGCCCCCAAAAGCTTTCTCTTCAGTTTTTATATTGGTGTTGACAGCAGAGAGACGTCATTTACTAAAGTTATGGCAAACCTTGCAGGTTTAATATCCCCCTGTAGTCTATTTCCCAAACTTCATGCTGTGCAGTATTTAGGAAAGTTGGGAATTGTTTATGTTACATGGCACTTGAAGACTTGAGTCAGAGGGTTTGGGGTTTTTTTCCTAATGCTTATGAAAATAATAGATAATTTGTATTATCCATTTCTTTACAAATAGATGGCAAAGTGTCCATAAGAATCTGGGGGGAGGGAGCAGCTTTGACAAGTGTCAACAGGCATTTATAACTATTTTATAAATAGAATTCCGACACTGCCTCAAGTTTTGCATAAATGTAATTTTAAATGAACACATATTTTGAGCTAAGAGCTCTTCTCTTGACTGAATAACTTTCCCTAGGGAAAAATGCAATCAAAGAGATTTAATATTCAAGCATCAAGTCACAAGATATTTAAATGCCTAATTAGTGTTTTGATGCACAAAAAAGAATCTATTTTGCTTCCCTTTCATCTTATCTTCCTCCCATCCTCTTCCTACAAGGAATAAATGTGGAAAAGGGAACATCTTCATTATTACAACTGGAAACTTCAGTTGAGCTAGTGGATGTTCTAAGAGTTTTCTGAAGGAAGAGCAACCTTGCTAAGTTGATCTGAGTGCTAAAATATGCATTGGTAAGAGTGATTATAGTAACTCTAAAAAGAAGTGACAACGGAGTGGCTTAAAATGATGTTAATTCTGTTAACATGTAGAGTGTACTTTCCAGCTTAGTAAGTCATAACTTCAGTTGCTGGCTTTGTTTGGAGATAAAATACTATGGTAAAAAACTCACTGGCTCACAAACAGTGGTACATGAAGTTATCAACTGATACTGTGTTCTCACAGTTAGTTTAACTCCCAAGTCTTTGGGGTAAACACATCGTGGCTGTTGCCAAGTCTGTTGCTAAATCTAAGAAACTAAAAACTATCAGGAGACCTATGTATTTTTAAAAAAGAAAAGGCTTCAAAATGTTATGACACTTCTTATGCAACACTAAACGTGCCCTGTGTTATCTCAATCCTGTTTCTCAGCAAAACATCCTTAGTGCTCTAATTTTGAGAACTAGACAACTGACCACTGCTAATAATATAGTAACACAGATTTGTCTAACTAGTCCATTTTAATTCATAACTGCCTGAAAGGAGGCAGCTGGAAAACAGAGCAGTGGTAACTTCAGTTATTTGAGATAAAATGCCTTACTAACAAAATAAGGTGGACCGAAGCTTTTTGAACATTTTCAGTAACTTATGTTTCAGAAAACATGCATAGCTTTACAAGCAACCTAGATTTGATTGCCTCCCACCAATCCGAGAACCACACTTGTTTTCTCTGCGTTGTTCTAAAAGGAAAGATAAGACACACACTGCATTCCCAGCCTCTAAATTCTTTCAGATTAAAAAAAAAAATAATATAAACTGGGGGGGGGCATGGGTGTGGTGTTGATTGAGATTTTGCAGATAACTTTGAAAAAAAACCCCAAGTGCTGGAAAATTATTGCGAATATAGTTGGTTGGGTTTTTGTTTGTTTGTTTGTTTTTTTAAAGACAGTTAAGAAAAAAGAGAAGCCATGTGTATGAAGCACTAATATCAACATTTATAATGCATATTTAAAATGTCAGGAAGTGTGAAATTCCTGGCTGAAGCATTGCCCCGGCAGAGACTGTGTGAGCAGAGATGCTCTTCAGTGCCTTAGTATACTATCAGAGAAATGAATTATCTAAATAGGAATACATGGCTATGTAGATGTTTCCAGAGTTAATGACTATGCAATGAGTATGGAGATTATCATGGGTTGAAGGGTTTGTTTCATTTTTTTCCTTGAGTGAGTTTGTTATCCTGATGTAAATGCTGGTACTATTATGATTGTATTAAGGTTTTGGTTGTTACGTTTCCATTCAGTCTTGTGCATGTTCCAATGTGATAGTTTAGATGCACATTTTTCATCAGTTAAACTTTTTAAAATCCTGGTGTCTCTGCCCTTGGTGTTGAGGCAGGGGAGGAGGGGTATCAAGTGGTGAGAAGTCCTTGCTTTACTGCATTGCTCTTAACTCTCTCTTATGACTAAGATCACGGTCCAGTGGTTAATACTTGTCCTCATCTTAACTCTGGAGTAGCAGCTTTCTTGTTCTACTAGGCTTCTGTTGGACTGATGTGCTAAGTGGAGTTCTGTTCAGAGTTTAAAATTTGATCTTGCTTTCTAATTTTAGTTAGTGTTGCTAGTGACAGATAAAAGAATTAACCACCCAGAGTCTGAAGTTATAAATTCATATAAATTCATTCAGTTGTTACTGTTTTCCTTTGCATATGTGTTATTATGTAACTTACAGGTTGTGCAGAAGGTGGAATTAAGTCTGTATGTGCAATTGTTGTCTGTAAGTACTGTCACACTCTGGTACCTGCTGTTTGAGCAAACTGTTGAAATAGTTAAAAATGTGCTTTTAATGTCTTTTAACTCATAATTGTAGTTATTGTCCCGGCTATAGCTTTGGGGATTTTTTTAAAAGCTTATTGGGTAAAATTTCATTATTAGGCATGTTTATTTATTTTTCTCTAATATCAGCGTGAACTGTTATTATTTGCTAAATGCTGTAAAAGCACTGAAGAAGATAACCCACTGTTCATTCAAATGCTTTGGAACATCTTAAACATACTATCTAATATGATATATCTTAATTTAGCAAAACACTACTTGGTTGATTTTCAGTTTACTCAGTTTAGTTAGGCTTTAGGATCACATCCTTCCATAAAATTGCCTTGAGCACAGCTACCTTAAATCTCTTCCAAGCAATACCTGCTCAGGAAATAAGCTTTTCTCTTCCCTAATCTATGCCAGAGGCATTGGGAAGCTACCATGTCTGGATTCTCTTGCTGCTGAAACAGCTGTTTTTACCTTGTCAAGGAAGAAGGCTGGCAAGGAATGTACAAGAAGGGACCCGTATGTCACCATCAAAGATGTGATGAATTGAAAAATATGTGGAGTAAGTGTGTAGCTGAGGTGCAGTGAGACAGTGTATGAATGATCTTGAATTACATAGATAAATTTCACTAAATATCCTATAGTCTTTATTTTGTTCGGTACATTCTTGCCAGCTGAAGAAACTGTGTGCTCCTATTAAAAATATGCATTTTCTGCTAATTGAATAACTGTGTGCATGAGGTCTAAGTACTCTTAACCACTATCATACTGATGCACAATTCATTGATATTAAGCATTTGAGAATCTTGTAGGGGCAATCAGAATTATGTGAATGTAAACTAATAACAGATACTGTCACTGAATCATCAATTTAAATTATGATTATTTATTTTTTCCCCCTCTTTGATGTATAGTTAGGAAAGTCACTATAAAGTTTGTAGCTTACTAACAGAAGAGGGTCTGTGTTTCCCTGGCACCCCCATGTCCCTGGTTGTAGAAGTCAAGTATGATCTTAAAACAGATGAACTGAATGCCTTTAGTGGTCTCTTAGACCAGGAGAGCAGAAACATTAAAGGACCTGGAATTAAATGGGGAGAGTAGAGACAGGGGTTTTTTTGTGTGCCCTTTAATTCAGGAGTCCTGAAAGCTGGAATCATATTGCTTCCTGTTCATCTCATGTTCCCATTTGTCCAGCTTTTCTGTTCGCTCATGGTAGACGACATTAATTGTACATAGCAGTGTAAATGAATTTTTTTTTTTTGCTTAATTTTAAACACACTTAACTCGTAGATTAGATTCCTAAGAGCATGCATGTTTGATAATTTCATAGGAAGGGAACAGGGAAACAAGGGTTTGTTGGAGTCTTGTCTAAAACAATGTTCTACAAACACCTCAGTTCAGATCTGGAAAAGATTTTTCTGGGAGTTTGTATAATGGCCTTAATTCTACCTTTCAGGTTGGTATTGAGCTTAATAACTTACTTCAAATATGTTTGTGTGGAAAAAGTTCCAAGATCCTTAGCCAGAGAAAAAAATTGTGACAGCTCACCACAAACAGCCAGACTTCAAGTGTGAGAACTCCTATACCATGTCAAAATATTCAGATGATGAAAAGTTTTTCCACCTTTCTCTCTGTCCAGCTTTCAGCTGTTTAGTAATAGTGGCACCTTATTTGATACTTCACCTTCAGTTACACTAAAGCTTTCTGTTCTGTTGTGTTTAATGTTGGAAGGTACTCTGTGCACCTGAACGTTCATGGAAGTTAGGAAGTCTGGCTGATGGTGAGAAGTAGCTTCTATAATGAGCAATTTATGCACTGTCTTCCACTACCTAGAGAAATAGGTTAATTCTCTGGTGTGAAACCCATCTGCATCAACAGTGTTTTCCTTTAGAAGTAGGGCGATAGTGGTGGCATAGACTTCTATTACAGATTGTTGGGATTTGTTTGAGGCTGGAATGAGATTGCCCATCGCAGTTTGAAATTGAAAGCAAAATTTAGGACATTGATTTGGGGACAAGAAGCATAGACTACACCTATGGGATTTGGGAATTTCCTGTAAACTAGCACTTCTATGTAAGAGTTGAGAAACCGTGATAGATGGCCTGTTACACCACAGAGAAGTCATGCACTAACTTGAAGTTATGAGCTGGGGACTGTCATGAAAGTGTTTTGATAAAGTGATATTAGTTCTGTATATGGTGTCAGTTAAACATGCAGTGATGTATGTCACATTCTGAAGTTGAAAATACTGAAGGTCTCGGAATATAGTGAGAAGAGTTGATTGATCATCAGTGCTGTACACAGGTCAGAGGCTTCTACAGGATGTCTGAATTCTGTTTTGAAATTATGGATGATGTGAATTAGCAAACATACTTTAGAAGAATTTCAAATCAAAACGTTTGTGTTCTAGGTAGAGGACATTCTGTTTCTAATTCTTTAGTGTCTGTATGAATTTTATGTGTATATCAAAGCAATTTAATTCTTTAAGACTGATCTACATATAGCTTTCCTGGAACAGCTTTTTCAGGAGGAATCTGTTTGATGCGTGCATTCTCAAATTGTTTTTAACCTTTTCTTGATTTCCCAGTAACTGCACAAAGAGAAGGCATTTAACAGCACTGGCTTTACTTACACGAGAGTTAAGAGACCAATTGCTTATGTTGACACTTAGAGATAAAAAAAGGTTAGTTTTAACTTACCACTCTTACTTACAGTGAGGATGATTAACCTTTGGAAGAGGTTAAAAATCCATTTCAAATTATTTACTTAAAGATTGGAGGGGGAAAAAACCCACAACATAACTTTGTTAGCACTATTCTTAATAGCACAAGAAGGTATACAACTGTCAGGGTTTTGGAGTTAAAGGAGAGGAGCTTATGTCAGGGTAAACAGTGAGTAATTTTAAGGCCAAGCTTGTATGGAAAGACTTTTTCTGCAAATTTTCACAGCCTATCTTGAGGATGAGTCATGTAGGTTTATCTTCCTGATTTTTTCAGGCTTGATCTATCATATGATGCATTTCAGCAAAGGATCAGCTATTAATTGTATACAGTAAAATGTTAAAAACATTAGGAATGGGAAGGGGAAGAATTCATTAACCTGAATGTTTTAGGGTCAGAATGGCATGGCTTTGTTTTTTCTTTTAATTTTAATAGTTAATATCCTGTAATTTATTCCAGTAAAATAGGAACCTGCCTAATATGAATTTGCACTTTTTTCCTACCTGAAACAATGTGGCAAGCCCTTAAATCCACTAATGCTTCCTTGGAGTAGGTCATTTTGTCCCCTGTTCAGTAGTTGCGCCATAATTACATGATTGTATTTCTCATAAATGTATATGCAGTTATTTCAATATTGATTTGTGAAGGATATTCAATGTGTGTTTTGAATACCTGTAAGTCAGTACATTCCTCTTTCAGGTCTTTGATGTAAAGGAATGTGTGTGTATATTTGTGCAGGAGTCATTTGTGGTAGAACAGAACATTGTAATTCACTGGTCTTAGGTCTATGTGATAAGCTACTTATTTTTTCCCACTTCATTTCTACTTTCTACTCATAAGAGGAAAACCTAGCTTTAATAGCAAGGAATGCACAGGTTGTTTAATGCATCAGAATAAAAATGCTGACTGCTGCTTTTGTGTCTATATATGTTATATTCCTGTTTAATAAGCTTTTAAATACGTTATGCTCTCCCTTCCATCAGTGTATTTCTGTGTATTCAGCAGTATGTACATTCAAGGACTAACTGTGTTCTGGGTGGATCTTTCTGGTTAAACAAATAGGTGATGGTGATGGAATAAAAGTTTGAAAACTTCCTGCTCTGTCAGTCTCTTCAAGCACAGGTAGTTTGAGTGAGAGAGAAAACTATCGTCTTAAGGTTTAAGTACCACTCTTCAAGATTTGTTTCCTTTATATTTAATTAGGAGTTAAGAAATGCATGCTTTTCAAATTAAAAACTTTTGAGAGGGTAGTGTTGGAAAGACTTGTTTTCCAACATCTGTTTACATTCATACCTTTATACCCCTTTCATGACTTCAAGGTTGTTCCTTCCTGGTTGTAAATAGAAATTAATTAGGGATCATGTAGTCTGCCTGGAAGACTTACCAAGCTTAGATTTCAGGAGAGAGATTTGTAGCAAATGCTGACCTATATATACATTTTGTGCTGCTGTTCCTTTTCTGTTAAAGTTTTAAGGGCTGTAGTAGAATGGACAAAAAAAACTATTGTAGTTGAAAGGGACCTGCAATAATTATCTATCCCAACTGCCTGACCAAATCAGGGCCAACCAAATTAAAGCATGTTATTAAGGGCATTATACAAATGTCTTTTAAACCCTGGCAGGCTTGGGGCATCAACCACCTCTCTAGAAAGCTTGTTCCAGTATTCAGCTACACTCTTGGTAAAGAAATGTAGATCCTCAGATTCTTCACTGGTTGGATGTCCAGCTCAAAGCATGGCTGCTAGGAAGGCATTAGCATGGAAAGCTGAATTCTGTATAGACTTCTGTTGCCAGAGTTTCCCTATCAAAACTCAAGGATTTTCTGCAAAGCAGTGTTGTGATGAAAGTGTAATCATTGCGGGTTAAAGATGTGGAACTTCTTTTGGAAAAGAAAGAACAGTGCGAATATCTTTGCCAAACCGTTGATCTGTGATGTTTCACCCAAAATGTGATTCTTGGCGTAGGTATGGAAACACTCGCCTGTGACTTGTTTACTTTTCTGTCTGTGCCATTATCAATCCCCATATAAATCTGTCTACATAGTAGGTGTCATCTCTTCTGTCTGTTTCCCAAGATTAATGATTTGAAGTGTCCCATTCTCTTATGTTTTTAAATCCTCTAGTTTTGTTTTCCTTAAGTTTGTTCGGTTTTTTGTTTTGGGTGGTTTGTTTGTGTGGGGGTTTTTTTGTTTGTTTGTTTTTGAACACCGGTGATAAAATTCTATTCCTGATTTCTCCTGTGCTTTATGCTTTAACTGTGGTAAACCTACACCCCCTGCCCCCAATCCCATATTAGTATTTCAGCAGGATGTGTCCTGTGTGCCTTTTGTAACTTGATTTTTCTCACTACTTAAAGTACAAAAAAAATAATTCTGAAAAGAGTAGTAGAAAGTAGGAGCTGACGTCAGGAAGAAGATTTTACAGTATTGTGGTCTGATTTATAGTATTGACAGTTCAGTAACAGATATGTCTCAGAAAATAGCTGAATTTAAGACATCAGGGTGGCTTTGTTGGAAAGTTTTGGAGTAAGGCAATAGGTAGAAGCCAACTTGAGTTTCAGCCCTGCAGAATTTTCATATTGTATGGTTACTGGAACTGTTTTATTTGGGTTACTTCTGTAGAACTGCTGGATCCTTCAGATGCTTATGGATAAATTTATGGACTTGTTCTGTTTCTTCAAACTATTTTTTTACTATCGTTTTCTATCAACAGCTGCCTACTATCAACAGATGACATTATTTGCCCTTCCTTATTTATCTGTTTTGATATAAGGAAGTTATGGTTAATATTAGTGCATCAACTATGCTTTCTGATGAAGATGCTGTGGCCTTAGACTAGGCTAATTACTATGAGACTGTTCAAATGGTAGGAGTAAAGATAATTTATATTCACAGTCCATCGTGGGCAGCTAGCGTATTTCGTCAAGTTAGAACTTTAGCAAACTTGAAGTCAATAGGCAAGACTTCACTTTCTTGCAGTTTGTATGTGGGGAAAGAACTTGAGTTGCCAAAAGTAAGCCAGTTTCCCTTATTTTGTCAGTAATTTGTGGTTTGGTCAGTGTGAAAAAAGTATGTGTGGGAAATTAGTGAAACTTGCATGTTTATGAAGTGCCTCTACGTAAAAAAAAAAATAAAATATCCTTACCAGAAGGTAGGAGTGGCTAACAGAACTTTCTGTTCCATGTTCATTCTCTCAACCTTCCTCTGAAGGGAGAGGTATTTCTCTGGCATGTCTTGTCTTGAGAAGAGGTTAAGAAATTTGCTTAATGGTAGCTAAATGTTGAAGGCAAAGTTGGCATGTCTTTTGCTGAAACAGAAAGTGGTGAGGTTGTTTTGATGATCTTCAGGGCCTTATTGGAGGAAGTTGTTGCAGTTAAAGCATTAACCCTTATGTCTGATCTAGTTTTCCACAGTATGCCTATTTTTACTGCAAAAAGACATTGAGCTGGTATGTGGCAGTTTATTTAACTAACTACCATAATTATTTAATTATGTCTTTGGGAGCTTTACCTGGCTTTTAGGTAGTTGGAGTATGGGTTACAGAATGTCCTAGACATAAAGACAAAACCTTAGTATTGGTAAAATCTGAAGAAGCTGAGATGGAAGAGAAGCTCTGAAGTGTTCTTAGTAAGTCTGTTACTGAGGATGATGTACTGCAAAGTATTTACTAGCTATAATTTTGTAAGTGTTAATGTCATGGGTACCTTGCATGACTAGTCCAGTCAGAAGATAGTTTCCTCGTTGTATGGCAGGATACAATGATGCTGTATGACAATCCTATATGGCAGGATAGTCTGAAGTTCCAAAGTCATCTGGAAGTAATAGGAAAACCATTAATGGTAACTGAGAGCCTATAAAAAAATGAAACCTGTAAAACCAAGCCCTCAATTTGTTATTGATTCATTTCAGCAAGTAAAGAAGGTCCCTGTGCACAACTCAGTAATGTAGTTATTTTAAAATATTTTATCCAGTGTTTGACTTACCTCACTGCTTTAATATTTTAAATTACAGAGTTATCTAACATCTTATTTTGGCTTGTATTAAATTAAATTGCAATTTCCCTGGTATAATTTTCTGGAAAAAAATAATTTGGAACTTTTCAAATTGTTAGTCTTCACATTAGTATCATTGTCATGTCTCTCAGCAGTCTTAAGTTTAACCTCTTACTTGAGCTGTCCTCAAGAGAAGTCTGGATAAGAAGCACTTTTTTTAGTTAATAGAGAAGGGGAAAGATGTAGCAATAAATATGCCGGAGATTTTTTCACCAGACTGTTTTGCACTGTGGTCAGGAGTGTATGTACAGTTTGCTTCTCTGTTTGTACTGGATGTTTGTCTTGTTTTTGTGGTTTATTCCCACCATTAACAGAGAGTGAGTGTGTTTGTAAGTGTTAAGCTGTGGTATAATTTCTCTTCAGATGGTCATACAGCTAAATCCTTGCTGAGAGGTACACTCCCTGGATTGTTTTGGAACTTTGTTCTTTGACACTTGTTAAATACAAATTATACATTCATATTGCCTGAGAATGCCAGACAATATTGCTGAGGATTTGAAGGAAGTTGGACCACCACTTTAGTAGGTGGCACTGTCTGCACAGGTGGAATTGGAATTTGAGGTCCTAAGTCAGCTTTTGGCAGCAGTATAATTTCCAAGGATGGAGGGAACATCATTTTATTTTGACTTAGCAGTTACTGAACTGATTCTACTTGGTCACATCTTTGTCATAATACTGAATAGGTGGAGGAAGTAGGAATACATTGTCTTGTGGATAGCTGGAAGTGCTTCATAGGGTAGTTCCCTTTAAGCTAGCAATTGGGAAAGGAATAAAGCCATGCAATAGTGTGTGTTTAAGAACTTCAAGTAGGTTGCTACCAGAGGAAGTGCGCTGTCAGAAGTAACCAAAGATGCAAAAGTAAAAGAGTTGGAAAACCTTTTAGGTGTCTTCAAGCTATTATTGTAAAAAAACTCTGAAGTATTCATCTTGATGACTTTGCTTTCCATGTTTCAGTTATGTTATGTTGATAAATCTAAGGGAGGCTGCCTGTCCCCACAAAACTGGGGCTAAAGCGTGTCCCAAAGTACCACAGAGACCTGTCAAGCTGTGGCAAGTACTTTGTCATCTCCATTAAAATATTTTGTTAACAACAAATTTTGTCTTTATGCCTAGTTTTTCTCACCTTTCTCACCTTTATGTTGATTTTTGCGTTCTATTGATCAGTGCTTTCTATCAAACAGTTACTATTTGGCCCTTTATTTTCACCATGGGGAAAAAATACCGTATAGAGTGAACAAACCATTTAATGTGGTAAGCCATATGAAACTGAGGCTGTATTTGGTAATTTAAAAGTGTAACGTGTTAGGCAGCTTGGAATCTTACTCTCTAGGAATTTATGCGGTGTCAAGTTGATGTTTTTCAAGAGATGCTGTGCTAAATGATCCCTTATAAATATGCTTATTAATGGCAATATAGCTAAAATAGACCTTGCACAGAAGGGACGTGATGAATTCATAGAATCCTAGAATTGTCTAGGTTGGAAGGGATCTTCAAGAAAATCTAGTCCAACAGTCAACCTAACTGATAAAAAAACAACTCCTCACTAAACCATGTCACTAAGCACTATGTCAGCCTGACTTTGGAATACCTCCATGGATGGTGCCTCAACCACCTCTGTCAGCCTATTCAAATGCTTGATAACCCTTCAGTGTAAAAATTTTTCCTGATATCCAATCTCAACCTCCCCTGGTGCAACTGAGGCCGTTGCCTCTTGTCCTATCGTCCCTTGTGACTTGGAAGAAGAGACTGCCCCCACCTCACTACAACCTCCTTTCAGGTAGTTGTAGAGAGCAATAAGGTTTCCCATCAGCCTCCTTTTCTCCAGGCTGAACAAACACAGCTCCCTCGGCCTCTTCTCGTAAGCCTCATCAGGCTTACTCTCCAAACCCCTCACCAGCTTTGTTGCCCTTCTCTGGACCCGCTTGAGCACCTCAATGTCTTTTTTGTGGTAAGGGACCCAAAAATGGAGACAGTGGTTGAGATGGAGCCTCACCAGTAGAGGGGGATGATCACCTCTTGGGTCCTACTCACCACACNTTCAGACGGTTTTTAATTCAGCAGAGAGTACTCCCATCGAAGCCACAGGCAGTGAGCTTCTCTAGGAGGGTACTGTGGGAGACTGTATCAAAGGCCTTACTNAGGATGCTGTTGGCTGCCTTGGCCACCTGTGCAGGATGCTGTTGGCCGCCTTGTCCACCTGGACACACTGCTGGCTCATGTTCAGCTAACAGTCGGCCAACACTCCCAGGTCCTTTTCTGCCAGACAGTTCTCCAGCTGCTCTTCCCCAGGCCTGTAGCACTGCGTGTGGTTGTTGTGACCGAAGTGCAGGACCCAGTACTTGTGTTTATTGAACCTCATCACATTGGCCTGGCCCTTGTCCAGATCCCTCTGCAAAGCCTTTCTACCCTCAGGCAGGTCGACACTCCCACCCAAATTGATGTCATCTGCAAAGGGTGATTCCTTCATCTAAGTAATTGATAAAGATGTTAAAGAGAACTGGCCCCAATAGTGAGCCCTGGGGGACACCACTCGTGACCATCCACCAGCTGGATTTAACTCCATTCACCACCACTCTCTGGGCCCAAACTTTCAGACGGTTTTTAATTCAGCAGAGAGTACTCCCATCGAAGCCACAGGAAGTGAGCTTCTCAAGGAGGGAACTGCGGAAGACNCTTCTGACCCTTCTTGTGGATGGGCATTTCATTTGCTGGATGCCAGTCAGCTGGAACCTCCCCAGTTTGCCAGAACTGCTGGTAAATGATGGAAAGCAGCTTAGCATTTCTACCAGCTCCCTCAGAACCTTTGGGTGGATCCTGTCTGGCCCCATACACTTGTTTATATCGAGGTGTTTGAGCAGGTCCCTCACCAGTTCCCTTTGGATTATGGGGGCTTCATTCTGCTCCCCACCCTTATCTCCTAGTTCAGGGGTCTGGGTACTCAGGAAGCAACCTACTCTACTACTAAAGACTGAGGCAAAGAAGGCATTAAGTACCTCAGCCTTCTCATTGTCCTTTGTCACTGTTAACTCCTGCATCCGGTAAGATGGAGAGTCTCCAAAGTCCTTCTCAATGTTACTTTTATAGAAATTCTTTTAATTGTTTTTTAACATCAAAGACCAGGTTAAGTTCTAGCTGGGCAAAGTACAAAATCTCACTTGCAGCTTCTGGTAGTTTACATGGAACTGGGTGGTGAGAGGGAGAGGTAGGAAAATAGATACTGTAGTAGAATATTTTCTGAAGCCCCTGCTGCTATGTGGGCTATGTTCTTGGACTCGGTATTTGGGAAGGCTACAAAGTAGTTTGTAAGATGCCTATTCACTACAGTATATTAATTTATATATTACATAAGGACATTAAATCATGGATATTCATAAACATGAAACTATGTATGGCCAGGAGTTGCTTGTTAAGAATCAGTAGCAGTCTGCAGCTGTACATGGGTTGGAGAAACAGGCTGTTGTGACTGCAATGATGGGGTTCAACTGTTCTGCATGTAAAATGTGGAGGAAGTAATATGTCCCTGTTCTTTGAAAGATCGTGTGTACTTAATTTGTTGTGGGCAGAAGCTTTTTACTAATGCAGCAGACCTAAAAAGTGAATATCTAAGGAGTGGTGGAAAAGTGAGGGAGTTTTGTGCTGGGGTTGGGTTTTTTGTTTGTTCTGTTTCAATAAATGAAGGTCATAAACTGGCTTGAATTCTGTGTAAGTGAAAGATACTAAACGACCACTTCAGTGGTGGTGAAACAAAAAAACTTGTCTGGGCTAAAATTGACATTGTGACCTCAACTGACTCCTTGTAAATCACTTCCAGTAGTCCTATTTTGTCCCAGTCAGACACTTAACTCTCACTGTGTCCACAGGGAGTAACAATGACAGTTACAATACATTGATGCTTGTCCTCATAGTAAGCTTTTCCCATTCATCTCTGTTCCTCCTTCTTCCTCCACTCCACCATATGGCTTTACTGTGTTTTACCTGTCTTAGTTGTTAGCTGTTTATACCAGCCTTAAAAACGGTTTTGATCATAACTGCGTGTAAAAGTTAATGAATTTGAAATGCTAGTCTATCTTGTGTTTTTGAAGGCAATCTAACTAATAAATACGGAGATTACAAGACACCAACGATAGCTGACCTATAAAGAATAATTATTTGGAACCTGACTCATAGTGCGTGTAGCACTTTGTCATTCAAAACATGTTTTTACTGTTTAGGAATTTTTAACTTGGTATTTAATCTGAGCCTTTCAGCCTAACACAGATCTCTGGTCTAGGTAGTATCTTTGTGCCTTGAAATGTAGAAATATTCATTCTAAGCCAAGGGAAGTTACTAAATCTGTATATTTGCAAACTGAAGACTGACATCTGCAGCNGCAGGTCGACACTCCCACCCAAATTGATGTCATCTGCAAAGGGTGATTCCTTCATCTAAGTAATTGATAAAGATGTTAAAGAGAACTGGCCCCAATAGTGAGCCCTGGGGGACACCACTCGTGACCATCCACCAGCTGGATTTAACTCCATTCACCACCACTCTCTGGGCCCAGACTTTCAGACGGTTTTTAATTCAGCAGAGAGTACTCCCATCGAAGCCACAGGCAGTGAGCTTCTCTAGGAGGGTACTGTGGGAGACTGTATCAAAGGCCTTACTGAAGTCCAGGTAAATAACATCCACAAAGTGGGTTACTTTGTCATAGAAGGAGGTAAGGTTTGTCAAGCAGGACCTGCCTCTCATGAACCCATGCTGGCTGGACCTGATCACCTGCGCTGCATAATGGCACTCAGGATGATCTGTTCCATGACCTTCCCAGGCACTGAGGTCAGAGTGACAGGCCTGTAGTTCCCAGCATCATCCTTCTGACCCTTCTTGTGGATGGGCATTTCATTTGCTGGATGCCAGTCAGCTGGAACCTCCCCAGTTTGCCAGAACTGCTGGTAAATGATGGAAAGCAGCTTAGCATTTCTACCAGCTCCCTCAGAACCTTTGGGTGGATCCTGTCTGGCCCCATACACTTGTTTATATCGAGGTGTTTGAGCAGGTCCCTCACCAGTTCCCTTTGGATTATGGGGGCTTCATTCTGCTCCCCACCCTTATCTCCTAGTTCAGGGGTCTGGGTACTCAGGAAGCAACCTACTCTACTACTAAAGACTGAGGCAAAGAAGGCATTAAGTACCTCAGCCTTCTCATTGTCCTTTGTCACTGTTAACTCCTGCATCCGGTAAGATGGAGAGTCTCCAAAGTCCTTCTCAATGTTACTTTTATAGAAATTCTTTTAATTGTTTTTTAACATCAAAGACCAGGTTAAGTTCTAGCTGGGCAAAGTACAAAATCTCACTTGCAGCTTCTGGTAGTTTACATGGAACTGGGTGGTGAGAGGGAGAGGTAGGAAAATAGATACTGTAGTAGAATATTTTCTGAAGCCCCTGCTGCTATGTGGGCTATGTTCTTGGACTCGGTATTTGGGAAGGCTACAAAGTAGTTTGTAAGATGCCTATTCACTACAGTATATTAATTTATATATTACATAAGGACATTAAATCATGGATATTCATAAACATGAAACTATGTATGGCCAGGAGTTGCTTGTTAAGAATCAGTAGCAGTCTGCAGCTGTACATGGGTTGGAGAAACAGGCTGTTGTGACTGCAATGATGGGGTTCAACTGTTCTGCATGTAAAATGTGGAGGAAGTAATATGTCCCTGTTCTTTGAAAGATCGTGTGTACTTAATTTGTTGTGGGCAGAAGCTTTTTACTAATGCAGCAGACCTAAAAAGTGAATATCTAAGGAGTGGTGGAAAAGTGAGGGAGTTTTGTGCTGGGGTTGGGTTTTTTGTTTGTTCTGTTTCAATAAATGAAGGTCATAAACTGGCTTGAATTCTGTGTAAGTGAAAGATACTAAACGACCACTTCAGTGGTGGTGAAACAAAAAAACTTGTCTGGGCTAAAATTGACATTGTGACCTCAACTGACTCCTTGTAAATCACTTCCAGTAGTCCTATTTTGTCCCAGTCAGACACTTAACTCTCACTGTGTCCACAGGGAGTAACAATGACAGTTACAATACATTGATGCTTGTCCTCATAGTAAGCTTTTCCCATTCATCTCTGTTCCTCCTTCTTCCTCCACTCCACCATATGGCTTTACTGTGTTTTACCTGTCTTAGTTGTTAGCTGTTTATACCAGCCTTAAAAACGGTTTTGATCATAACTGCGTGTAAAAGTTAATGAATTTGAAATGCTAGTCTATCTTGTGTTTTTGAAGGCAATCTAACTAATAAATACGGAGATTACAAGACACCAACGATAGCTGACCTATAAAGAATAATTATTTGGAACCTGACTCATAGTGCGTGTAGCACTTTGTCATTCAAAACATGTTTTTACTGTTTAGGAATTTTTAACTTGGTATTTAATCTGAGCCTTTCAGCCTAACACAGATCTCTGGTCTAGGTAGTATCTTTGTGCCTTGAAATGTAGAAATATTCATTCTAAGCCAAGGGAAGTTACTAAATCTGTATATTTGCAAACTGAAGACTGACATCTGCAGCAGGAAATACAGGAATAAGCTCATCACAGTGATGTGTAATCTTTGGGAAGTCTATTTTAAGTTCTTCAGTATTGCACCTGTCACTGTCACTACTGAAGAAGCACTTTTCCACCTCTGTAGCATCAGATCTGAAATTTTGATCTGTTGTGTGTTTTGAATACAGAAGCTAAGACAGTTTAGTTGAAAAGTTTTGCTAGGATTTACTTGAGTTTTCATGGACGTATTTTGACAAAACTTGGTTATATACTAATTAGTAAGTAGACTTCTTTATTAGATGCTTTATGCGGTGTAACTCTTCAGTGTGTCTCTTCAAGCACTTGTACTTTTAGTGGGGTTTCTTTAGTTTTCTCAGATGTCTTAGTAGCTCTCTGGATACTATGCTGTCTTGGTTAAAAAAAAAAAAAAGAAAAGCCTCTTAGTAAGAGTTAAAACTGCAATGCATGGGAGTTTGGTTTGGTTGTTTTGTTTGGTTTATTTTTTTTATAACAAAAGTTGTAATTTGGCAGAATATCAGATGCGAACTTTGATACTATTGACAGTTACGAAGGGCAAGATTAGGTATACTTATACCAGCCTGTGTGTATTTGTGCAGCTCACGTTCCTGCTCTTCACTGCATGACAGTTTATTGCATTGTGTGTAATACAGAGGGATGAAGTATTTAAAATGCAGATAATGCATAGTCTACAGAAGTGTGATTGTTTAACAGACTAGCTTTTAGTCACTACTATGATTCACCATCTGCTTTTTCTACAGACTTTATTCCTTGTAGCACTGAAATAAATAATGCTTCTGAAAGGTTTGGTTGATTTTTTGTTTGTTTGTTTTTGAAATCAGAAATTAGCTTGATAGTTTAAGGTGATGGTCTGGAAGCTTGTTTAGTTTGAATTTTTTTAACTGTTTTATATGAGCTTCTTATATGGAACGAACATGTGACTTCTTAAAAGGTGTGTAGATTCTTTAGGTTGTTAAGGAAACCTTGGTTGTCTGACATGAGCTACTGAGCCTTAACTTGTAAATGAATGTCAACACAGATGTTTGTACTTGACTCTCTTGATAATGGTTTTGATGTTTTGCTGATCCCGTAGAATGTGAATAATGTTCAGTGTACATATCAGTCAAGTTCTATTATATTTAAATGAGAATGCTTGAGATAATGAAACTGCACTTCACAGGACATGCAATTAAACCTGTTAAGAATGTTGTAAATTAAGCAGTCTTAAGGAAAGGTACCGTTGTAGTTTTGTGTGATACTGTGGAAGCACCGTGGCTTACTCCCTGATTTATCTTTTTTTTTTCCTTACTTTTGTTTGTTTCCCTTTTTTCCTATCCAAAAGTAAAGTTGACGATGTATTGGGTATCTCTCAAGCCTCTTTAATATTAGAGTTGCATAGTTCACACTGGACTAAAGATTACACAGAGGAAAAATCAGACTACTAAACACAAAGACTATAAAGTACATGTGGCTTGTACTCCCATCTTCTGAGATCCCACGGCTCCAGAAGAGGACAGCTGTGGAAGTATCACTTGGGGTTTTTGTGCTGTCCTCACTGCCCTTGGTAGGGATGCCTGTGGCCTCCTTTTTGAGATGGTATTAGGCAAAGCAGCACTCTGATAAAATCCAAGCTTGTCTTGCAGTTAGTGTCCAAAAATGTTTTTACGTTCCTTGAAATGTCTAGCGTTTAGGTTAGAGCAGTCAACTAGTTTGAACATTTGTTTATGTAAAGTCCTTGGGTAGTTGCACAATTTGAGGTTTAGAGATCTGACCTTCAAGCTCCAGGTAATGTTAAGTTTCAGAGTCTTAGGGCAAATCTTGAGCAGGGAAATAATAGCTTGAGAACAGTTTTTAACAGAAGAAACCAAATCCTGTTCTTAATTAGACTTGTTTTTTCATCAGGATCTTTCTGTATATGTAGGTCTGGGAAGCCACTGGAATCTGCAGTTTGTGCAGTCTGGCCTCTGGAAAGGAATGTTTTTAAGCCTTTGGTAGACTAATATTGTGGAGACAGGCACTCCTTAGACTGCACATTACGGCTTTGCCCGCTCTGTTTCTCTACCTTACCTGTCTTGATTGTGTATTGCTGCCAAGTTGATTAATGGGTCTAGATTAAGATATGCCTTAACTGCAAAGGAAAAGAAGTTGGTTTAATGAGGATCATTTGAAAACCTGATCTGAGGGACAGCTACTGTGGATGGAGTGGTACATTTTTATTTTTTTTTTTCTCCATAGCTGACAGAAAACGCTGAGAGAAATGTAGTATAAAATGTCACTCAACTCAGTGAGCTTCTTTTTAAGTCCTGTTGTCTATCTAAATATAGATTAATACCTTTAACTTCACCCAGTGTTGTGTATGATATTCTGCTATGATACGTATCTGAAATAGTTGAGGCACCATGTCATATATTGCACCATGTAACTCTATATGTATCTCCATATTAGCGTCCTTAGAAGAGTAGTCAAATAGAATAGAAACTTGTTTGTTGTGAAGTTGGGCTATCACGTTACTCACAATTTAAATGATGCTGCTGCCTTTTTTTTTTTTTTAATCGGTGCTCAGTAACGTTAACAGTAGTATCAAGTCACTGTAGCTAGTAAAAGTGCTGGAATCCAAGTATACAGCTTTTGCCATCCCAAATTATTTTAGTTAGTTGAGTTGTTACACAGTATTGCTGACACAGTAATTTTTAAGCAAGCAGCAAGATATTGCTGCATTTATCTTTTAACTTGGGAACTGGATACAATTTTATTATGAGTCAACTGCAGCAAAATCACATGAGATGGGCTGTGTTGGTATTAAAAAGAGGCAATTCCTAGAGCTTCCTGTGGTCTTCACCTGCCTGTGAGCTGAATCAGTCCAGAGACAGCTCATGTAAGAACAACTCCTCTCCCCTCCATGAGTTACAGAGCTGCATAGGCTGAGGAGTTCCATGAGAGTCGAAGGGGTTACAGAGGAAAAGATGGGGAATTTGCATGGCTGTGAGCAATGTTGAGGAGATGGGATAGCTCCTTCTGCTGGTATTGAGCTGGTAGCAATTCCTAAACAAAATATTTCAAATGTTATGTATGATATTGAGTCTGCTGAGTCCTGTGGTTCTGAATGCATGTGGTGCAGTAGCAATTTGACAAGCAGCTGAGTCACTTCAGTCTTTCATGGTAGCCTGCACAGGACCTGTGCCTGGGAAGATTGGTATTAAATTCCATTTGTGAACTATACTGTGTAGTTAATGCATGTGTTAAATACTAGAGTTTTCATGATTCCCAGGGTTCCTAGGTTATGTATGTTACTCTCCCTGGCATGTCTTGAGCCAGTCTCATTGATTTCTTCATTTCTGACTGTTTTCCCCAGTAATTTAAAATATGAAACTGATTTCCTTTCAGTCTTCTGGAAGCAAGTCACTCTCCATTTCTTCTAGCGTTGTTGTTGATCTCTAGCACTAATGTTTTTTAGACTTCTGGGTCCAATGTTCTGTGTGTCCTCTACCACCATGCACTGAACAAGCATACCAGGTGAAAATTTCCCAGAATTTGTGAATAATTGCTGAAAGTCCATGAATGTGGAAGCAAGATTTTTTTTCTAAGAAAAGGGCCAACTCCTTGCATACTCTTAGAAGTGTCTGATTTGAACATGGATAAAGCAATCACCTACAATGCTGAAGACTCTGTGGCTGACCTAATTTCTAACCACTGTTCCAGATAAAAAGGCTAATAATTAGCAAGGTTTCTTGATAGTCTGTTAATTACAAAACCACATATTTTTAAAAGTAAATTAGATCACATTTTCACTGAGCAGTTGCTATTTAATCCTGTGCAGCTATTTTAAGTTGGCATTTGTAGCAGAAATCTAATTATTTTAGTAATTACAGTGGAATCCTTCTTAATTGACTACTCATGAGACTGACATCAGTTGATTAACAGAAACAATCTCCATAGTTATTCTCCATGTTTGAAATATGAAGGGACAGTTTTAGGTTCTGCTATAATAACAAGAAAACACATTTTCTCTACTGCATGAAGTGATTCAGGTCATTGAGACATTGTGACAGCCTCAGAAGGAAGATCTAGAGCCCTGGGGTTTGGGTGAGTCTTCAGGCAGCTTAAACTCATGTGAGAAGGTATTTATCCTGTGTCCATAAATGCTGGTAGTCATAACAAAGATGTCTTATAGTTGATTGTGGGTCAGACTGGGAATTGGGAGAGAGAATTGATCTACTGTCTTCCTTGGGACCCACCACAGAGGGAGAGAAAGGAATGACATAATGCTTCTTTGTTGGGCTACTACTTCTGTCCTGTTTTGTGTGCTTGTTGTGATCAAACTTCAACTGTTGCCAACACGCATGATATTCACGTACTTGAGGTCAAGAGGGTAGAAGCTGCATGTATGCTTAGTATTGCTTTGATGTAACTCAGGGATTGATCTTGTGCTAGAATACCTGTTGAAGACTTCTGTGATCTGGAAGGCAGGATCAGATCACCCTCATCAGTATGACTTCTATAAGGTTTGGAGCTCTTCACCAGCAGTTGTTTGGAAACAGGTGCTATAACAAGCTTGTCAGATGGCTTCACTGTTTTGCCTGTACTAATGTGTGACTGGGTATGCTGGTGAAATAGTGAAAGGAAAAGTGCGTGGTATGTTTCAGTAATAAGCTGTGATGCCTGTTGTTCAGGAAGAACTGAGCATTTTTGCTTTTGGTGATACTAGAAGCTGTTAGAGCTGCTTGCTGCCCTAAAGATAAGAAAAATGTGATGGAAATCTGAAGTATCGCTGAACAGTTTACATTGATCTAGAGTGGGTGCTATGTTCTGGCTGCGTGTTCTCTGCCTTTGCTTGCAGCATTACTGGTGCTTGCCTGTCCCTGGGTAAGCCCTTTCTGTTGCAGTGGCAGATAACTACCCCTCCCTCCCTCTACCCCTGAGAGTCCCACAGAAACCTATTTCTGGTGTCTGAGCTGGCCCAGGGCAGTGGGGGGGAAGGAAGAATGTGAGTGAGGGGTGGCATAATCCATGATCCTTCTGACCCTGAATATTAGTTGTGTCCGATTAGAAACTTGCAGGACAGCTAAGATCTGGCAACAAGAGGAGAAGGTGAAGAAAATAAGCCAGTTCAGTTGCTTTATTCCTTTCTGTCTCCGTTGTGCACGGATTTATTGAATCTATGGACGAATTTCCTTTAGAGTAGATTGACCATCACTCTTCTGAAAGAGGCCACCTTCCCTGATCATGCAGGTTACTGGTATCCTCATATGGCTGAGAGACAGGGTGTGCATCCCACCATAGCTCACTGAGCCATGGAAAGGGGGAGGCTGGGGAGTCATTTGCAGACAGTAGGTCATAGAAGTGCTTCAGTAGTCCCTACCATATGTTATGGGATGAGTTAGTCTAAATGGTCGTCTTGTGCAGCTGGGTCTCCTAGCAACTTTGCTGTGTTGTCTTCCATTATCCTTCCACCAGTAAACGTTGTGGATGGAAGATAACCGAGGTGTAGGAACCTGAATTTAGCAGCCAAAAAGTCTTTACCTTGCAGCCTGAAATCAGGCTGCTCTCGCACCAGTTCATCACCTCTGGATGACATAATTAAAAACTTCTGATTTTTCTTTTTTTTTTTTTTTAACCCACTTACTAATGTTTTCTCATTTCATATTAATTACAGAGTAATGTGCTTGTGTTTAAGATGAGCTGTAATTTTGTTGGATTCTTCTTGTGTGTTTAGATTTTTTTCTAGAACAGTTTTGGATCACAAGTTGCTAGAAGGTAAAATGTGTATAAAAGAGAGGTCCCTGCATTCATATACTTGTATATTCTTGATTGTGTCAGCTGTCTTTTGGTTTAGTGTAATGGTTCCGAGCCTAATGCTTCTTGATCAGTATTGAAACCAGTATCATTTATAGTTCTTGTACCTTAAATGTTGTAGTGTGAGCTGTCAGATAGTAACTTTGTAAAGCACTTTGGTCAGTCAAGGGCTGGATGTGAGAGGGTTTCATCAGTCACATTGATAAAAGTCAGCAGGTCTGTGGAGACCAGTACATGGGCAGTGGTTTGGCATGGTTTCCAGTAGCTACAGCATCAATTGTGGTGTCCTTTTATATAGTCTTTATATTTCAGAGGAGGCAAAGATGTGAGTATGACTTACCCAGACTTGAATTCCTGTATGTGAGTATGACTTACCCAGACCTGAATTTTTATAAGTACAAGTATTTCTTACAACTATTTCTGCTTGCTGTGTGTGGCTTTCTTCACCAGTCTAACTTTAGCTTGCCTTGGCAAAGGTGGTCCGCCCCTCCTTAGGGGTAGACTTAGAGAATTTGAAGACTTTCTACTCTGTTCTTTGCACTGGACTTCTGAGTTGGTTGCTTTGATCATTTTTGTAAGCACGTGTGCTTTAACTTAAATAATTATCTCTTTAAAAGGTCTGGAATAATTTGGACAAATTATTTGAAGAAACATGCAATCTGATTACAAAACAGTGGATTGTTTCTTTTATTCTTCAGAAGACGCACTCATTGCAGTAACGTTTTTTTTCAATTAACTTCCTAAAATCATAATATGCATTCTGTCCCTTTGGTTTGTCAATGACAGGGTTATTTCATTTAACCTCTGTAATGCCTTGTGTTGTGGTTATCTTAGTTTGAATATAGTCTCCAAGGTGTGCGGCAGAGTAAATACTTGATCAAAGACATCTTTGTGCTCGTCAGTGCCAGTTCTCTTTGAGAAATTGTAACTAACTTGGAATCTGACAGTCATGTTGCCAAAAACTTACCAAGTATTACCAGGATGTGGAAGAAGGCAAATAGCAACTGAAAGCAGGCAGTTATGATTCTGCTTCCAGGCAAGAACGCCTGCTTGTAGTCAGATTAAATGGCAATTACAGTATCCTTTCTTTTGTGTTCTAATTATTGTAATTCAGGGTTTTTCTAACGTAGAAATGCAACAAGTATGCAAGTACTAAACTTGTTTTGAAGAACTACACCTGCTTCTTTGCATTATCGTTTGAGAGAGGTCCCGTTGCCCGCAGAGCAGAACTGAAGTTCCAGTTCCTTCAGGTTGCCATGAGAGCTGCTCTGTTGTAGTCCTGCTTTCCCTGGTGCCTTTGTTGCTGCCAATTTGCATTAGATTGTTTTTCGCTCTTTTCATGTTTTGAAACATGCATGGCAATACCAATATAATAGGAGTGGATATGATGGACAAACTTGGCATCTTAAAATTAATAGAATGGCATCAAGATACAGTTTTGCTGAGGAGATTTCTTAAATGCATCGCACCTTCTGTGTAATCTGAAGAAGGGTTGCTGTTTTGGTGGGCTTTTCCTGTGGACTGCCTTGTTAGAGGAAAATTTCTAAAAGAGGAAAGTGGTTTTGTTTGTTTCAGCAACTATCAGGGTGATCTGGTAAGTGTTGGAACTTTAACTGTCCAAACACTTTTCTGGACAGGAGTTATAGTGGGATGAGTAAGTTGCAGTTTCATGTTACTGTTTGGGTGTTGCAAAACGCAACGAAGCTGCTCTTCTCGACCCGCTGTCGGGGCTGAGTGCTCCTGCTGTAGCCCTTTGACTCAAAAGTCAGGCATTTGCCAGTGTAGGAAGGTAACCCGGTGGAAAATCAACTTGGCAAGGAGAAGAGAAAGCAGGTTTCTTGGTTTTGGATAAACTCTGAATAACTTTAAACTGAAATTTGGATGAGTGTTAGTATAAGGTATAGGCACTGATAAACAGTGCCATACCATTGTGCTGAAAGTACTGGATGAAATGAACAACATCACAGCACAACCAACTCCCGATGTTGTATTTCTTACAGCTTTCTATGGCAGGCAGAGAAAGCAACTGAAGAGGGAAGCTCTTCCGGATGTAAGCCTAACTAGTATGTTGAAAACGGTCAAATGTAAAAGTGGAGGGCAGTTCTGGTGAGAATAAACTAACTTCAGTAAGCATGTGTTGTGAAACAGTGTATGTATGAAAGATCCAGGAGAGGCAAGTTGAGAGGGAGGGGAAGAAACTGCTGAAGTTTCTGTTCTTCAGTATTTCAGACTGAGTTTTTGTAAGGTGACTGCAGCTATTCCGATGTACTTTAGGGGTACCTCGATACAGAAATCTGAACATGCTGAAAATGAAAACTGATGAATAGAAACAAATAGTATATAAACAATATTTATGTGAAAAGTTTACCTTGATAGGAGGAACATGGTGAGATCCACGTAGTAATGAATATACAGAATAAGAAGAGAATATTTGTAGTAAGATGAAACATTCTTGATTGTATTTGATCAACTGAGATGGTTGAAATGTTTACCTGCCATGGTTTTTCATGAGTCTTAATATTTTATTTTATTTTTAAACCTTTGGTATTCATTTTAAAAAGGTGGGGTTTAGTTCTGTGATATAGCTGAGTCAGTTTAATGCTACCAAAGGGAATTATCTTTCTCTCTTCTTCCCTTTTCCCGCTGCCTCTGTCTGGCAGTTCAGGGAGCTAATTTGTCAGAAGACTAATTGTTTCTAATTGTTTTCAGGGAAAATAACAGGAGAGAAATGGCTTTCTGTGGTTTTAGTTCCCTAAGCTGTCATCATAGGTTCAGTCTGGCATAAGGCAGTGGTAGTATGGAGAAATGACAGCAAGAGGCACCAGGCTGCTGCATGCACCTTGTGGTGGAAGCTAACTGTTAGGTGAGTGTCCTAACATGACAAATTGCAGCCTTTGAGCTTGACTAACTAATGCTAGGAATTTAAAGAAACAGTATGAGAAGATTTCACAGCTATTTGAGAACTCCTAAAGGGCAGGTGATGTTTAAGAGAAGGAGAAAAGACACTGCAACCATGCTTTCTAAAATAAAATCAACTTAAAACTCACAAAAAAAACCTCAAACAAAAGATTCCAAACCAATGTCCTGTAACGGCCTGTTGAAAGGGTAGGAGCTAGAGGGTTACAATCAAGCTATATTAACAGCACTTCCTGGAGGAATATTGATAATGTAAATTATTTGGCTCCAGTAATCACCTGGAAGATACCAGTTTCTTTGTGAACAACTAATACGAGTTTTTTCAAGAGTCAGACTGGATTAACCGAGGTTTCTTCTTTCTGTGGTAGGGCAAGGGGCTTAGTGAATGGTTGCATCTTGACTTTTAAAAAAGTCTCTTTGATACTGTGCTGTTATGCAGTGCATGGAGGCAGTATTATAGAAACTGTTGTATAGTGGAAATATATCAGATTTAAAAATTATATCTGGAAATGCATGAATGGTCAAAGTGAAAAGATTTGTTAAATTCCTGAAGAGATCTGTCTTTAAATGTCTGTTGGTCTTTTCAGGAATGACTTGGAACTACATCTACATATTAAATGAAGATAATGTGAATGGCAGCCAGCATGTTTGATTAGGATTTGAAATTAAAAATTATTCCAACAAACTGAGGAAACCACTGCATTTTAAATAGAAGGCTTTGGTTTCAGGTGCATCAGGTGTTGCATTTGTATGACAGTAATCAGCGGTGCAATCACAGCGGAGAATGACTGCAGAATAGGAACTGTAAGGTGTAGTAGGTTAGTTAACTGTAAACATTTAACATACTTTCATGTTAAAAATGAGTGCCCTCAGAGTTACCAGTCGTGTATGATTATTATCAGGAGAGAGAGATGTTCTCTCAAGTGCTGAGCCACCAGCTGAGATGTTGAAGTTGGAGGCAAAGTTGCTGTGCTTATTTCAGTAGAAATAAGTGAGAACTTGGTGCATGGGGGTATAAAGCGTAGGTTTCCTTGTCTGATTATTTTCTTTTATTTAGTGGTGTCTCTTTGTGAGGAGTTGAAGCAGATATGAACAGCAGATTAGTTTACCTGCTGCAGTGGAGGAACTCTTATTCAGTTGAATAACAACTCTTATTCAGTTGCTCTCTTCAATATGTGGGTCTAGTAACATACTCTACTTAAATACTGTGTAGTATTGTAGTCGGGATGAAAGTCAGGCAAAACTACGATTTGTGCTTCTGTTTCAAGAATAATATTGTTAAATATTTGTTACTAAGGACTCTTAAGATATTAGTATAAATTGCTGGTATTAACTAGCAGTGACTATTTCCATATCGGAGATCGATCAGAGAAATTGAAATCTTAATTTACTGTCTAACCTCCTTTTCTTCTCTGAAACAATGCGTTTCTTTGTTTAAAAACATAAGTTGGGATAAAATGCATCAGGAATCCTTCGTATTATTATAAAAACAGTATTCTGCTTTTATTCAGAAATAATTGGCAATTATTATGTATTTGACATAGAATCCTACTGTATTACATGGAAATAAAGCAATTCCCTGTTCTGAAACAGTTGCAGCTGTTGGGACAAATTCCTGAAGAACTGTTACTCTTCATGCATATTTGAAATGTCTACTGGCGATACTTCACTTAAAGGGGGAAAAGAAATTTTGTACCATACCCAAGAAAGAATTTAAGCTGCTACATCTCCTAGGTGACAGGAGACACCTTAACAAATGCTAGAGGATCAGAATAGGTCCAGTGAGTTTTACTTGCAACTGTATGATTTCATTCTCATGATTAGTCTCTTTTAGTGAAGAAATTTTTTAACAGTGGACAGATGTGGAAAAAAAAATAAAAATCACTGCAGCTTGTTAAAGGTAAAGATATGCTAAAATCCTGTGAATCCTTCCAGCAGAATTATACCTTGGAACAGATACAAGTTTGAGGTTGCACTTACTTTATAGTAAGGCTTAATTTATAATTTTCTTTATTGGTTTGTTGTTGTTGTTTTGTTTTTTGTGGGTTTTTTTTTGTTTTTTTTGTTTTTTTTTTTTTTCCCTTTTTTTAAAGTCTAGACAATAGAAGGGGAGATTTAGGTTAGGTACTAGGAAGAAGCTCTTTACTGTGAGGGTGGTGAGACAGTAGAACAAGTTGCTCAAAGCAGCTGTAGATGCCCCTTCCCTGTAGGTGTTCAAGGCCAAACTGGATGGGGCTTTGAGCAACATGGTCTAATGGGAGGTGTCCCTGCCTGTGGCAGGGGAGTTGTAACTCGATGATCTTTAAGGTCCCTTCCAACTCAAACCTTTTTATATTCTATGTGAATTGCCTTTATTGTACTGGAGAGGGGGCAAATTGAAGTCAGATGGACAAAGATGTAATAAGATTATATGAAAGAACACTCTGTCTTTACTTCAGTATTAAAACAAATTATCCCTGCCACCCTTTCACTGCAGTTCCTGTTTCAAGTATTTCAGTAATCTGGTTTCTAGCATCTCTGTGATAGCTGTGTTGGCACAATTGGTGCAGTGCTGGTTTACTGAGCAGCTAGGAAAGAACAGTATAGAAACTTAAGAAACTGGTGGAAAAAAACACGCTGTTATATTGTCAGTGAACCATTTGTATACATGCACACATCTTGCAGTGTGGATTTTTGTTGGTCATTGTATACAAACTCTGCTGATACTACTTACTGTCTTTACAGCAGCACAGGAAGAATGGAATGCTGTTGTGGCATTAGAAAATTACTAGAATTTATAATGCTGCTAATCTGTTACTTGGGTTATAGTAGCAGATACAGATGTGATTTACTTTTAAGCTTGAAAAGCAGTTGTGATTTCTGGAAGTTAATTATTCCCACCCTCAGGTTTGTAGTTTAATAATAAACTTTGACAGATTAGGAGGGGGAAAGGAGGATAACAAAACACCATTAATGAGAATGTTTTTAGGAATCATTCTCTGGGTAAAAATAGTTGTTTAACGGGAGATGATGACAGGCATCCATTCTGATTTTCTGACGTGACTGGCAATAAATGGCTGTAGCAAATACAGAATAATACCAGAGTCAATATCTGTCTGCAGCTACTTGTTATAATCTGTACGTCTAATCAATCTTAAGTGTCTCTCCAGAAATATGTAAAGATGGATTTATGTGGCTTGGTGTGCCAAGAACGTGCAACTTGACAGTACTAAGTTTAGTAACTGAAGTGTTGTGTGTTTGTGTCAGAGGGAGAGCTCCACCTACTGGAGAAACCTTCAGGTTAATGAAGTGCATCTTTCAGTCAAGTGTGCGATATCGATTTTTTAGGTCTCAGGGATTTGGAATGAGAGCGTTTCCAAAGCAATAGACTTCCTCCAACTTTTTAAGTCTGAGGTGTGAAAATATTTACTTAGATTTTCATCTTGACTTTTTTTTTTGTTCATAGGAACATCATCTCCAACGGGCTATCTCAGCACAACAAGTATATGGAGAGAAGAGGGATAACATGGTTATACCGGTTCCAGAAGCAGAAAGTAATATTGCATACTATGAATCTATATATCCTGGAGAATTTAAAATGCCAAAGCAGCTGATTCACATACAGCGTAAGTAAACTAACGCATCCATTGATGTCTATACCCAGAACTTTATTTTGATAGTAAAGAGATTACTCTTAAATGTCTGTTGAGCTTGCATCAGGACTTGACTTGTGAGAATCAATTTTTTCCAACATGTAATGGAATACATGCTTTTTCCTGAAGAGGTATATTTGGTTCTGGATCAAGTAGATAGATGTCCTTTCTTGAATTTATGTCTGTATATTAATACTTTAGATTTAGCAATCTAAAAAGCCTCTTTTGGCCCACTATAACACTCAGTAGTTACAGCTTGCTTAACCAGGATAAAATGACTGTAGTGGATTGAAAAGCAGAAAGGGCAGTAGTACTAATATTTGCCTATACCTCGATGGAAGTATTCTACATATAAAAGTAGATGTATTTTGATATCACTGATGACTTGCAAATCCATTGGTATTTTGGTTTTGTTGTAAGATAGCAACTATTCTGTATGGCTGTGGCCCTTGATGGGAGCACTGCATTACTTCAGATAACTTCTGAAAACGTTATGAAAATGGTAGTCTGTTGCAGAATTTTGTTGCTTGTTGTAATTAGTAGAATTTAAAGCATAGCATAAAATTTAAAATTAAAATTTAATTTTCATGCTATGTAAACAGATCTCATGCCTAATTAACTGTAGTTAAATGTTAGACTTCTATCAGTCTGAGCTTCAGTGATGGCTTAAAGCACTAGAATCATAGAGTAGCTTGGGCTGGAATGTACTTTTAAAAGTCATGTAGTCCAATCCCTCTGTGCAGTGAGCAGGGACATCCTCCACTAGATCAGAGGGAGGATGAGGTAGAGTATTGTTGCTCTGCTCCTAAGTAAACAAAGAGACTAACACTAGCAGTCTTCCATGGTGAAGGTTATAATTTCTTTTTTTTTTCATTTTTCTTTTCCTTATCTAATGGTCCAACACTAAAATGATAACTTTAAGCTGTGTTGTCTTCTGCATATTTGTTTATTAAAGGCAAGTGGTGACTTTTACAGAGTGTTGCCAAATGTGCACTTGGGAATAAATTTGTGTCTCTTGCTGACTAAAACAACTTGACTGATGCATGAGAGCTAGGAAGATCTTGTTTTGAATGCAGAATGCTGCATTTTCATAGGATATTATGGAAAATGGAACAGTTGCTTGTATTCTGCAAAACATTACTTGTACTTGAAGATACCCTGCTATGTAGGGACATGCTGGGCTTGCTTAGTCTGGCTTCCCGACATCACAAAAATTTTTGGTAAGGATGTGTGTGAGGTTGTTGGAGTACAGTCTGCGTGTGCTTTTGTAGCGGTACCTTTTGGGATGAAGTCTGAACTATTGATAATACATAAAACTGCAGAATACTAGACAGCATTGAAAATTTTGACCAATCTTAAAATCTCTTGCTGAAATCAATGAAATTGAAAATGGCTTGTTGACTACCTTTTATTGGTTAACAAAAGCATGGTCAAACGGATACTAACTTTTTTTCCTGATTAAAGAACCTAACAAGCCCCAAACAGTGTAATTTTTTTCAAGAAAGAACCCTAGTAACTTCTAAGTAATATTACTTCAACATGGAAACAAATAATTTTGTTTCTGTTTTTAGAATAATCTCATGTATACTTTGAACACCGCTACAGAAATGCTGTGTTCTAACTTTAATTTTCACTCTGTCCTTTAGCTTTTAGTTTGGATGCTGAGCAGCCGGATTATGACTTGGATTCAGAAGATGAGATCTTTGTAAATAAGTTGAAGAAAAGAATGGACATCTCTCCTTTGCAATTTGAGGAGATGATAGACAGACTAGAAAAGGGCAGCGGTCAGCAGGTACAATAGTACTTTGAATAAAGAATTTGAAATAAGCATTCTGTATGTTGCTGTATGAAAGTGACATGCTGGATTTTACATTTAGCCAGTCAGCCTGCAAGAGGCCAAGCTGTTGCTCAAGGAAGATGATGAATTGATCAGAGAAGTATATGAGTACTGGATTAAAAAGAGGAAAAACTGTCGAGGTCCCTCTCTTATCCCAGCAGTGAAACAAGAGAAGCGAGATGGTTCCAGCACAAATGATCCTTATGTTGCTTTTAGAAGACGAACAGAAAAGATGCAAACACGGAAAGTAAGTAGATCAATACCTCCCTCTGCTTTCTTTCTCTTCATTCTCCCACTCTCAAAAAGTAGTTTACATAAAGAAAAAAAATCTACTAAACAATAAAAATTGGGGTGTTATTTTGTTTTAATTTGCAGGGCTAATGTGAAAGAGACTACTCTAGGACAACTATTGAGTGAAACTTTGCATTTAGTTTTTCACTAAATCTATTGCTAAACCTACTTATGTTGTTGGTAAGCTGTAGCTCATTGATAACATGCACATGCTTTTTTATTTTTTAAGCTTGTGGAGTTTTTTAATATAAATATTTAGAATTTACTTTAAATTTAATTCAAATGATGTGGGGAAACGTTTATACTATGTATCTACAGAATCGAAAAAATGATGAAGCATCTTATGAGAAGATGCTTAAGCTGCGTCGAGATCTGAGTCGTGCAGTAACCATACTGGAGATGATAAAGAGGAGGGAAAAAAGCAAGAGAGAGTTGCTGCACTTAACACTGGAAATTATGGAAAAGAGGTAATATTTATTAAAAATTTGCTACAAAAAGCTTTGGAAACTACCTTGTATTCTGATTCCCACAAATACTTAATATGTATTTTAAAAAATTCTGGTTTTAGACCATCACATTTACAGGGTAGCATATTTTCAGCTATTGCTGTGGAGAGCAAAATAATACAATAAGAAGTTGCTTATTATGGGAAAGTAACCAGTCTACATTGTTTTATTACATGTGTACATGTATTGAGATATATGTATGTATCTTATATATTACACAGGGGGAGAGGTCATGGTTTCAGGTAAATATATTTGGAAATCAGTGTTAAACTGAAATGTGTAGGTTAAGGAAATGCCAGCTAACATTAAGGTCGTTTCCAATTGTTAACAATTCTCCTTTTTCTTCATTATTACTAATCTTTTTTAGCAAAGCTTGGTCTGTAAGCCCCAAGGAAAACAAATAAGCATTTCATAGGGTATTAAATATTGTTTTGCAAGTCATCTTCTAGTGCTTCTTTTGAAATCCTGTTTGTCAGCTGTGCGGAAAACCAAATGCTCTGTTCTGTCATCTGTCACTTTCCCAATGAACAGAGACTCATATTTGTGATGTGGAGTGGTTCTTTAGGTTGATATTTAGAATTTGAATAGTCTACTGTAGCTTAAGTATCCATGTTTGGAAACAAGTGTTTAGAGTTAGTGTTTTAAATATTTAACTTTTTAGACTGCCTTCTTAGGGACTAGACAAGTTGAAGGTCTCCAGTGGGGCAACTTTTTCAAGCACTGACGGCTCTAAACAGAGATAGAAGGGGGGAGAAATCTCAAAGATTTTCCAATAACTTTTTCAAGAAAATAAGCTGTTGAATAGAGGTAGGACTCTGGTATCCTGCTCAGAATGGAAAACTGCAGTTTCAGAAGTGCTACAGCTCAGCACTTTCCATAGGACTTGTAACGTAATGTGTCTCATAGATCTGATTGCTGTGAAAATGCTCCATAACATAAAAGAGCGAGGATTCATGAATAAGGCACTCTGCTTCACTGATTGAAACCTTTGAGGTGATAAATGTATGTTTTAAAATGTTACCTGTCCCTGAGTGAGGGGTCAGGGAGACCCTCTCCTGTTCTTCCCTTCTAGTTTTTGCTGTTTTCCTTTGCAGTATTACTTTTTGGAGGTGTGTTACGGGCTTCACAGGGTACTTACCCTTTGTACTTATCTGTCAGCATTAGTCATAATAATGAGGTTTCCATGTTTTTAGTCCCCTTTTCTGGAATAGTACTTTCTTTACTTTTTACTGTTGCCCTGGATGTCTATTTCCCCCAAGTTTCAAGTATTAGTCTGTGTTTCTCTGTGTTGTGCAATTTTTTTTATCAGGTATACATTGCAAATGTTCCAACGAATAAATAAAATACCTCTGATTCCAGGTATAATTTGGGTGACTACAGTGGAGAAATAATGTCTGAGGTCATGGCACAGCGGCAGCCAATTAAACCTACCTATGCTATTCCCATCATTCCTGTGACTAACAGCAGTCCTTTTAAACACCAAGAAGCTATGGAACTGAAAGAATTTAAAGTTAAAGTAAGTAATGTCAGTAATGGAGTTACTAGTTCATGCTGTTACACATGCGTGGTACAGCATTTTAGGATGGAAGGAGGGGGGAAGCTTTTTGAAACTGGAAAGAAAATCTAGCAAAGATGCAATTGGAATAAAATGCTTTGTTCTGTGAGTTGTGAGGATAGCATACAGACTGTTGGCATTCCGCAAAACAGAAATAAAAGTGGTATAGACAAACTACAGCCAAAAGGATATGTGCCGTTGTATTCTTATTTTGGGGGATGCAAACATTTTTCTCTAACATGATCCATAAAGTTAAGATTTCCTGAACAAAACTGTATTTATTATCTAAATACTGAACAAAGATTGGACCAATGATGTCAAATCCGTATCTTGGTCTAAATTACATAATTACTTTAATCCAGAGGGTTGTTTTCTATTTTGGATTTGCTTTATTTTTTAAGAATACGATCCACTGGTACTACCAGCATGCTGTATATCTTTGACTGAGTTTGTATTTAAGTAAAGTACCAATCTCACTTGGTTTAGACAGCTGACCAGCATTTTTTTTCCTGCAGGCCTTAATTTTGTGTCATACAAAGCATAGCTACAGTGCCAACAACTGAGCATATTAAATAGGTCAGGTAACACAGGAGAAATGCCGAGGTATAATTTGAATTTTAAACAAAGACTTCAAATAACTGAAGACTGTTCGAAGGCTGTTCTGAATCTGACAAGGTGGCTTGAATTGGTGAATGCTTCCATTGATAGAGTATTGTAATTGAGACTGATGGGCTGCACTTGCTGATCAGCGATGTTGGATCAGTGCAGAATCTTGCAACTTGAGAGAAATTTATTCCTTTCATTCCTTGGAAACAGGAAATGCAGTTAAACTTGACTTTGCACAGTGTGGGGAAATATGTTTAATTTTTAGGTAACTTTCTGAGATTCTGGCTATCTTTGAGAAGTCTAACTTCTACTTATGCTTTCAAAATATTGTTTAGTACTTAGTAGTTCCCTAATACTGCATAAATGTCTACTAATTTAAAATGTTAGAAAATAAAAAAGGTGCCTCATGGAGAACATTGTATATAGTTTGATCTAATTCTCCAAAGTAGTACTGTTCTGTTAACCACTAGTATTTTATCTAGCACAGATTGATTCCACCTTGTCTGTTAAAAGTTTTGATTACCAGAAATGAAATACAGACGTTAATGAAATGACTGCGTGTTTTGCTGTCAAGGTGATACTGAAATGGTATCAGTTTTCTAAAACTCCTGTTTTAATCTGATTTGTTTGTCTAATTTTATGCTGCTTTTTTTTTCCTCACAGCAAGATAAACCTGATGTTATTAGACCCAAAAGGAAGTATGAAAAGAAGCCAAAAGTCTTACCTTCGTCTGCTGCTGCTACTCCACAACAGACAAGTCCTGCTGCACTGCCAGTCTTTAATGCTAAAGATTTGAATCAATATGATTTTCCGAGCTCAGATGAAGAACCTCTGTCCCAGGTAGGACCTCTAGAGTTCTGTACTATTCTTGGGGAAGAATAGAAGTAAAACTCCTGAATTAACTAATACCGCTCCTTATATGCCCTTTCTGCCATCTTTAAAGGTTTTGTCTGGTTCTTCGGAGGCTGAGGAAGAAAATGATCCTGATGGTCCTTTTGCCTTCCGTAGGAAAGCAGGCTGTCAGTACTACGCTGTAAGTAGAATTTCTCTTATGTATCATAAGACAGAGCATCATTGTGAGAAAACATTGTGTGGTTAATTGTTTAAAATTATTTTAAGCCTCATTTAGACCAACCTGGCAACTGGCCATGGAGTAGCCCTAAAGAGGGAAGATTAGGAGATGTGCGTTACAGATACTGCTTAACCACCCTCACTGTACCCCAGAGGTGTATTGGGTTTGCACGAAGACGGGTCGGCCGTGGTGGAAGGTAAGTGCTGCGTAATCATTGCTGGTTTTAAAAAACAAAATTTAAAAAGAAAATAAAAATCAGCCACAAAAAGCAAAGTTTAAAAAAAAAACAAAACAAAACCCCAAAAAACAACAAAACACAAAACTAAAACTAACAGACCTCAAAAATGGCAACATCAGAGAGATTGACATTTTAAATGCTTCCATAAGGTACAAGTTCCTTTAGCTGGTTAACATCTCAAATTTTATATTGCAGTAGTGGAAACCACTTTAATACTGTTTTCTTAAACATTTCTAGGTTGGTTTTTTTTTATTGCTGGCACTGCTAAGTTCTGAGGTGAAAATACATGTATGTTTTCAGTTGAGACTGGTGGTTTGTATTTAAATGATTTGCATAGTTGTCTTCAAATAGTAGTATTTAAAAATAGCAAAAATGACATTTTTCAGAAAATGCTTTTTTGAGTTTACACCGAATTTGGTGATATGCCAGCTGTAGGGGAGAATTTTGGGAAGGATGCTTGAAAGTGTCAACATCTGATAAATTTCAAATATTGTCAAAAACAAAGAAACAAAGGACTTTAGGTATTTTACTTCTAAGCATCTTTATTGAAAAAATTATAAATAATTCGATGTATAAGTATTATTTCTTAAATGTATGATATCTTTAAGAAAATAAGTAGTTGTACATAAATTGTCTGATATCTTCAAGAAAGTAAATTGGTATTAAATTTTAATTAAAAAATATAAGAACATGACTTGACTTTGAGATTAAGGTTTAGCACCCTTTCACATACTAGTAACTCAGATTGACTTATCAGCAATATCAAAATGGGAGCTGAAGGCTCTTACTGGGATCTTACAAAGAGAGCTTGGAAGTTAATGTGCAACTTCCCCATTGCATTGAGATGGTTGTAGGTATATTCAGTACATATGTATATATATATACTGATGTATATGTACATCAGCTCTTCAAACAGTAAAGCCTAGAATATACATGTGAAGAGAAACCTAAATGTGCTGCTTACTGTAAAATAATATATAGTCCTGCATCATGTCTGTTTGCTTGTTGCTTGTTCTAGAACAGTCCTGTTTTTCCTATCCCGTTGTGTCCCTGAGCACATGTGGCGAACTGGTGACTTCCTTGGTATTTTTTTGCCAGTGTATAATCATGCACTGTTTTCGTATTTTAGGGTGCTACTAGACAGAGCGCATTCGGACTACGATAATACATTTCATCAGCTGGATTTGGAAATGTTTTCCTCATCACAACACTCTTCAATCAGTCAATTTGCCAATACCTCAGAAACAAATACCTCGGACAAATCTTTCTCAAAAGACCTCAGTCAGATACTAGTCAATATCAAATCATGTAGATGGCGGCATTTTAGGCCTCGGACACCATCCCTACATGACAGTGACAATGATGAACTCTCCTGTAGGAAATTATACAGGGGTATAAATCGAACAGGCACAGCACAACCCGGGACCCAGACATGCAGTACCTCTATACAAAGTAAAAGTAGCAGTGGTTCAGCACATCTTGGTATGTTTATTTTGACAAACTTTCTTCTAGAAATACTAAGCTTGGCTCAGAAAATCTGGAATATTGTTAGGTCATCCATACTTGACATCCTGGTCTATTTTGATGGTAACAGCCCATCTTCACTTTTTATTTGCTATGTAGAATGTTAATTTGTATTTATTGCTAGCAGTAGTGTACTGCATCTCGAATTTATGCAAATATTACCTTGGTATATAGTTACAGTTTTAAAAATATGAAGGTTTAGAAACTGGTATTGTGTAGAGTGTAAGTTGAAGATCTGGATTTTTAAAATCAGTTAATAGAAATGTTGATATAAATATTTCATTTCAGACTTTTTTTAGTACAATGTATGGTTTTGGTGGGAAATATGTAGTTAAAATGTTTGCTTTTAAAATCCTGGCAAGTTATGAATTCTTATTTGAACTTATGTTAAATTAAATGCCATTTTCCATACAAAAAAAAAAAAAACAGTCTACCTCCACTGATGCATTTGCTCATACTTTGCAAAACTCTTGGGCTGATCACCTCTACATCTTGCCAGCAAGTGGCAGGTTATATCTTATAGAACCTGAATAACAGAATTGAGGAGCTGGCTCTAAGAATACTTGATGTGGTGTTTGTTGTTTTTTTAATTGGCATACAGTTGGATAGCATCACTCTTTATGTTGGACTCTTTACACTGAAAGACAGTGTAGTTATGATAGATGTAACTTGAATAACTCTTGAATTTTGATCAGTCAATACATGAAATATCATCTTTGTCTGAAAAGGTCACTTTCTATAAGAAGAACTTTAAAATTTCATTACCGTTTTGTTAGGGATTTCTAGAATCATATTTTCGTGTCCATTTTGAATTACAGCTTTGGAAATAGATTAAAAAATCTGGATAGTGTAGGAGTAGAGAGAGTTGCATCTACCTGATAAGCTCCTCTGATGGGATGTTTTGGAGACTTTTCTCAAGCAAATAGTGTTACCTTGGTATTAGATGACTTTAAATCCTCCCATTTTCCACTGTATTTTGTACTTTTCTTCCATGCACCAACAGGTGCTTTAGACTTAGTGGGCAGCTTCCTTCTGCTGCTTTATTTCACGCTTCCTCTCCCTGCTGTTCTAGAGTGGGTCCTTTTCACCATCCCCTGTTCTTTTTTCTTTCTATGTCTATTCTTGCTGGAAATGTATTAGGGCTAAAACTGATGCTTCTTTTGGTTTGTGATTGAAGTACAGCTTTTGGTGTTCAAATTCTGCCCCTACAGTGTTTCAAATCAGTAAACCAAGTCCAGAACTGAATGAGAGCATCCTCTGACCGGTGGACAGTCTGAACTGTGATAAAATGGTAGTCAGGTTGCTAGTGTGATAACAAAACTAATTTGTGATTAATAGGGTAGAAATACACCGTAAAGTATTAATGGGCAATACATCACATCTACATGATTTTCAGATGTAAAAATTGGCTGATTGAGTTTACAGCATAAGTCTTTGTGTGTGCGTATATAAATAAATACACACACACACACACCCTCATAGAACCTTATTTTCCTTAAATAGATGATTAAGATACTTATCTACATATTTTAGGAATTGTTAGTTATGGTGATGAGTGCTGTGCAAGGTTTTAATTGTGTGGTTGTATTTTGAAGCCTGTGGGAAAATAATGCATATATGTAAGTATGTAGCATATTGCATTAATTTGTGCTTGGAATTCCATGTAGGTGTTCTGTAAAATACTGAAGTTAGTGTTCCAAGATTTTCTGGACTTTAAGGTTGTGACGTTTAGATTCACATTTTTATTAGGGTTCAATACAGGAATGAAATAGCCAATAAAAATGTAACTCTGAATTCATAAATATATTTTAAAACAGGTTGCAAAGTCTTGGAGTAAGTTACTTATTTTTAAAATAACCAGGTAGATTGTACCAGTATAGTTATTTATAATCTTAATTGGGATTCTTGTAGTGTTGGAGATGTATATGAGTTTGTGTATATGTAGTGTAATGATGATTGTCTGTTTAGGTTGTTTGAAAGGAGCATCTGGTCTAGTTCATCTTGGTGCCATTCTGTTTTCTAGTGTTTTTTCAGTTTCTTTAATATCCATTGTTCACACAGATGACACGTATGTTCATGTGTCTTACAAGTTTGACTTCTTCAGAGGTGCTCATCAGTTGGGGCTGTAGGCTGTCCAGTTAGGTCATCTTTCTTTCTGTAGCAGATACTGCAAGGAGCAGGTGTCTAACGTCTGGACTAAAGTTTTGTCACTGCTGCAGATTTACAGCCCTGTTGGGTGTCCCTCGTCCCTTTTCTTAGCTGTCTTTAAAGCTCAGAGTTTGTTATGTGGGTGTGGATTTTTGTAGATTTGTTTCTCTTTGCCTTTTGGATTTTTGAAGTGGCAGTAGGTCTTGTTACCAGAACACACTTACTAATGCATCTTTATGTTTAAAAATCCTTTTATCTTTTTGCTGCCACTGTGAGTTGTGGTCAAACCTTTAAGATTACCTTTAAGATGGTGAAGCTCATCCTGTGGCCAGCAGATGTGGTCATGTTGCTGTGTTTATTGTGCACCATCACATGATAAGTTCTGTTGGTTTCCATATTAAAGAAGGTTAGAGAAGTCTTGAGCTTTTTCTGCCTTGAGTGATCCAGAAAACATGCTGCTGACAGGGAAAAACTGCTGTGGAAAACCTTGCTTTTCAGGTCTATTATATATGGCCAACACAGACAGGTAGTTGAGATGGTATCTCAGGTCTTCTGTTAATCAGAGGACAGGGTATAAAAGCCATGTTGAGACATACCGTTCTCTGGCTACAGAAAGCATTGTTTTTCATCCTGAAGATCAGAAAGAGGTTTCCCCAAAATGCCAGGCATTTTATATAAATATTTTGAAGCGCCTTTGACCCTGAAGAAATGCAAGTTATTCTGGTCCTGGATTTCAGAGTGGCTCATTGTAAAAGATCTGTGAAAGGTGAAGTTTTTGCACTGAGTTTTTGTTTGTAAACTGAGAAGCCTTGTGTTTAAAAAAAAAAAAAAAAAAAAAAGCCCCAACCCTTACAAGTTATCTGAAAATGGGTCTTGAACATGCTCAAGGGATAGTCTTTGGCAGCAGGATCAAGTGGCCAAGAAAAGTATCATCACTCTTGAAGAGGGTGGTTCCTTTTCATTTTAGTGAAGAACTACAGTAAACCATCCCTTGCCTTCTTGCAAAAAGAGCACTGATTCAAGGATCTCCAGGTACGTGTTGTACAGAACACTGCTAAAAGCAGGCAAGAATGTAAAAGCATGATTCTTGCAGAGAAATAACTTGTTCAGTGGGGAAGCAATTCACTCTGGACAAAATGCAACAAAATTACTTAAGGAGCCTGTATTTGCTGACAATCTCCTCAAGTTTTTGGACCATGATCTGGACTATGATCTTCAGAGGTGGAACTTGCATCTTAAGTCTGGAGTGTACAGTAGGCATGAATATTGAGCTGAAGTATTTCTGTCTGGAATTTAGTCTTCCTTGTTAGTTTAATTGATGGATCTAGTTTTGCCAGGAAAATTGTAGTCTTGGAACTGCTTTGCATTAAGGAGAGGCCATGCTTTCTGCTGGAGAATCGCTGTTAAATTTGTTTCTTTCATATTTTTGGATGCTTGCATTGGGTAGTCAAAAGTTTAAGACATAAAACTGTGCAGCATGTAGAATTCTGATGCAGCCTTGTGTTCAGGAGGTAGACGAGAGATACCAGTCACTAGTGAAAGACTTGAGCACTGGTTCCCAGGTTTCACGAGGAAGTCCAGGCAACCATCTTGCAGTTCTGTTCTTTTTAGTTGTCTTCAGCCAGAAGCTGGGTCACTTTGGAAAGAAAAGTGTACAAGCTGTCAACACTGAAGAGTCTAGCAGTTGACTGGAGTCTGTTCAGTAAATTTGTAATTCTTTCTTTGAGAAGAAGTTTTAATTATTTTAGCAGAAGCCTTACTGAAAATTCTTCAAGAGCTGTGATGTGTGAGATTGTAGACCTTACTGTATATGAAAAACCAGAAGCATCCAGAGTATATTTAAAGAATCTGGAGTAGCTTCCCTTGCACTTTCTTGTGAACTAGAGGTTTAGATGATGTGCAAGTTGCGCTTTGCCATTCAGTAACTTCTGCGGGTATTCCATAGAAGTGGTTGAGGCACCATTCCTGGAGGTATTTAAATGATGGGTAGACATAGTGCTTGGTGACATGGTTTAGTGATGGTTTTTATCAGAGTTCGGTTGATGGTTGGACTAGATGATCTTAAAGGTCCCTTCCAACCTAGACAAATCTATGATTCTATGAACTGACATATTTTCCCAGTAAACCTGAATGGGCTTATTTCCATATCTTAATCTGTACTTTAAAAGCAAGTTAGCGCGCTGGGGAGTCTAGCAGGATGTTGAAGTGTGCTTTCATTTCCCAAACGTATTTAGCGCTTCCTTCTCCAAATGGTTCTGTGCTATTTTTTCATGTTCTTAAGGATACTTGACACCTGTTTTCAGGCATCCCTTTCTTGGAAAGAAGTAGGTGGAAGCTCTTCAATCCTTGTGGCAGTAGCTCTCACCAGAGAAGAACTTGTCCTACCTTTTCATTGCTTTCATGCCAGCACTGACTGTTTTTAGGTCTTTTTGTTTAACCCTTGTATCTGCAATAGTCTCAGCATTGCTGTCTGTTTTACTGTTTTACCTTTCCTAAATGCTTCTTTTCACATTGCAGAATAAACTTAGTCATAAAAAATGCTGACATTTTTGATAGCCCTTTTTGGTTATCATTGGAACTTAACAGTCTTGGCCCGTCTGTGGCTGAGATGTTGAGGTCCTGGTTGAAGGACTGGCCTTGGAAGTAACAGGCATTTATAGCATTTATACCCCACCCTAGACAGAGACAATCTTAAAAGGAAAAGCCTCTTTAGTCTGGGAAATGTGACTGGGAATGGGGGAGAGTCAACTTTTGCTAAAACGTCTGAGCACTTGTGCAGACTTTGAAGTTGTACTAGATTTTCTCATTCAGCTTCAACCCTGTTGGAATAATGCTTTGCTCCCAAGTGCTGAATCTTCAGACTTGTGTAAAGCCTTGCACTTTGTCCGAACCTTGTGCAAGGATGGTCACATCTGTAACTGCAGAGTAAACTGTGTGCACCCACTGGCCTCTGACGTTTTGGTGCAAACTCATGTTAAGAATATAGATGAATATAAATGTATAGCAAGCATTTCTAGCTAGTAAAAATCCTCATTGGTTATTTTGTGTCTGTTTTTCATCCGCTACCAAGTAGGGAGTATGTACGTAGATCTTATCTAGTTTATAATTTCTAAGACTAGTTCTGGTGTTAGGAATTTCATTCTTAAGTTCTGTTGGGCTGAAATGTAAGGCTTTTGTAGTAATAATCAAAGGCATAATGATTCATGTTCTCATAGTGTCTAATAATGTCATGTTTGAGTAAAATCAATCTTGAACTTCTTTTCAGAAAGTGAAACATCTTTGGGCCTGGTGCATCAAATACTAAATCACACTGATGGCTCTAAGTCTCTCCAATCTTCCGAAATCACTGGTGAGAACTTGCTATACAGTAGAAGCTCTTTAACCAGGCAATGTAAGCCAGATAACATCTCTCATAAGATAGAGATAAAAAATGTGATGTTCTGGATTACACAGTGTTGTGAATGATGTTTGCTTTGCATGCACTTTGGCATTAGTAACCACTAATTGTTCTCTTAAGCAGCAGGGATGTGATGCTCTTGTGTATTTCACTTAAGAAAAAATTGTAACATGATATATCATCTTTGCACAGGCTTTAGCAGTTCTGTAGCGTATGGGAATTCTTGATTGGAAGCTTTAGTTACGTTATCTTTCTTGTGTTACCTGTTACCTTGTCAAAACCGCTCTTTTAATGGCGGTCACCTCAGCTGGAAGGATCAGGGAACCCAGTACTCTCAATGGATTCTGAGAGATTCTTTGAACTCCGTGTAATCTTAATGCTTTGGTTTTCCTACTGAAAAAAAACTTCTGCCTGTGAAAACAGACGTTTACCTTGGTGTTGTGAAGCAACTGCTTTTTAATTTACTCTCATTTCAGTATCTAATTCTTTAGATATTTAGCAGGACTGAAGCATTTGCTGAAAGGTTTAATTAAGCTGTTTGAGTCTCTCACTATTAAAATTTTTTTAAAACCTTTATTAATAAAGTTATGCTTACCTGGATAGGTCACTGTGTTTACTTCACAAAACTGCTCTGTTTTCCTGGGAAACCTAGTGAGAATCTTCCATTCAGGAAATGAGAAGGAATGCTGGTAGAGGGAGCAGGAGTTTACATGTGCATTTTCGGCTTTCCAGGATATGCTTCCTGTTTTTTGGGAAAGTAGTAGTTGTTGTCATCAGTTTCTTTGTAAGTCGGTATTTTCCTATCTCAGGGAAGCAGAGTAACAAGTACTGAGTCACCTCACAGCAAAACCTGCAGCAGGGGTCCTGGGGGAGGCTCTGGCTGTTCTCCATTCAAAGATCAGTCTGTTTGTACAGATTCTGCAGCCAACTACGCCCCCCACCAGAACGACCACCACTTTTTCAGCCATTGCTGGGAAGGACTTGTATTTCCAGAGAAGCTAAGTGTAAGCCACGGCAGTGTAAGGGCAGT
This sequence comes from Pedionomus torquatus, assembly GCA_013398155.1. Lineage (NCBI taxonomy): Eukaryota > Metazoa > Chordata > Aves > Charadriiformes > Pedionomidae > Pedionomus > Pedionomus torquatus. The sequence continues at coordinate 44,278 of VZRU01002990.1, forward strand.
ATGCACTAAATGTGGTAAAACTAGTTAGCGCTGTAAAAATAGTTTTATATTACAGCGTTAAACTGCTGAGAACCATGGATCTTTGAGAAATCCATTGGCAGCATCCCTGCTACTGTGTGCTCTGGAAGGCACCACCTCTTGAATGTCAGCATCCCACAGAATTTGGTAAATGTGTGAACAGAATCATTCAATTAAAAATTAGTATTCAGTGGCTTAATTTGAGGAAAAAAAAATCATATATAATTATCCAAAAGATTACAAACATCTTGCTTATGGTCATGTAAATGATTGTAAGAAAAATTACTCGGTGCACTGTGTTGTTAAAAAATTGAGTTACGGCACATTTTTGGCTGTGGCTAAGGAAATAAAAGCAGTCATTTGTCCTGTCAGCCAGTCTCAGTAATGTATAGTGTTTCTTTCCTTGTATTCATAACTGCGGACTCCAGAAGCTTTTTCTTCTACTTCCTATTCCTTTTTGCAGTTTGTAAGCCAGAGAACACTTCTCTTGCTGCCCAAATACAGCACTAAAATAGTTGCAGAATAGGTGTGTGCGTTGTTCCAGGCTGTTACATGAAGAGGGCAACAGTGTAGCATGATGTACTGCTTTAAAATCCTGAGGATTGTCTCAACTGAAATGTTGTAATGTAATTTGGAATTCTACCAGAAAGAGCTCAGAAGCATACTGAGTGTTAATTGTTCCAATTCAAAACTGTATGCAGCTAACAATTGAGTAAGAAGCATTCATGTAGCCTAATTGCTCAATAAAACTCAAGCTGCCCGTCTTCTGACAACCATCTTGAGATGCAGATAACTCCAGGTGGGGTCGTGACTTAAAGGTTCCGAATGTTTAAGGTTAGGAAAGGAGTTGGGGTTCGGTTGACTTAAGGAGTGAGGTGACTTGCATAGATTACTGAAAGTGTCTTGGAAAATCATGGAGAAGTTTTGGAGGAAGGTACCGGTTTTAGTTGTGAAAGACAGGTGAGGTATTCTGAAAAGATAATGTTCTTATTTATTAGTGGTGGTGACTGAGTCCCACCTCCACCCCTCAGTGGGTTCTGTGTCATGAATGGAACTGGACACTTTGTCACTGTCCAATTCAGTAAATTCTTCAGTGTTCAACAGTCACTGCTCTATGATGGAAGCAGGACTGCTGCGGTCCTCCATGCTGGTAGAGAAGAGTCTATAAACGCTGCAGTGGCTGCTGTAGAAATGCTCCTGTCTGCAGCTGCTGAAGCAAGAATCTTTTAAAATCTCCTGTGTTGTCTTTAACCATTGAATGTTATGTTTTGTCTGTCTTTTTGTTTTTAACTTGAAATTGTCCTTCAGTTGTCTGTTGCTTTACTGATGTTTTCTCAAGCCTTGAAGGTCTCCAGTAGTCGCAGGAATATATAACTTTGCATCGTAATACTCTTCTGAGGCACCAGGAATGGGGTTGCTGCTCTAAGTGTACAGAAAAGGCCTGGGCTTGCTTCTTGCCTGCTCTTTTTTTTTTTTTTTTTTTTTNTTTTTTTTTTTTTTTTTTTTTTTCAGGCAGACAGACCAGTGTATGGCACAAAAGAAAATTACATTCATTTTTGCTACTTCTACATTTACCGTTTTCCTCAGATACAGATGAATGATTTTCAGCTGTGCCATTTCTCTTTTTTAGGATAAAAATGAGAAAAGGTACTAAAAGTTTTGAAGAAAGTTTTTAGGGATGCTGTTACTGTTTCTCTAGAGAAAGTGATGTTAACAAGATGCTTGGTTTTGCATCTTTGCAGTTGCATCTATACCAGCTTTGCAGGCAAATAAAGAAATACTCTCTGCAAGCCACATAACCTATTAACAGCAGCTATATTTTTATGCTCTGCAATGCATTCTACTCAAATTGCTTCTTTAAAAGAAAGGCAGTTGAACTTGGACAGGATCTTTAAGGCATTTCGGACTGTGCCTGCAGATGTAGAGGTGCAGCCGGTCAGTGCACCCACAGAGTCTTACTGCTGAGTACCTCTGTCATTCTCCCAGAAATCCTCTCCCAATTCCAGTCACAGTTGTGTGCCACAGAAAGTGTATGTGTAAGGTTAGGAAGGTGGAAGTACTTCTATGTAAAGTGCATGCAAACTTTTTTTTTTTTTTGTACGTGGGAATAATAGTTTTCAGAAGGAACTTAACTCTCAGAGAATAGGTTTATTTTTTCAATTGAAGGGTAAAGTGGACTGTACTCAGCAGGAGGGGAAGATACCTACTGGCAGTGTTAGTGGGCAAAATACATGGTGCCTTTTAACAGAAGAGGAGTAAAGTATGCTATTCTCATTTGTGGATCTTCAAAAGCAATAACGTTTACATTTTCTTGAATAGTTCCCAGTAGTAGAAGTTTAAATAAAACCTTCAATGTAGTGCTACTGTAGCATGGAGAGGGAAGAGCTTCCTTAAGTCATTCCAGTCTCTAACAACTTCTCGTCCATGAACGTGTCTGGATATGCTGCAGAGTGAAAAAGGAATATCAATCTGATTATTGCAGCAGTTCTTCCCAGGCAGTGTTGTGTTTCTAACTGGATGCAGCTGATTGATTCAGAATCTCACCGTGAATCTCTGATAGTGTTGTAAATAGTATTTTGAAATGCCTGGTAGGCTTTTACCTTTAATAAGGGCAGCAGCAAAGATGGTTGCTGAATGTTTTACGTAAATTGAAAAAGCTGAAATAAGTTACTCTTAAATGTATTTTCAGATATGACAGGTAAATAGCCATTTCCATTGCATTTTTGAGGTGGTATTTGTGTGTTTGGGTATCTGAGCAGAAGTAAGAGAAGCAGTTTGAATATAGATGGGGGTGGCCATAGGGGGCTTCTTCTGTCACTTGGTTACTTTGACAGCTGCATCTTGTTTCCTCAGAGCAGGTAACCTGGAGTTGTAAGGGTTACTTAAAAGGAAGTAGACACACTTAGAAAAATAGAGCTCTAAATTTGCTTCCGAAAAGAAGGGGGAGCACTTAAAAACTGTCCTAAGTAATGGCTGTCCTAAATGAACACAGCTTGTCTCAATCAAACTGTAGTTACTGTTTTTTTTTTTTCAAAAAGAAAACAATATTTTGGAGTTGGTTAAACACAAGCATAGGTGACTGGGATGACTGTGCTGACTAAGATACACTTAAGGCTTGAAAACTGTAACTGTTGATAAATTTTACTCAAATGAACAAAAGTAAGATGGCTATGACAGTGGAAATCTTAATTCAGTCAAAGGTGGTGATAGAACATACCCTTTTTTTGCCTATTTCCCTCTGTCAGTTTGAGAGTTGTCTTTATTTACGTCACTTATGCCACCTATTCCTAAGCAATGTATGTACAGGGTTGTACTGTAGAATAAAATACCTTACTAATGCATGAAACCTTCAGTATCATCAGCATTATGTTGGCTAGACCATACTAATTCTAATTATTTTTTTTAAATGCATTTTAAGAAACCATTTAATTAGTAGGTCACTACTAACTGATCAGTATAAATGAAATACCTGTATTGCAACAGTACATGCATTTTTCTTGTTCTGCTACTCAGCTTCCCACATACTAATATTTGTGTGCTAAAGTTTTTCTTGCTCTAACTTCTGTTTGACAGTTTAAAAAAATCTAAAAGGTTTTTAGTTCATATATGAAGTAGAATTAAAATTTAAACAATCAGCTCCTGAATATTTGGTCTATGAATTTGAGTTTGGATTTTTTTCCTCAAGGCTATTTATTAATGGTGTTCCCCTAGGAATAACTTAACAATGTTGAAGAGATTAAGCAAGTTGCAGTGAGATTTAACTGTAAGAGTACTGAGAAGTCACTTGTCACTTAGGGCAATATAAACAAGTGCTCCAACCTTTCTTGTTGAAGAATGTTACTTAAAAGTAATTGGAATGTAACAGCTGAATAAAAATTTATAACTGTAAGTGCTCAGATTGCAAAGTGCTAGTAATAATTCAGTGCTATTTCCAGTACGTAATAGAAGGATTTGGAACAACGTTCAATGTTTTACAAGTACAGATAAATATCTCAGATAGAATGGAAAGCTGCCTGCTCTGCAGTGTTTGCTCAGTTTGTTTCCAAATGCTGACTCGCCTTGGTTTGCCATTTATACATAAGGTGCAGTTGCTCTTCAGAACGCTGTTGGGTAGGATGTGATTATAGTTTTGATACAAGATCTTCAAACAACCGAGCCTGAAGGAGTAGATTAACAAGGCAAAACAAACAAGCAAACAAAAAACCCCCAAAACAACAACAAAAACAAAGAAACAACAACAAAAAAATTGTAATTTGTGAACAGGATTCAATTGTGTGGTGATTTGTTGCCAAACAGTGGTGAACTTCCCAAAAAGTGTGACTTCCACTGCATTTTAGAAGTATGACTACTGTTTGCAGCACTTACTTGGGAACATCTATACAATCCAAAGGTAAAATTGAAGGAGAAAAAAAAATCGTTTAGATGTACCTTAGACTGAATTTGCAAGAGGATTCAAATTCTAGCCTTGATTCAGTTCTAAATTGAAAACTGAGACTTCCTTTCATTTTGGACATGTAAATTAAATAAATAAATAAATAAATAAGAAATCCTAATAGTTTATGAAGCTAATCAGTAAACTAATGGCTCACCCATCCCTTCACCATCGGGCATCCCCCGTTGAGCCTGTACTAATAATGCTGTTTTTTACCAATGTGGTACTTGTGGACCAGCTGGATAAAATTCTGCTTGACTTGTGATGCATTGACTGCCAGGTCTTCTTTCAGAGATTTTGGAGAAGAGGATGTAGTTCTATCAAGTTTTGTATTGATGGAGTTGCTTGTACATGTGTGATTAAAACCAGCAGAAATGTGTTGTGATAGCCTGTAAGCAGCCTCAATTTAATGTTTTCAACTAAATATAAACAGTAATCTTAATTGTAGGTACTTGCTACCATCAGGCTGCTGTCTGTGAGGGCTGAAAGCATGGAGGTCTCAAGTTTTGTGTTTAAAACCACTTTACTAATAATGCAAATGCTGTAATTTCACAAAGTGAAAACAGTGACACTATTTTTGCTTGTAATTTCTATTTAGTCTGTTATTAGAGAGTTTTTGGTGGTATTGATTGTGTTTTGGTTCCCTCCCCCTGTCCCTTTTTGGTATCTTGAGCTAAATGCAGCAGAGCAATTAAAGCCTATACACTGAAAATAAAAAGAAACCAGCTTAAAAAGGGAAGGCTTGATTTGAACAAAAATTTCTAGGAGGATGATTGCCTTTTTGCCATAGATGTGCATTAGGGCTCTTAGGAGCTTGCTGTGGTGTATTCTTACTTTTATTTTTTTTTAAGGAATATAAAATAGATGTGTTTATATACACAACACCTACATATTTTGATATAGTATTTTCTCGTTTTATATTTTGTTCAGCATTTACAGCCGAACAATACCAGCAACATCAACAGCAACTGGCACTAATGCAGAAACAGCAGCTTGCACAAATTCATCAACAGCAAGCAAATAGTAATTCCTCTGCCAACACATCACAGGTGAGGGATTTGTCTGTGCTATGATTTATCCCTCATTGTTTCCCACCAGGGTTCATCTCTAATTGTCAACTGTTGCCATAGAACCTTGAAACTAACCAACAGGAAAGTGGCTTTCGCCTGAATCTACATCATAGCCATTCTGTAAAGTGTTTAGAAGGGACACTGCAGGTGAGTGTGGCAGGCGTTGCCTCTGCTCCCTCTTAAAAAAAAAAAAAAAAAAAGAG
>VZRU01002990.1:55000-93166 GCA_013398155.1 Pedionomus torquatus
AGGGCATGGCTTAATACGGGTGGGTCAGGCCGTACAGCAGACCCAGAAGTACTGCCACCAGCCGCTGGAAGGTTCCTCCTTCGGGACGAGTAGCGTTGGGTGCGGGCTGTGTGAGCTTTCGGGCCGCTGAAACTGCAAATGCTCTTGTGGTCTGGCTAAGAGACAAGTGAGACCAAGGTGATGAAAATGATGCAGGTTAAAATTGAGGACTTCGATGCCACTGGTTGCGTGTTCACCCACCGTGGTACCGCCTCCTGCACACGCAGGCGTGAGAGCCTGCTCTGGGGCATCCTTGGAAGTGGAACTTTGGTTTCCGTGAGTGTCTCGCTCGGGCAGTGAGTGTGCAAGGCTTGCTGGCATTGAATAGGCTTAACAAAACTACTGTTTGGTTCAGTGGAGAAGGTGGTCCCATCAAGAGTACTGATTTAATTTTATTTTTTTTTCCCCAAAGGTTCTGAATAGGTAAATAAAAAAAATCCCCAGGTAGTAAGAAAGAGAGAATTAGAATGTATCCATTAGGGAAGTAATGTACAGGAAATAATTTCCTCATCAGTAACAGGTGAAAGCTGGGACTGAAGGGAGAAGCACAGGCTGCATTGATCCATAGCAGAAGGAAGAGAGGGAAAATGTTACCCCTGTTTGGATTGTTCTGCAGACTGTGGGAGATCAAGAGAGTAGTTGTTTTAAAGGAGTAAGCTTCAGCGATTTGCAGGAATGAGGCTGTAGGCTAAAAATGCCCTAAGCGATTCGTGAGCCAGGCCTGTTAGTGCTGATGGGGTCATGCAGTTCAAATCTGTAAATAAAATAATTTTTTTAAAAAAATAAATACGAAGGAGCCCCAATGCGGGAAGAGATGCAGAGGTAGAGCAGCTTGACACAGACAGCCAGTTAGTGCAGAGGAGCGGGAGGGAGAGTTGTTCAGAAGGGTCGCTGGGAAGGGGGGAAGGAAGGGTTTGCTTCTCTCGAAACCTGCAACCTGGTGCTCATCTCGGGAGGTTTGGGCTCTCGGCGTTCCCCAGCTGCAGCAGCTGGGAAGGGCGGGCAGCGCCTGGGGTAAGCAGCGTGTTCCTCGCCATGAGGTGGCAGTCTGAAACAGAGAAAGGAAACGCTGGCCGGGCTTTTTGGAGCCGTGCTAGAAACTCAGCTGTGACTCTTCAGCTATTTTCTCAGCAGAGATCGGTGAAAGGATGGATTTTAGCATTAGCTGTTCCTCCTTCCCCGCGTGGTGTTGGTGAGATGTGCCACATCCTTGTGTGCAGGATCACGTTTACATGTGCAACAGCGAAACCACCCACATCTGAATGTCTGTTAAAACTTCTATAGTCTCTCCTCTTGTCCCATTTCAACACATCCATTGAAGGAATCACACCCTGAAGACATTGAAAGAAAGAGGTAGGTGCTTTCCTGGTGTAGAGAGCTCCCCTGTCAGCTGGAATTATTGCCGTGGTCAGGGGTGGAGGGAAGAATTTCCATCCCAGTTTATGAATTGTGGTGTTTTATGAATTTTTGTGAATGTTTATGAATTGTGTTGCAGCCAGAGCTGCTGTTTAGGAAGTGGTGGTAATGAGCAAGTTTGGAAGAAGCTAAGAATCATAAAAGCGGTCCTTTGGTGAAACTACCCCATCGCTACATTGCTGGCTTAATCCAAGTTTTATAAATTTTTTTTGTTTCATGGTATAAGCATTTCCAAATGTTTTCATAGAAGAATTGATCATCCCAGTTACACACTACTGATCCCAGCGGTTCCCAGTGACAGGACGAGGGGCAATGGGCACAAGCTGGAACACGGGAAGTTCCATTCGAATATGAGGAAAAGCTTCTTTCCAGTGAGGGTGACAGAGCATTGGCACAGGCTGCCCAGGGAGGTTGTGGAGTCCCCTTCTCCGGAGACCTTCAAGACCCATCTGGATGCCATCCTGAGTAATGTGCTGTAGGCAATCCTGCTTCAGCAGGGGAGTTGGACTAGAGGATCTCTAGAGATCCCTTCCAACACTGACAACTCCATGATTCTGTGGTCCTGTCACTTTCTGCTCGGTGTGACAGGCAGGGAGTCTCCAGTCCCGCTGGAGGCTGATTAGATCCGTTTCTTAAAAGGCACGTCCTCTTTAAATTTAGCATCAGTGCAATTGGTAACGCTGCTTCCCCTGCCCTTCCCGGGCTGTGATGGCAGAGGTGGCTGTGGGCTGTAAGCGCTTACCTCGCCGTGGCTGAGCCCGGGCTGTTAATGTGGCACAACTGACGTGCTGTTTACTGGTTTTCCGCTAATAGGATGTGATGACTTAGCAGTGGTGAAAAGATGTGCTTTCTCTCTAGATTCCACTGTAATTCCCATTTTCCTGGTGTCTATTTTAAAGTGTTTAAGCAATACAGTCCTCTGCATTCAGCCCTAATCAGCGCTGACAGGCCTCCACTGATCACAGCACTGGACAACAAACACAAATGAAGTATTTCAGCACCGTTCAGCCAGAGGTGCCGCTCAGTGTGTCAGGTGTTCATTTTAAATCCCCATCTCATTTTGTTACACCTCTGCTGTAAAAGCAGCTGTTGCTACAGCTCAATTGGCTGGTTTTACATGGCAGAGCTGTCAGTGCCATGACCCGCATTTTCTGGATTCAGTAGAAGACAGGTTTGGCAAGAGACACGAGGCATTTACAACAGTCCTTTTTCATCCACGCTGTATCTCAGCTCTTCAGGGAATGTAAACCGGCAGCACTGATAGATTATTTTCATGGAAGTCTGTAGACTTTCTATCCTTTCCTTTGTGGTTTTCAGTGGATGGCCTGTGTGTATCAGCCCGTAGGCATCAGTAACGCTTGCCCAGTGGATGTTTCTCTTGATGGCTTCTATTCCTGAAAGAGTATTTCACAATGCAGGAACTGTAGTGAGGCAGCCAAAACAGCTCACAGGGACAAACATCATCCGTCTTCTAATGCTGTGCTGACTTCTCTTGCTTCTGGGAGATGGTACGTCCAGGGGTGTCCCAATAAGAGTTTATTCTTGAGATGCTTGGTTTCTAATAAGCTATAATTTTCTGTGTAGCATGTTTGTTGTAAAGATGCTTGTAAGAAAGCAAACCCATATTAATGCAAAATTGTATTAAAGTATCATAACCCCTTAAAATCTTTTGGAAGCGTAAGACTTAAAAAAGAAAGAAAAAAAAAAAAAGCAGTTTTTTACCTACAGCAGCTCAAAGTAAGGAAGGCAGGCGATTAGAAGCCTTTAACACAGAAAGAAACTCCCAGTATTTACAGATTCTTCACAGGTCACGTCCATTGTACATAAAACCAGGAAGGTACTGAGAATTCAATGTCCCTTCCAGCAGTGACCTCTCACTAAGTTGACACTCAACCACTGTTCCCATGAGTACGTCCTGCTTGCAGGCACCCGCCAGCGAACCATCACCATCCCTGAGGTGCTTCCTTGGGACAAGAGTCACTTTCAGCACCGGAGACCTGGAGGAAGGGTTGGCAGGTAACAGTAGATACAAATAACACAAAAGAAACTTCCAGTGACTCAAGTCTTGGACAACATTCCTGTTTTCTCACCGCTTCCCAGGGAGATACAGACCAGTATCTTCAGCGAGTTGCTCCTCTGCCTGATGTGCCCCTGGGCCAGGCTGGCCGCCTTCAGGTTCCTGAAAAGCCCCCAGCGCATTCAGTCTGGAGACTTGTCTCCAAGAGTTTCCCAGTGTGCCCTTGAATAATCCATTTGTTCCCCTCAGGAATAACACGCCTGCCGTGTGTCAGATTACTCGCGATCAGCTTTAACCGAGCTTGAAGATAAAGCCATAGTTGCTTAGAACTGCAGGCTGGAGAAATGGAACAAAGTCACAAGCAAAGAAAAGGAGAGCGTGCGTGGTTAGCAGCCTGATCACAGCTTCTCGGGGGCTGCTTCTGGCTTGGCTGAGTTGGCACCACGAACCATCCCCACAGCAGCTGTCCCCAGAACAGACTTGGCCTGAAATCTTCCTAAACGTGCACCTCTCCTGGCTCTGCCTCGAAGCCTGGCAGCCGGTGTCCCTCAGAGCAGCCTCTCTGGCCAGGCCAGGCCTTCCCCATCCTCACCAGCCCGCCCTGGCACCGAGACACCCCCGGTGAAATGGGGGACTTAGTCTTTTCCCCCCCGGCTGTTGCTTTTCTGCCCAAGGTGTGTAATTTCTTGTGGAGGTCACACTCCCGCCTTCAGCTGGGGTGGCCGCCGCGGCGGGCTGTGCGCTGCTCTGCGGCTCGGCTGGAGCGCAGGGGCCGGGGAGAACCAGCAGATCTCACGGGAAAGCTAAAACCATTCTGTTTACCCCAACCACCAGCTGTGGGTGTCCAGAAGATGAAGCACAGCTGGTGGGGAGAGCCACAGAGCTGTCTCCTTCAATGTGCTGTGGAGACCTGAGGGCAATCTCCAGGTGCCTACGAGGAGAGCAGTGGCAGGACAGTACATGGCCCTTCAAGCTACACATAATTTACCAGGTATGATCATTTATGCTTAAAATGACCAGAAGTTGGTGGACTGAGGTTCCTAGAAAAGCTTAAATCAGGAATGGATGTTCCTCAAAAGGAGCCATGGATTAGGTTAGAGAGATTCAAGGGCACTCCAGCAGCATGCCCAGTGCAAGGACCAGGGGCAATGGGCACAAACTGGAATACAGGAGGTTCTCTCCAGCCAGGAAACACTTCTTCACCATTGAGGGTGACTGAGCCCTGGCACAGGGTGCCCGGGGAGGTTGTGGAGTCTCCAGCCTTGGAAATCTACATGGTTTCCAAGGCAACCTGCCTTTTTTTCTTTATTATTTTTTTATTTAGGCAACCTGCCCTGGGATTTGGACAGGATGACCTCCAGTCCCTTCCGACCACAATCATTCTGTGTGATCTCTCCTGGCTTCAGGATCTACTGACAGAATTCAGGGCAGGCCATCGTCCCCTACGCAGCTTCTTTAGTTTCTTGTTGTTGTGAATTCAGCAGCAGTACTGACTCCCAGCATACCGACATGCATGGCAGAGAGCAGGATTTCATTCTGGGTATCTTCCAGTCCAGCTCTCAATTACCTTCCACAAATGGGTATTCCAGTCACGTGCTGGTATCGGTTAAGGCTTGAACACACTCTGGGTAATTGTTGGTGAATCCAGGGCACTTTGCGGACAAGTTAATATTATCTAATTACAATTATCCCACATACAGCTGGTGCTGAGCTTTAGCAATCATAACTACAGTTTCATTTGCTGTGAACACTCCTGATCTGGCTAATGTAGGATGAAATTATTTTGTGCCACAAAAAAAAATAAAAATAAATGTGTAAGCTATACTAGAAAAGCAGAAAGAAATGATACCAGTGTTGATACACTGACATCATACCTGTTTTTTTTGCCACATATAACCAATTTCTTTGAAAATTAGAGTTTACATCTGAAAAATAAACTATTTCTTACACTGGGTAAAGACTAAGGTTAAGAATGAATTACTTCAAAAACAACACTATCAAAACTAGCTTCTTCAGCACATTTCTGAGTAAGTACTCAGAAATCAGAGGTCTTAAGATCTTTTTATGGGTCCTCTTTTGTTGTAAAGTTGGTCTTGGCTACAAAACCTCTAATAACAAACCTGGTCAAAAGTTTAATATGGTTTGAGGCCAGCACAGAATATAAACGTACCTTCACTGGTATCAGTCCTAATTTTGTCTCCTTTCAGAAAGTTCTTTAGAATTTAAGGACTCCCCATGTTTAAAATGCCATTTTGCTTAATGCTTAAGGGGGAGGAAGGTGGTCCTGGTCCAAGGTCAGTGGGAGTGGAGTTGTGCAGAGGCAGAGGGTCAGGAGCAGCTGTTTGTCAAAGGAACAAACCTACATCCCTGGGGAAGGTATTTTACTGGATTTGAATTTACAAAGAACTGAAGCCGGGAGCATCTTTCAGAAGCAAATGCCAACCTGAGGAAGGCCCAGAGATTCCTGGTCTTGTTCTGGGAGCTCTTGCTGTTCATGGAGACAAGGCAGAACTTATAATGGGGGACAAACCTCGCAAAATTTACAGCCTTCTGTTAACTCCAGAGCTCACCCTTTGAATCAAATCAATCAAATCAAATAGCATCATGCTGGAATATCTTTGCTTAGAGAGACCAAGGAACCATGNGATCTGACATCATACCTGTGGGGTTTTTTTGCCACATATAACCAATTTCTTTGAAAATTAGCATATACATCTGAAAAATGAACTACTTCTTACACTGGGTAAAGACTAGGGTTAAGAATTAATTAGTTCAAAAGCAACATTATCAAAACTAGCTTCTTCAGCACGTTTCTGAGTAAATACTCAGAAATCAGAGATCTTAAGATCTTTTGATGGGTCCCCTTTTGTTGTAAGGTTGGTCTTGGCTACAAACCCTCTAATAACAAACCTGGTCAAAAGTTTAATATGGTTTGAGGCCAGCACAGAATATAAACGTACCTTCACTGGTATCAGTCCTAATTTTGTCTCCTTTCAGAAAGTTCTTTAGAATTTAAGGACTCCCCATGTTTAAAATGCCATTTTGCTTAATGCTTAAGGGGGAGGAAGGTGGTCCTGGTCCAAGGTCAGTGGGAGTGGAGTTGTGCAGAGGCAGAGGGTCAGGAGCAGCTGTTTGTCAAAGGAACAAACCCACATCCCTGGGGAACGGATTTTACTGGATTTGAATTTACTAAGAACTGAAGCCAGGAGCATCTTTCAGAAGCAAAAGCCGACCTGAGGAAGGCCCAGAGATTCCTGGTCTTGTTCTGGGAGCTCTTGCTGTTCATGGAGACAAGGCAGAACTTATAATGGGGGACAAACCTCGCAAAATTTACAGCCTTCTGTTAACTCCAGAGCTCACCCTTTGAATCAAATCAATCAAATCAAATAGCATCATGCTGGAATATCTTTGCTTAGAGAGACCAAGGAACCATGGTTACCTTCAAAGAGTGTGTGTGCAGACTGACCTCCAGGGGTTCTGAATGCATCCTGTGTCCTTCCCTCTGAGCCATGGAGGTTGCTGCATCCAGTTATGCTGTCTATAAACTAACAAAACAGTCAACTGTCGCCCTGTCTCCACTTGTTAGTATTTTGGCCGATCTATGAAGAACATACAGCTTGTATAAAATAAAGAACTGACTGGAGTAAATGAGAGCTGTAAATGGGAGACAGGATTTTCTGAGCTTCAGCTGAAGGCACCACAGTATTTCCCTTTATAGCGTTGGGTTAGCTTCATCTTCCAGTGAAGTGAATGCAGAGGCATCACTCACAAGAAAAATAGCTGATGTTAAACCTGGAAACTGGTGTTGAAATTAGAAAGTGCTCCAGGTTTCAAGCACTAAAGATCTTATTGATTTCACCATGTGGCTACGCTGTCACAAAGTCGCTTTTGGTTTGCAAGAGTGAATTATGCTGTAAAAGTAGTTTAGCAGTGAGACAGAAAATACTTTAACTGGAGCCACTCTCCCAAGAACACCAAACCCTTGGCTGGCCCTGGCAGCTGTCATCCCTCCGTGCCTCAGTGCACAACCACTGCAGAAGCAACAGGGAAACCTCATCACTCTGAACTTCAGAAATGAAAGCAATCTTTATTTACAGTTACACCCAGTGACCATTGTGCACAGCAAGAATGTGATTATAAAAATACAGTTAGGACAAGTCTTACAAGTCTTCCCTACCTGACTGTAGCAGGATATATATATTGCCCTCGTGGGACTAGATAAAGCACAGCGATGCCCCTGCGGTGATGCAGAGCAGACTGCACCTTTTTGAAGTTTACACAGATCAGAGCTGTCACTTGTGGGGATACAGTCAGGGTCTTTGCAGCTCTGATGAGCCACTCTAGATTCTTGTAGGACCTGGAGCCTGAGGAGAATTCCCCTGGCAGCCAGCCCCTAACTCCCCTTCGGGCTGGCTGCCCTAAGGCATTTCTCCTGACAGTGAATTTGCGCACCTTCTGCAGCGCCTGCCTGAACAGGCACGAACCGCCCTCCTCCCCTCCCAGAGCTCCCGAGGGTGCTGCCTGAGGGGCTGGACGGCTAAGGCAGAGCTCCAGCCTGCATGGCCAGGAGAAGGACAAAGCCTGAGTGTGCCTGCAAGTGCGGGTGAGGTAGAAGAGGATGCGGCTTGAGAGGCTGAGATACCTGCATCACGGAGGGTCGTTCACCTGCAGCCTGAGTACACACACACGGATGATACCTCCTGGGAGTGACAGCTCCTGGTAAGTAACGTTTCTTTGCGCCTCGGATCAGAGGAGCCTGTCTCTGCCCTGACAAGTTCTTGCACCAGATTCAAACCCCTCAGTTTTGAAGCCTTGAGGCTACATTGCAGTGGACAACTGTAAGTTCAGAGCAAAAAGCACCTAGTTCTTCTGTATAAAAATATACATAGAGTCACCAAAAGGACAGTTCCGGATAAGATGTACGTAGATCCATCTTGGGAGGCAGGACAGTATTTAATCATCAAAGCTAGAGCAGAAGACATAATCTCACAGTGTTTCAATCAACCCGAGACCACATTAGAGAAAATGGCAGCAGTGGATCCCCCACATTTCTGGCCAACGCTTCTCTAATGTATTCTTGTTTTTCTAGTCCCTTCTCCAAAGGCAACATATAGTTTTGCAATTTTTTTAAGTGGCACCAAGGACATAGTGTTCTGGTTCCGCATCCTTGATGTATCAATTAACTTGAGTGACTTGGAAAGCTTACCTTGAAGTTGTGCACATAATGTTGACATTAAAGAAGAAAATGCTGCCAACATTTGTTAAAGTGCCAAAATGAAAGTGCTCTGTTCAGGCTCACCCCAGCCACCTCATTGTTCCCATCCTATCTCACAGGATAATCAGAAAGTGTCTGGGTGATTCTCCACCCTTTCCTCATTTTCTCTGCAGGGAAGCATGAGATCAGCAGCTTTCTCCTTTTGTTCATTTTTGTCCTTTGTATGACTGCTATTTGTTTTGATTTATTAGAATTTATTTTCTTAAAAAGGAAAAAAAAATTGAGGGGGTAACGCAGGGATACCTGCAGCCTGGGCAAGCTGTCTCTTGAGACCCCCTATAGCCAGGTCTACCCTGCAGAATCATTTAAGGCACCTAAATATTAGGTTTCCGTTCTGAATTGCCCTACCGAAATTTCCTCCTGTCTGTAGAGGCAGCACAGGGAGATTAACCTGGCTGGGCTAAAGAAAGCCTTTGTCAATAACACTGTAGTGATTAGCAGGTTTATGATTGCTAATTTGGTATTCCAGTATTTGGTGGTGTCTCTGGAAGCAGGAGGTGTTAGTGCTATAGAAATGCCTATGTGTAGCTCCCAGCTGGCTATTAAACATTCAAAGACCCAAGTCTATTAGTGCCAGGAAATAAATTCCCTGCTTATAACATATAAATATCAGAAACGCACAGAAGCAAACAAAAGCAAGAATTTTGTGGTCTAAGCCACAGTCTGGATAACTACATCCCTAGCTACTCACTGTAATTAGTGGACTGTTTCCTATTTTAGAGAGTTTGGTCACTGTTCCAAGTTAACTTCTTTTGATCCGTAAAGCTTTTGGCAATGTCAGGTAACAAGCCACATATACCTTTTATTTTTTTCCTTGTGTAAAATCAGGAATTGTATCTTTACCTATTAAAACTACAAGTACTAGCCATAGAAAAACCCTTGTTGGTGCTGAATTCCTTTTGTTAAAACTTCCTGTGCTTTACTCATGCTAATTCTGATGTCTCAGTTATCGGTCCCCTGCTTTCCCAGCTGTACAGCAAATAGGCTAATGACATAAACTAAGTGGGATAAGAACTTCTGGCCACAAGCTAATTCACACTGCTGAAGGCAAGACAGGCCAACAAGAGAAGTGCCTGAAGGGAGGCCTGGGTAGCCACTGTTCCCGTAGTACAATGTGTGCTTTTAACTGCTGGCAGAATAACAAAATGAAAGAACTTGAGGTCAGACTCACCCCCAGCCAAAAATACCAGGAACTTGATTTTAACAACACTTCTTTGGTACACCTGATGGCAGAATGACATCGAGGGTGGTATTTCCATCACGATTCATTTTTTCAGCCTCAGAGGTACCTCTCATTGCTACCTGGTATTGCCTCCTTTCATGGATTCTGATTATTTCTTATCCTATTTTCAACCATTTTCAGGAAAGCAATTTTTTTGTTCTCTCAGAACTGCTAAGGAATATATCCTGCATATGCAGTGTAATCTGAAGAGATTAGCAAAACCTGACAAATTTCCAACTGCTAATTATTTTTGTGTGTGTTCATCTTTTCATCTGTGCTTGATTCTGCTGTAATGGTTAGCTTCCATTCTTCCCATTTGATACTCCTTCCTGCCCTCCCTGGCAGATAGCCACCCTCCACGTGGGGATTGAAGCAGAAAGGGAAGCAAGGCAAGCTTCCCTCCCTCCGCTTGTAGCAAGGATTCCTGTGATGAGCAGGGAAGTTCTGCTCTCCACCGTGCTGCCCAGGACTCTCTGGGTTTAGTGGATTTCAGTTGCATGCCACGAGCGATTATCCTAATCTAAAGGTACATGTAGCAGAGGTAATTCACCTTTTAATCCATATTTAGCAAAAGCCTTTCAACACACCTTGGTAATGCAATTGAATACCTTCAGTATTTTAGTACCAAATACTTTAGTGGGTAAAGAACAGAAGCATGCTGGAATTTAGAGCCCAGGCACTATGCACAGTACTGATATCTGTCTGTGTGTTATACGGCCTGAATTGTGAATGGTTACAGAGGGGAGCTGTAAGCAAAATGGTCAAGAAATAAGGAACAGTCTCTAGGTAAAAACTAATTTAGTCTACTCTGCCTGTATCGAAGCAATCTCATAGAAAATGAGTCTTACTAGGGAAAAGAATAAGAGACATACTTTACTTCTGAGAGAATTCTTCCCATCAAACACCCAAAGGAGGTGAGGTAACATCATAAAGAACAGGAAGAGATGATATAAAAAAATAATCAAAGCATCAACATCTATTGCTGTATGACTTTTACTGAATTCATGGTATGCTCTGCATGAGTTTCTAATGCATCTTCAAGTTCCTGTAGTCATTTACACTATTCTGAAACTAGTAGATTAGAAGCTCCATAACCCTTCCTTTGATTATTTTCACATGTAAATGTTCATTGAATACAATGAACACATGCCCTAAGATTTAGTGAACATCACTCAGATGCAGAGTAGTTGACTTCTTTGATATGCATAAATTAGTAATTATGTCAAATTAGGGCCAGATTTTCAAATTCTAGAACCAGTTTGTATGTGGTTATATAGCAAAGCAAACGAGGGCTTTATATTTCTATGCATTTAGAATCAAATATATAAATATTCATGGATTCAAATGCATTTCTGCATAATTATATGTATTAGCATCATTCTGATGATATATGGGAGACTGAATCATCCCTGGTTGAAAACATCACCCATCATTTTGGCCATTTAAACTCATCCAGGACAGTTGTAGCATACTGCAGCTTGATACCAACCTGTTGTGTTTTAACCTTACCCAGCACTTCCAAATACGTGATCTCCATTCTGCTCCCTGCAACTCCAGCCATTGGGAGTGATGTTTCTCGTGGTAACTACTGCCACGGAGTACGCTTTCTGAACGCATCAGTACAGCTCAGCTTGTTCCCCAAAGCCGAGGCCCAAAGAGCAGCTGCTGTGGTCTTCACCCCAGGCTGGAAAGGAGAGGGCTGCAGTTATCTGTGGCCTGAATCAGGAGATGTGCAGGGCATGAGGCAGCCAAGGGATGAGATGGGATGGGTTTGTGATCAAGGCAATCGGGTACCTCTCTGGAGAACTGCATCCTGTCATCACATTTGCCACATTCCTCCTTTTGCTGTGATTCCAGTCATTAAAAACAAATGTTTCAGATGTGTGGACAAGTCAGTATTTTCAAGGCTAACAATCCTAGCGAGTCTCTTCCAGCAGCTTCTACGGTCAGCAGAAAGGGACAGACTCCTCCAGAGGTGATCTGAAATTTCAGGTTAGACACGTCTCTAACCAGTCTTTCTCAGCGTAGCCTGCACCACATCTAATTGTGGTCTGTAAAATAAATTAAATTAATTTTTAATTCACAGATATCCTCAAACGCATGAGCACACAAACCGGGGGGGGGGGACATTCAGAGTTTGGGCCCCAGTTTATCAGCTGCAGGTGACAGTCAGTGTCAAGGCTACATAGCAGGTATATTCCTGAAAAAGCTAATGATGGAGGTCTCCAATTTTTACAAAAAGTGAGAAACATTATCTATAGGAGCTGATCAATTAAGATAAAATTAACTGTTATGAGTCTTTGTAACAGTATGCTCTTTACTGCTTGAGTGTTTGATTTAGGACCTCAGCATCTCATCTACAGAGTTTTAAATATTCACAACTAAGCTAAGGTGAGCAGCATTTCAAATTAAATCTAAAAATCATAACAATAAATAGAGATAGTATATATTACACACAGAAAGCAATATTTGATGTCAAGAACTCCAAGAAAACATTTTTTTTTCAGATTGTGGCCTCCAAATCAGCAGACACTTAATTATCTCTTCACCATCTGCTCATCTCTTCAGGTTTGTGACAATGCAAATAAATTATTCCCTGTGGCTTCTCAAGCAACACAGTGCAGTGTACAACACTCGAACGTGACCTTTGCTGATTCCCTCTTGCAGGAGGACTGGGTGAAGCATCATGCGCTCTGCTTATTTAGAGCTGCAGATCAGCCCATTAGAATTGGTACAGAACTAGTTGGAACTTAAAACAGTATTTCCAAGAAGAAATGCAAAGAAAGTCTGAAAGGAAAATGGACTTCAAGCCCAAGAGACTGAGAAGATTCCCACAGGAATCCACCTCCCCCAGCTCAGCCTCAGCAGCAGGGAAAAGGGGGGCAAACAAAGGGTTAGCATCTATACCCACCCCCTTGCCCCCTGCTCTTGCTGAGCACATGGGATAAGCATTGGCTGCTGGCACCACCGTGGGAATATCAGCTCCCCCAGATGCGCAGGGTGGTGCTGAGAAGTGACTCCCTGCTCTGGAGCTGCCCACAATCAAGAAGGGATGGTGTTCCCTGCCACAGCTCTCTGGCTTCAGCAGCACCTCCATGGCCAAATGTGCAATGGCCTTTGCCTTTTCTGGTGCAGACAGGACTGCATTTCTATGTCTGAGTGAAAGCAACTGATGTGACAGGGCTCACTATGAACCTTTATCAAAAGAACTGCACCGGACAACCAATTGGGGTAGTTGGAAAAAATGGGCATGACTTAAACATTTCAGAGCTACACATAAAATAATATAAATATAATAATAGCAACATAAATGTGCTTAAATTTGGGCTATACTTCATTCCTGTATTCAAAAGTTAGTATCATCTTATAATTCTTAGTAATACTTGCTGCCCACTTTGGACACAAAAGCTGTACTGACCTACCTTACCCAGTCAGCTGTCAGAGTCTTCTAGTCCCTTGTAATCACAAATGTTCCTAGTCCCAAGTTTGCTCCACCACTGCTTTTAATCTGGCCTCATGTCTTGTCCTGTTGTGCTCAAATCACAGTTAAATAATTGGTCTGAGCACTGAGTATGAAAAACAGACTCTTAGGGAAAGCAAATTAATGCATGCATCCATCCACTATTGCAGGCACAGTCCACTAATTATGGACCAGAAGTTCCTGTTCTTGTAGCTAACCTTAAACAGCAACATAAGGGTCATGAAAGAACAGGGCATAAATTCTGCCTTTTATTTAGCTGAGTCTGTAGCTTTGAGCAAATTACTTCCAAAACTCATTCCTTGGACTACAAAAATGAAAGGTAACTTAAAAAGCATTCAGCAAAGATGTTTTTAATTGTCAAATTCAGAAGCCGTTATTTAGTATTCTAATCTTAGCGGGGCAGATGTTGCCCTTATAGGGATCTATGAAATCATTAAATCAATTTGCTGAAATTGAATCAGCTCAGAAACTAGAAACCATACAGGTTTAGATATTTTAAATGAAATACCAAGTTTAGAATACTAATGACAACATAACTTCTCTACTTAAACATGAGTGTGCTTTGCTTGGATGAAGACTATCTCTGTCACGTGGATCTGACAGCACAGCGTGCAAAGGCAATGCTGACCTGATGGCAGGGTTCACTTGCATT
Organism: Pedionomus torquatus; assembly: GCA_013398155.1. Classification (NCBI taxonomy): domain Eukaryota; kingdom Metazoa; phylum Chordata; class Aves; order Charadriiformes; family Pedionomidae; genus Pedionomus; species Pedionomus torquatus. The sequence continues at coordinate 69,103 of VZRU01002990.1, forward strand.
GAAGGGGAAGATGCGCAGGTCTCTTCAGTGGGTGACCATGAAGCACACCGAAAAACTCAGGTTCCCTTCTTTTCTCCTCTTAAGTCCTCGCAAGACACATGTAACTGTCTTAGGCTGTAACACATTCACTAGGTCTCAGCAGGCAAGTACCAGTTACAATGAGAATGGCTGTTGTGCCCCCAGAAAGGGAAGGATCAGCTTAGGGGCATGGCAGGTCCCCCAGTGGTGGTTTGGGCTGCAACGGGCTCAAGAAAGTAAAAATCTTCTTGGAGGGAAGAGGGGGTTTCTCAATCACTAGATCAAAACCACTCTGGTCACTGTCACTGAAGCTAATTTCCCATACTGCTTGCAGCAATGTGGCTTTTACTGGAACTTCAGATGTAAGTGCTAGCACCAATCCATCTGAGAAGCAGACCTTTGAAAACTCTGTTTCTGTATAATCCTGGTAAGATTTTAAAGCAAGTTTCACTGGATGTGTTATCTAAAATCTTAACAGTCTGCCCCTGACTGTTGCAATTGAAGAGAACAACCTTTGTTAGGGAAAATTAATGCTGTACGGGGCATGACCACAAGTTCCAGGGGTCAGAACAAAACCTGGTGCCTGAGAAGGTGGCTTGGCTCCACACAAGCCTGAAATGATGGCATATACACAAATGCACCAGGATCCCGGCTTTTTCATGGCAATAGAGCAAATTGGTGCACTAGGTTACCACTCTCTGCAGACACCAAAAACTGTCCTGCCAGCCATACCCTGCATGTAACACAAGATACCATGGTCAAGTTTCTTGAGAGTGTGTTAGAAATTGCGCTTTCTAAATTTGCCTTTTGTTTAATTAAGCTTCTGGGAAAAACTCAGTTTTTATCATCCAAGAATTTAAGTTGAAGAAAGCAACAATAAGTTTACTGTGTTTGATTGTATAATTGAGACTGTGGATAAAATGAGATCACCTAAACAAATGTGTTTGCATGTTCGATGTTTTCTAAGCATAAAGATGGCATCACCTTAGCAGCAATATTAGTTTTAGAGGTGTATATTTCATAAGGCTTGAAAGTTTGCATTCTGTTTATAGTTGCATGTTTTGGTGGGATAATCCTCTCTCTTAAAGTATGCTTATATACAGGTAAAGTAAACCAGCCACTCCAAAAATCAGATTAGAGATAATATTGCACAGCTAAATCTAAAGTTTGGCAACTCTTGTGAGTTTAGAGCTTATTTTATTCTTAATTTAGTTAGTGATCCATTGATGTCACCAGTAGAGCAGGTATAACTTTCAATTTCAAAGAACTCCTAATTCTTTGAAAAGCTTAGAACTTTAGGATCCTTACGATAGGTATAGCTGTTTCTTTGGCATAGGAGATTGCCACATAGATTTGGAAACACTGGTGTGTTTTAGTGTTTTGTTGGCAATATGGTCAGAACAAAGACTTTCAGAAGAAAAACTTCCCGAGTTTTATTTGACTTTAAGTTTTGCCTGGGCCCTGGAGATAATCAGTGTCATTTGCATTTTTGAAAGTAAAGCATATCCTAATGCTCAGGAAAGGCAATGAAGCATACCCATTGAGAAATCATATATTCTACTCTTTATTTCCATAAACAGCCTTCTCAATTGTATGAGCTGGCAGGAGAGGACTAATGCACCAGCAAATGCTTTTGCATGTTTGTGTGGGTAAGCGCTAGCACAGCCTTGATGGCCACGATGACCACCGCTCCTCAGGGCGGTGAGGGCTGAGGGCTGAGGGTTTTCTGCTGAGGGCTCCTGTCACTTCGTGTGGGTTGGGGAGGGAGAGGCAGGAGGAGAAGATTGCCCCAGGGTGAGGAGATGGATGTGAGTAAACACTCACCAAACGTTAAGAATGAAAATTACCATCCTCAATTGCAGTTTCCCTGGCGCCAACGTCTTCCAGCTGGAGCACAGCCTTTGGCAAGCTGCTGGGATGAGCACTTTGTGAGACTGCTTGTCTCGGTGCTTTGGAGCAATGCCTGACTGTGGCTGGTGATGGCAATCAGATGCCATCAGCCAATATGACTTTCAGGCATTTTTGTATCTAGTAAATCAAACTGTTTGTCCTTGTTTGTCTCCTGGTGAATGGTTCATAGTTCTGTCCTCCCAGGCTGCTCACTAATCATTGACTCTTTTTTTCCCTCACATTCCGCTAGATTTGTCTACTGGTCCAGGTTACCCCTTGTCCTTCTGTTTTACCTTGTTTCTCTTGACATAGAAAAAGTTGGTACAGTTAAGGTGTCTGGTTTAAAGACTTCTGAAGGCTCTAAGGCACTGCAATAGGGTACGGAGACTTGCCTTGAGGACATCTGTCTGCTTGCACCCCAGGCCAGGGCTTAACAAAGGACATCTTTTAGCTGTTTATCAAACAGAAGTGCACAGTTGGTCAAAAGCTGGGTCCTGGCAGACATGGATAATCATTATCTTTAAACCAGTCACCACAACCACAATCAATTTGGACCTCTGCAAGCAGACACATGAGGTTTGCTATGTGATACGATCTCAGTACCAAAAAAAAAAAAAACCACAAAAATATGATTCAATGCTCTGCACTGAAGATTAGATTTTTAACTGTGCCAACTTTCAATGGGAATCTATGTTCTCGTTTCCCATATCAGATTTAGTGTCACTTAAATGATCCTACACCTTTGCATCAAGCAGGTATAGGAAAGAAACCCAAGTGTTTTACATAAGTAAAGGCACTAAAAATATGAATTAGATGAGACACTGAATCCAGATATGTAATTACCTCTTTGCTGATGGTGAGCTGTGGGACTCCTTCCCACAGAGTAAACCAAGTGATGACAAACACGATTTCTCAGGGACATAAGACTTTCTTTCATCCCTTGTAAATCAAAGTGACAAGAGAAATTTATGGAATTCTCCGCAGAGAAGTTGTGGTCTCAGCAGAGATCCACAGAAAGAGGCAAGCAACAAAACCAAGCAGTAAGGAAAATAACATGCACAAAATCCCTAACACTGAAGTACTGGAAAATGGAATAACCTAATTGGGATTAAGACCCACTTTGTATATAACACTGTATGTTGAATTTGTAATGGGAACAGGAGAAATCTTGCTAACACTTGGGCACCTTGCATTGCTACTGGAGATGATGATACCTATATAGACCGCTCTGAAAGAACATGAGTGTCTCTGCCAAATGCTGTACACCAAGTCATGTCTCAGCAACAAGAACAATCTGGTTAGAGGTGCTGAACATCTTCAGATCCTGCCTTTTCTAACAAGACTTCTACATTTAACCTGGAAGTTTCCGGGGAACATCCCACACTGTCTTTCTGTAATATATTTCTAGCTCTGCCAGATCACCTGAACAAACAACCTTCAATGATGAGGTTATTGCTATAAAAATGTCATTAAAATTGCACTAACTGGTGTGTGGAAACCTGTCAAGACTTCATGCCTTATTGGATACAGGCTATTTCAATATAAAATATGACACAATGTATGACCTCTTTCTAAATTGCTACAGAGTTTTGTGGATAATGGTAAAATTTACCTTTCAGTTCTGCTTGGTCTAATAGACATTATAATGAAAATATTTGACTTGGATTCGATGCAGAAGATAACCCAGCTGGTAGCTTTCCATCTTGTCAGAACATTAAGCCCGTTCCCTGCAATAAATTGCTTGTTCAGTTTCATATGTCTGCTGGGGCTGAACACCCTATTACAGTAAGATGGCAAAAGACAGATTCATCAGCAACCACAGAGACCAGGCCCAGAAATAATTCATCAGAGATTAGGCCCTGAGTTGGCACCATGCCTGGGAGTGAATTACATCCATGCCACAGGACTTAGTGGCCTTTCTCATATGGCCCTTACTATATATTCCTACAGTGACTTAGTAACTAGCCCCATTTATTTACTTTTTTTCTTCAAATATCTTCAAAATACCATTGCCAAAACTACTAGAAGATTTCTAGTGATGATGTGTTTGGCACTCAGAAGCCTCACCTCTCTAACTTAGTTTGGCTTCTGTGCCCCTCTCTGCTAGTCACTTTTCTATTCACTTTGCTGGTCTTTGTCCTTCCCACTCCATTTCCTGGTACAAATTTCTACTGATTCACTGTGAATGTGGCTGTTTGGCCAGCTCTCAGGCTTGAGAAGACTTCAGTGAAAACACAGGAAAGGGAATTCTGTTCAGAAAAGTACAAAGATTATGAGGAAAAAATATCCAGAACTCTGACTTTCAGAAGATCGACTTTACACTGGTTGGCAATGGAGCTCTCTGTTTGACAGCAGCTGTCACACCATGGAAAGAAAAGGATTGCTCATCTTCAGGAATGTATAGCAAGCCTTCACGGGTTCTCCTTCCCTGTGAAGACCCAAGGGATACCAGGACACTTTAATAGAGGCGCTATTGCATGGGGTAGCAGCATTGAACTCTGCAATTTAGTATTTGCTCAGAATGCACAACTGTCCTACTAGTAATAGCCAGCGCTCAACTAGGCTGTTTTCAGCACTGGTGAAGTATCTCGTGTACTTTTTTTTTTTTTTAATTTTCAGCTTGAGGGCTTTTATTCAGGATATGGCAAATGGGACTGCTGTGACCTCAGCTTAGCTCCATCTGCTGTTAAAGCCATTATTTTTGGCCATGATGTCACTATTGCTTTAAATAATTTAGACTGAAAACCTTCAGAATGAATTTCACAAAGAAATGCCCGCAATAGAAATCATAATGTTTCCTGTAGCATCCTGCTCTGGGACAATGTCTAGAAGGGCGATGTAAACCTGAGCCGAGCTCTTTCTCCCTCCTGCATGTAAGGAAAGGCTGCACGCAGCTTCCTGAGAAACTTGGCTCCTGCCTGCAATGCAGTGCATGTTTCTGAGCTGACTGCAGATTAGCTGCCTAGAACCCCACTAAAACCCAAGTTTTGCTGCCTGGGTCTCGGTAGGTGGGTTTGTCCTGCCACGGTGGCCGTTCTGCTGCTGTGGTGTGAGCCACAAAGCGGTGTCAAGCTACTGGGGGCATACGCTCATGGGAGAGGAAGGCAGGGAAAGGAGGCAGGAGAGGACAGAGATGCAAAGTTTACAGGAAACAGACCAGAGAGATTTAAGTCTGCTTCCTGCTTTAGTTAACTTGCAATTAACACCTTGCCTCTGAAAAACAGATCTTCCCATATACTTCTACCGGTTCAGTCCTTAGGCTGAACTCAAGCCATTAAAAACCAAAATTGTAACAGTCTGAAAACCAATAAAAACCAACCCCACAGGTTGTGCCCTTTGGCTCTGGGCCAGTAAAGCGTACACTCAGCAGACTCTCAAAGACTCGAAGCACGCTTCTTAGCAAGAAAATCTCTGAAAGTAAAAGTCTGTCAAACTCCAAGAATCACAGGTTGGAGGAAAAAACATCTGTTGTTGCAAATTTTGTTGTGAACTGAGAGCAGCTGATAATATTGACATTGCAGGAACCCAGGGCCCTGTTCAACCTGGATTGTTTGGCTTATTCTTGCTACGGATGGCAACCACTACAGACAATACCTAGCCCATCTCCATCCATCCAAAATACACAACTGCTGTTCTACGTTAGTAATCATGGGTTTCTATGTCTATTTATAGCTAGGTCTCTTGAAAGGCAGGTGGGTTTGGCTTTTGGACAGCAGCCAGCACTCCCTGAACACAGTCTGCAAAGAGTTTCATAGTGAGTTATCTTAGCAGGTTGCCCATCCTGCTCCTGGTGCACTTTGCCCTTATCACCAAATGCACTGCCACATCGGCAGCATAACTGAGTTTCAACAGAAAAAGACTGAAAGGCTACAGACACCAAATTCACATCCCACCCTTGGAAATTATTTCTGCCCAGCAAAGCTGGAAACAAGAGTGGAGAAGTGCATTGATGAAGAAGGCTGTACAGCTGTTACCCATATTAAACATTTCAGTGGAGGAAACATCACTCTATAGAAGCCACTTGTGCCCTAAGCAGCTATTTCAACGAGGAACTTTTATTAAAATTAGTGGAGAGGAATAAACAGCCTTGGTTAAGGCAAGGGATATATATTTATTGGCAGTTATCCTATATCCATTGAAATCATTTGCAAATTTTCACTGATTTCAATAGGATGATGACTCTTCATGGAGAGGACATGAACTCCAGAGGATGGCAAGTCATTTCACTTTTCATATGGCTTAGTGCAGGAATTTGAAGAAGGGCATCCTTTCCGGCATGCATGTAGTGACATGTAGTGTTCCCAGCCTCCTTATAGCTTACAAATTAGACAGAAATCTCAGCTGCTCTCTGATCTCACATGTTGCCGTTGTATTACATGACAGATGAATTCAAACTCAACTGAATTAACATGGATACAATTCAACATAAAACAACCTGATGGTATGGCAGTCTACAAATACCTTAATTTCAAGTTTCAAAAATCTCAGCTGACTGCCCACAGTAATATATCTGGAAAGCTCAGTTTTTGCTCTCACCAGGGACAGCTTACAGAGCTGGATCCTCATCCTGGGCCTGGTCGCCCTTCCCAAGCTGATTTCCCCACCTATCCCATGCCTTTCTGAAGTCAGCGGCTTCCAAATGTGTATCAGCAATTGTCATCTTAGCCTCAACTGCAAAACAGAGCCCAAAGGAAGAAAGAAAAGGGAAAAGGAAAGAAAATATTTCATTTCTGAAAAATCAAGTAGTCTAATTGAATATAATGAGGAAAGGCCCTGCAGAAATGTATTTATAACACACAGGACGTTAAAACAAACAAGTCAGTGATAGAGGAAGCATGACTCGAGCAAGTTAAGCATCCAAATAATGCATCAGGCTTTGAGTTGGCAAGGACACTACAGAACCAGATGTAGGCTGTGAATCAGCAGCTCTGGAATGCCAGCACAGAAAAAATGGTAGTAATGATCCAAGGGGACACAGAGGCATGCAGAAACTGTTCCAAGACCATTTTAGCAAAGCACATGTTTCTAATATATATATATTTCTGTGATGGTAAAGTAGTGTCTCCCTCAAATCATTAATTGAGGTCAAAAAAGAGTTCCTGAGATCTTGAGCAGACGAAGTCTTCTGTTAACCAGACACTAAGGCAACAATTTAAAATTCCCCCCCACCCATGCTTTAGAAGACCTACTTGCTGGGGAGCAGAGGCAAAATGCTGGATAACTGCTGCTTAGTTTCCAAAATCCAAATTCCATAGGCTGACTTCTGCTCTGGCTGGCACTACAGTGGGCTGAGGAACAAGCAGAGGGGAGTAGTCTTATGTTCCCAGCAATGTGGTGCCAAGCGCAGGATTCCTTTCAGCGGGTGGGGACAAGAGACATGCTGTGGGCAAGAGCAGCACTTGTCCCCAGCTAACTTTGGCTGTTTGCTAAATAGTCTTAGGATAGACATGGGTCCAGTGGGAGGGCTTGACATCTGCCCCTACTGTCACCCTGCTCACTGTGTTCCCTACTTGGTGATGGGGGACGCAGGATTATCGCAGTGCCCAGGCTTCATTACTAAAGATCTTTTGGACTTTGTAAAAAGATGCTTGTACAGGTCCATGAAAGTCCTTATACCCTTCTCTTTTTGGCAGTGTCACCCATTTCTTCACTCCTCTGAGAGGTGAGGGATACCAAAACACTGTTTGGCCTCCTTTATCTGTTTGAATTCATAGGCCCTGTGCACCCCTAGAGAAAAATTAGATTGGGCTTCCTAGAGAAAGCAAATTAACTTTCCATTTCTAGAAAGCAGAAAAGCACATGATACTGTTGGAAGAATTATCTTTCTTTCCATGAACTAAGCCATACATCAGGAAATTTTGTGGGGTCTAGAAAGCAGCTACTTAACTTCAAATGTCATTTACTGGTTTTATGATTAATTTTCCTTGTTTTTCCTTTTCATATTGTATAGAAAAAAAATATTATTTATAACATGGGAACAATAGCCTTTCCTCCAACTTTCGACCCAGGAAAAAACTTTAAAAGAATTTCTCTTCATAATCCCTACCAGCTGACCCACTGAGCGTATACCCTGCTCTGCTCAGCATACAAAGAGACCATTGTCAATAGTCAGAAAACACCTCAGCACTTCACACAGCAATCACATGAAAGGACCTTCACGGTGATCAGAGGGGTCAGTTGGCAAGAGAAGGCCCAATAGTGACAGGAAGCTTACTCTGTGTGTATGTTTATAATTACCACAACAGGCTGCTCAGGATATTTTTACTTCTTTTTTCTTCTGGCTCTGCTGTCTGCAAAGTCAAACATCTTTATGGCTTCTGTAATTTACCTGAAGATACTTTTCCCTTTAAATCCATTTCAGCATTATGAGGAAGGAATAATCCTGTCACCAAGGAAGCCCTAATTGCTTTCTTCTTTCAAGTAAAAATTGGTTCTAGCTTTGACTTGCTCCTCAAGTTACTTTAGGTAAGTTGAGCACAGCAAGGCTGAGTTCTTGACAAAAAGCAGGACAGTAACTCTACTACTTACGTCTGCATTAGCAGAATCTTCAGATGTAATTTGGATAAAAACAGGAAAGGTGAAAAAAACCCAACCTGACAACATACGATGAGAATTTCTAGTCTTTCATTCCGCTTCTCAGCTGAGAAATCCCACCTGAGGTGTTAATATACTTTACTGTGGATTGTGGTCAGGAGGAGAACATTGTTTTTAGAGGGCAACTGTAAAAGCACTACTCTTTAGACTGGTGTTGTGCTGTGCTCCGAGGCACATAGTTAAATGACATTCTTTTCAGTCATGCTATGCTCAAATGAAGACTTAAGGGAAATTTAATAATGGCCTGTGTGGGCCTTCTTGCACTCATTACAGTTATAGCTGCAATTGTGTGGCTGAAGGGAGCAGCAGCACAAGTTTTCTCCCACCTGCTGAGGAATCTCAGTCCTAACTTGATAAGACCACTGGTAGGATGAGGAAGTTATGTCTCTCTTCTGTTCATCCACCACTTGCAGCTGCCCAGGATGCTCACAGGGGTGACAAAAATGGTAGTTTGGGCTGTGAGGGCACCTCTGTGCTGGGGACTGGCCTATTGCTCCTTGCAGAACGCCAAGCAAATACCTGGCAGTAATACGCTGCTGCTGGAGAGTTGACCCGAACTGTTTGTAAGAAGCGTATGATTCTGGCTCCCATTGCAAAGCCTCATGGCATTCTAGAAATTCAGAAGGTGGGGTTTTTTTAACTGTTTGAGCATGAAAGCAAACGACTCAAACCTCTGCCTATTTTTTGGTTTTAACTACCGAACAGGGAGCTTAATCTTTGCCATATAATGTAAAAAGAAAAAACGGTTCCTGTTAAACACTTCTCATGGTGAAAAACTTGAAATAATGTCAATCAAAACAAACAATCCAGAAGAAGGATCTGCCATGTGCATTTCACAGGCGACTGACCTGCTATGGCCTCTAAATACATACAGACAGTGTGTGATCTTCTTGCATCACTTGTTTACGTGATACAGATGTTTTGCTCTCCAAAGGCCAAAAAGATGAATGAAAACAAAATGTTAAAACTCCCCAACCAACTCTATGCTTAACAGCTTGTGTTTGCAGATCAAATAAAGCAGGACTATTTGTAACTGTTCCTGAAAAACTCATGGGTTTTGATATTATCTCACTGAGCAGAAAATCACCAAGAAATGGAAAAATGAAGAAAGACTTCATTTATAAAAATATGAGACTTCAACAAATGGACTGAAATAAGATGATCTGTGTCTTGAACTAGAGATCAGGGTATGGCTCTCTGTTTGACTCTTTGCCAGTTGTGCCATTTGGGACTTTTTTGCACTTGTAACTCAGGCAGAGAAATGGCATGCAAGGGAGAAAAGTGCTGGAAAGGCTCATCAATGCCTATGTAAATAGCAGTTCCTGCCTTCTATGGACACTGGGAACTTTTTTTTTACAAACGTTCGGTGAATACCCAAGCAGCCTCAACACTGAAGGATCCTATATTGTTTTACAAACCTTGCACAGACACACAAGGTAAGATTAAAATGCATCTGCAAAATAGCTGACTGATCTGCAGCTCAAATTGACCTATTAATTAACATTTTGATACTGCAAGTTTTTTTTACATGCATCCCAAGTTAACTGCCAGCTGTAAAAGCCAATAGTTGGAGTCTGTTGGTGCAAAATACAGTGGATGCAGAGCAAACACAATGCTTATGAGTCTGGATGAGTCTACATATTCTTCCTGCAATTTTACCTGATTACATTCCCGGCTTGAATTGCAAGATCATAGATGACAATGACAATTTCACACTGAGCAGCAAAAATAAATGCCCCAGGGAAAAAAAAATCCAAACCCCAAACAGTTCATAATTTCCAAAATGAATGAAAATGTTTTTCACAGTAGTTTATGCAGAATTGCTCATGGCAGAATGTCAGCAGGCAATCAGCATATTGTGCAAACAATATAATACAGTCAGTTGTACAGACTTAATGTTTGTGATTTAAAATTATATAGGTTGCTAGGGGAAAAAATGTTTCAAGTTTTGTCAATTATACATTCATTCCTCTGCCAAAATAATTAGGCATTCAGTTGAAAAGGATATTTTACTGTGGCAACCTCAGAAATATCAAAACATTTATGACAGTCATCCATTACATTCACTTGCACGGTTGAAAGGCAAATCATCCGTCACCTGATTGATTATCTCTATGACAGCACTGAGTCTCCATTAACAGTATTTGAAAATATAAGCAAGTGTAATTCAAAGAGCTTGAATTTTGGCAGCATGTCATAGTATGCATGTAAGACTGAGAGTTGATACTTATTCTTCAGTCATCAACTTGACTCATCTGAAAACACAATATGGCAAAGCAGAAAAAATCAAAAGGGAATTAATTCAACGAAAATAACTTTTTCTTACTGTTATTTCAGCAAATACAATTTCCACTGCTTTATTTATCAACTTTCTCTCATCCCCCCACTCCCTGGCCCCCCAGTCCTTTAGGAAACTGTAAGCATTGCTGCAGGGTTAAAACTGAACCAGAAGAATCATAGAGATAGTTTGAATAAGGATTATTGCACATAGATGAATCAGTCTGTGAGTACCTATTTCAGGAATCTGGTATCACAATACTAAACCACTTCCTATTCTTCAAATCTTACATCTTGCATTATGTTGAATTCATTATTTTCACTTATAACTCAATGGAAACAGTGAAATCGTTATCTTAAATGGAAAAATGAACTTGAAAAGATTGCAGAAATTTGCAAAATATTGATACTGCTATTCTATTTAAATTTAATTTTGACTGCAAATGCTGTGAGTCTTACAATCGGAGTCTAAATTATTGAAATACATTAAATGATAATAGGGATTTAATAAGCTTTCGTAAGCTGGAGCTTATGAAAATGAACTGTGTATTTGGAGACAGAAAGAAAATAGCAAAAATGTCTCCTAACATAACCTATGGTAGCTGATATTTTATCTAATTGTTTTTATTGTCCCTTCCAAAAAAGATGATGACTGATACCCACGTAAAACAATATATAAATTAAAAAGAAAATTGTATGCTCTGCTCTGCCAGTGAAATGTTTGACTTCAACTGTTGCAAAGTGTCAGTTTAATATACATAATATACCAGTAGATCAAATTTTTTAACTGTGTGGGCACATAATTTCAAGATATAATTGTGTGCTTAAGATTTGTTTTCATTCAACTATTATCATTCAATTTAACATGCATTCATTGATAATTATGTCTGTGTTTCCCACCTGGTGGAAAAAATGCATAATAGTCCTTTATTGGCAGGCTGTTCAGCCAATCTGTAAAGGATTCCCTTTTGAAGCTGATTGTTTCAAATATACCACAGGCATTTGACAAATCTCTCTTTAACATAAAAGTAAAATGTTTATTTAAAACATTTAAAAGCCCAGTTTCAGTTTTGGTTTGGGTTTTTTTTTGTTTTGTTTTGTTTTTGTTTTTGTTTTTTGTTTTGTTTTTTGTTGGTTGGTTGCTTGGGTTTTTTTGTAATAAAGTGCAATAATGGGGCAGACAGAACAATTGAGAAGCCCTGGCACAGTAGGAGGAGGGAGGGGATGTGGGTATGTGCGTGCCAGAAGTGCTGTTATCACAGAATCACAGAATAGCTGAGGCTGGAAGCGAGCTCTGGCGATCATCTAGTCCTATGCCCCTGCTGATGTCCTAACCCTTTCACTATGTACACAAACACCATTTGGTAGCTTCTGTATATTCGTAACTCATGTCAGACTCTAATCAGCCCTTCTAATGACAGAGCTCTTATAGAAAGTACTTCAGAACAAAGTTTGAATCGATAACATTTTAATGGATTCCATTTGATCTTTGCAAAATACAGACTGAGAACGAATCTGATGCGATGTCATTTGAACAATTCCCTTCAAATGAGTGCCAACTACAGCCTTTGCTTTGGAAAAACTGTTCTAAAAATGTACTAAATATCTGCATCGCATCTGAAACTACCATGTAATTAAAAAGGATGTTCTGAGATTGATGCATTGCTACTATAGGCAGCTTTCTGGAAATCTCCTTAAGATGGGTTCAAATTTACAGATGAGAGCTCTGTGAGTAAATTTAAGCATCTGAATAGAATTCCTCTACTCAAGAGGCCAATTCGGTATTCATCCTACCTAAGCTTTAAGCATCTAGGATTTGGGTGTCCAAATTTAAGTTAGATTGCTTGGGCTCTTTTAGAGTCAGCAGAAGGTACATGGGCCTCTCCAAATTATGACTTATCTTACAATGATATAAATCACCTTCTGGAGTATTTAAATTTGTTGACTGACTGTAAGAGGAGACTAGAAAGACCAGACTAGATGCTATATAGATTCTAGATGCTTATGAAGGGTTAGATGAAATCTGCTCTAGGATTTAACCGTTCCGGTTGTTTAACACTCTAAGAAGTCTCCTGCCCCAGGCAAGGTCAAAAGAAGACTAGAATATGTCTGTCAGACTGAACTTCTGCTTTCCCCAGTCAAATTGCTGAAGAGATTCTCCTGGACACAAACCAGACCACAGACCATGAATAACAAGGTTCCTATACACAATAGTATATGATGTTTCCTTAGACATCTGTTTTCCCTTGATATTTCTCCAGAAAGATGTATTAGCAACAGAACAGTGTTCCCACAGATAAAAGACAACTACTTTTTTAGCTGGGCTGTTTTACCTTTGTGGGAGCAAAGTAATCTGGATAAATTAATCAATTAACCAGTTGACAGCAACTTTGAAGTCTTGTTTAGATGATTTTGTTTGTTTTAATGTTGAAACTTGAGAAGAGATCAAAGCCATGAGCACTGGTAATCTCACGGGAAGCCTGTCAGAAGCAAACCAAACCTTTTCCCATTTTTAAGTGTTCTCATTAAATATACTTGCTTGCAATGCAGTAAATTCTGTTGACCATGTATAGAAAGGAACAAAATTCAGCTTATTGCCTGACATATAATTACTATGTCTAACAGGAATAAAAAACAAAGCAAAATTATTTTTGTCATTTGTGTGTGTAGGAAAAATTCTTACAAAGAAATGGATTTGCTAAGTAAAAATTTGTCATCTTCAGATATTTTTTTTGTCAGAACAGAAAAGCCATTTAAAGTAAAAACCTTCTGTGCATCAGAAAACACCGCTATAATGATTTTGCTATATTTTCATTAACGCATATAAAATGTTCTGAATAGGTTTCCTCTAAAATCATGTGTATCTCATAAAGCCTTCAGTGATCTTAATAAGGATTTATACCCTATTGGATTTTTTTAGTTAAAGTGATTGAACCAACATGCTAGTACTTGTCTTTGTTAAAGACCAAGTCAAGTGGTTGAGCTGTGAAGTACAAGAAAGAAAGGGAATGCCTGCCTCCCAGGGAAGGAGCTGTGCCACTTTCAACATCTATATGCAAATAGGAGAAAGTAAAAATGAACTTCATACTCAGAACAAAAACCAGCTCTTGTTACACATTCAACATCTTCAAAATGCTCAGATGAGATTTCTCAAGTCATCTTCTATTTGACTGAGAAAGAAGAGTCCTAAGCAGTTCAGAGTTACAGACATCCAGCCTTCCAGCCTTCCAAGCACTGCTTCTCATTCACCAGATTCAGATCTTAGCACAGTCTAGAACATAGCAGCAGAGGAACTGAAAAGGCTACTTAGGTCACTGAGCGATGTCCATGTCCTGGACAATCCAAGAACCACTGCAACAGATATTTAAAGGAGCCATACAATGAACTCCAAGAACAATCCCACAATCCCATACCTCAGAGTCCACACCATTCTTGATTGCCTGTACACCTGAGACGTGTACAAGAACAAAAGCTGGACCTCTCTCTCTGATGTACCATAAGAAGAAAGCAAGTGTGACCATTTACCACAATCTTTACAGTAGTAAGAATTGGAAGTAATTTGTCCAAAAGATCCTAAGATGTTCTGAGAGCTTCTAACGCCAGAAGCAGCAGCAGCGCTACTTCTGCTACTGCTAATGAGCTACTGCTCATTAAGCACTAAACCTGACTCCCATAGCATAGCAACAGAAGTCCCGTAATGGGAGGCTAAACATTGCAAACACACAGAATCTCCTCTCTAATACGCCTTTGGGTTCCAGGCCTACTAATAAATTGGATACAAAAGTTATCTCAAGCTTTAATTCTAACTTCAGAATCATTCTTATCTTGTTTTTGATCCCCATCCACAAGCCTATCAAGCTCCATCTCAAAACACTTTGAGTTTCTTATAACAATGTACCATTGTTGTCTATTTTCCCAGGGAAATCTAGCCATGGGGAATACAACAGGACTCTAACATATTTTTTGCTATTAAAACAACATGAACTTGCACATTAACCCTTGCATTATTCTCCTATAATATTATACATCTAAAATAATATTAACCAGTGCTACTTTGTGCAGACTAGGCTGTACCTTTGAGCAAAGGAAGTAGGGCTGCTGTATCTGTAATGAGTAATCTGCATCCTGACGCAGAAAGGACAGCTGCTCCAGACAGTTAATTCATGCATAAAAGACTGATAAAATCAACCTTACAAATCCTAGATTAAATGCAAAACACACATATGCATATTTTTTTTTTCAAAGCATATTAGGTCTGGTACTCACCTATGTCACTGTAAGCCATGAGATGCTGATAAGGTTAGAGAGGGAAGATTTCCAGAAAGGGATGTGAAGGAATTAAAGAAGTGTTCTTTCCTCTCCCATCTTTAAATGAAATTGGGGAATTATATGTGCTCTGGATACTCAATCATCAGTATTTAACTTTATTAGTGGTGAGAAATGTATATATGATTTGAATATCACGCATAAAATGCTGATAGAGTATTTGCAAAGTAAATACAAATTATTTACTTTTGAATAATGACAAATACATGTAACAATGGAACTGGAAATTTTCTGCACTAAAGTGATTCCAGCATATTGTAAATTCTGTTGATGACATCTCCCTCTGAAAATAGGAGGAATTAAACTTGAAAATTGGAAACACCAATGTTGCTGACTTGGGAGTAAAAGGGAAGATTATATTGATAAAGTTTAGAACAAACAGGTAAACAAAGATGGAATTTTATAACAGAAACTCAGAAAGCATCTGTTCCAGGGAAAACACTTGAAAACGGACCCTGACATCCATACAGATATTTGTTGGCTGATGAATTTGACCAGTGTTATGTGCAGTGTAAACTGGACCCACAGCATACAAGGACTGTTAATGTCTCATACTGGATGTTTTACATTAATTCAATTAATTTCAAATCTTCAGAAAATATTCTGAAGAACTTTAAAATTATCTAGAATATTATTTTACAAGTTATTCTAAAAGTGTTTCACTCATTATGATGAGTGAAAGTATTTCCCATCAAAGTTTCATTTCATTTTTTTTCCAAACATTTTACATTTGTCTGTATCAAGACACTCCTCCATCCCTTTAGGACCTAGTATCAACAAAAGATATCAGTACTGGAAGGAAAAAAAAAAACACGATATTCCTCATGCAAATTAAATTCCCGCTGTAAGAATTTAATCTCTGAACAGGCTATAAAACCAGTGCTCACCTGTGCTACACTGCTCACTTTGGGTATGCATATATATATATATATATATATGTATGTGTGTAAGTCCACCTCAAGTGTGTGAACAGTAGCTAGCTTGGGTACCTCTAGCGATCTCACTGTGACAGGAGGAGGTCCATGCAGACCAACTATCCTACTGAGCCATGACCAGGTAGAGGTCCGGTGGATGAGATGAGAGGAACTAAAGGCCACACAAGGCTTCAAATCTAGAGTGGCTTTAATAACCTTTTACAGGCTGATCTGCCAAGTTGCAGCAGCCAACAAACCATGTGCTTCAGCTTCCGCCCTCTCAGCTCCCAACCCTCTCCTTCTATCCTAACCCTCACATACTCTTCAAGGGAAACCTTTAATCCCATGTCAGTGAACTGTACTCTGAGGAATGGAGAGATCCATCACCTGTGTGTGCTGCCTGTTAAATGCTTGGCCAGAGCAAAGGGCACATAGAAAATTCTAATTTTGCTCACATTGTGCTATAGAACTTCCAGCTACTGCAAGGGGCACTCTTTTCCATATTACAGAACAAAAACCTTATTGAAAACCTTATTATGTTTCCTTCCCCTTTAGTTGGTGACAAGCCTAATGCTGTTTGGTGATCCCTAGAACAGAGACGACAGCAACAGAGGAATCCATTATCTTATTTTTCCATGTAAGCACAAACCGTGTCTTTACAGCAGTAACTAAGGAAGGAAGCATTCTTTGCCAGGAATGGTGACACTATTGTTTCTGAAAGAGGTGCATATGGACAAATCAAAATACAAGTATTTAAGAGGTGTGCGAATCACAAAGGCAATTTTAGTTCTGCTATTCCATTTTTTCTCCTGATTTCTGGCAATAGATTATAACGTTCTCCAAACAATTAGAAGAACAACAAGGTCACTGATGTCTAGTCAAGAAGAAGAGGAAAAACTTAGTAGGACCGCAGTCCAAAGGATTAATAGCTTTGAAGATGAATCCATGTGTTCTTAAATCAGAAATAAAAGGTTTTTCATAAAATTGCTCTTTTGACTTTGCCCATATTATTCACCGTTTTGGTAGGCATCATGACAGAAGTGATTCTTGCAGGTGATTCGATACCTGGAGCGATGCCATAGAAAGCATTGTGGAAACTCCGGGAGAAAAACTGTATCCTGTCATCACCACCAGAGAAAAGAGGACAGCAAAGCCATGAGCAGAGGCAATGACAGATAAACAAACAGCAACAAAGCCATAAAAATCACGGAGGGCAAAAGCAATGATCTTCAGTGCTGTGAAGTTACTTAAGGAAGGGAGAATTAAATATAATTAAAGCAAGGGGCAAGAAAAGTTATATAAGTTCCTTTTTTTTTTTTTTTTAACTGCTTGAGGTGCCTGCTGGACACTGGGAAAGCAACAAATATATCAGAAAAAAACATGACAGGGCTGGGTAGAGTGGGTACGGCTATTAAAAGCTGAAAACTGACCACCGACATGAATGAAACATCGATGTGATGGAAGCTTACTTAGGATGACAAAAGCCCTTTAGATGTTGCCAGAAAGTGATTAGTACCTGTCTCATCCCTTACCTGATTTTCTTTGCTCAGCCACTCCTTAATGTGCTAAATCAGCACTTTAGCACCTTCTAAACCTTCTAAATAATCAAAAATTGCCGCTTTCCCACATAGTAATTCCATGTCGTAAGATCTGGCAAATATCCAGATTTAAAACAAAAAGAGTTTTACTAAACATCTTGAAAAGCTGATGAAACCTCTGTACTGTACTCTGTGGACAGCATGGAGCTTGACGAAAACATGACTCTGAGGAGACGGAGGAAACAGTCTGAATTGCACTATGTCAAATACATGTGCATGCACGCACACACACCCACCCCACTCCTCTCACTTTTGGCAGCTCTCCAGCTAATGAAGACTCGTCAACTTCTCTGCATGCAAGGCACACAGCCATTTATGGGAAGATTAAAAAGTCGGGATGGTGAGTCTGTATGAGGTCAGCAGGAACTTAATATAAAAGGTTGATTTTGAAGCATGGTTGTCCCACCCTCTCACCCCGTGAACAGTTTGTTTCCCCTTGCCAGAGACATTTCTTCAGCATATAACTTGCAAGAGTGCTTTCAGCCCAGCAACTTCAAACTGGGCTCTGAAAGTCAGCCCCACTCTGCATATCTCATGTGCTGTCACCAACAGTAAATGTCAGAACTGAGATAATGCTGTTGATAAAAGAACTAGAAAAAGGTTTGTATTCCTCTCCTCCAGCATGATTTCTACAGAGCTTACGAAGTAGAGATTCATAAAATATATTTTTCCCAGTAGATTTCAGACATGATTTTGAGTATAACCATATTCTAAATTTGCTGAGTAAAAACCTGTGCATGGTCATCTTTCTAAACAGAGTGAGGCCAAAAAAATAGACATGTTTTTTACAATCACTTTGTATGTGTGTGTGTTTAGTGACTGTGAAGACCACCACCATTTCCTTCAACATAGAACCTGATGGTTTTTGATGCACGAACTGGACAAAAAGATCTAGCCAGGTATAGTTTTTTTGAACAATAGCAGTGGGAGGCAATCCTCATACATCTTAAATTGATTCTGTCTTTAATTTTTATGGACTGATAGAAGCGTTACAACCTTGGCCAGTTAGCTGCAAGAATTAACAAACAAGAAGAAAGGCTAGATACTAGCTCTCTTCAAGCAAGCATTTTAGGTCCTTCCCTAAGAAATCAACTGGACCTTCCCAAATAGTAATATACCTTGAGCCTTAGATTTTGAAGAAACGCATGAAAAGATGGGGTTTGAACTGCTACATTTAGGGAGTGTTTATTCCTTCATAACCTGTAAATTCAAATTCAGAAAAATACATGAATTCAGACATTTTTATTTTGCAAGTGCCCAACGAGCTACTCTTAATCATAGTGGAGGCAAAATTGTCAGAGAAGACTGCAAAAGCTCCATCAAAAGATTTTTGAATAACTGAACATAAAACCTTGCTGAATCATCTGCACAATCTCAGGAAAGACAGAGGCTCTCAAAAAAAAAACCCAGACCCAGGGATTTTTGCCTTCACACTCAGGGTGGAACTTTGCATATGATTTCTGACACTCTTATTGCCAGCTATATGAGACCACTGGGGGCACTGGGACATGCTTTAAAGTACACACCATATATGACACTCATGTATTCTAACAGATAATACATATCATACAGATATATGATCATAATACACAGCTTGACATTCCTTATCGTTCAACCTACTTTCTATTCTCTCTTTTCTCTGTGTCTGAAGTCTGAATGAAGACAAATTAGCTATGACTTAACCTGGATTATATTAGAGTGGTGTTTCTTGGCACATAGAAGCACTTAGGTTAATAAAGCCAGGTGATCTATATACCATATCAATGAGGAGCTATGACTGAGACTTTAAAGGATGCACAGTCTTTGGATATATTGTTGACTGCAAAGTTCACAATGTAATTTGTGTCCCTTAATTTTTTTTTTATTTTATTTTATTTTTTTCCATTTACAAGTGCAGAAATTACCAGGGCTGTATTTTCAAATGTAAACCTTTCATCCACACTTTTGCTACTTCCAGGAGAGGTTATTGGGATACGCTTTGACAGAAAAGCAGCAATCCTGCAGTGGAGGAAAACAAAACTGCAAGCAAACAGAAAAAAAAAAAAAAAAAAAAAAAAAAAACAAAATCTNAAAAAAAAAAAAAAAAAAAAAAAAAGACACTCTAAAATGGGGACAAATTAAAATGTTGCATTCTGAATACACTGGGCAAGGCTGACTTCCATTTTGCACTTCAGGTAAGGATCTAGTCTCTGCTTCTCATAAAATGCTAGTTTCACCATGAGCAAAGTACATGGCACAATGATCATCCCAGTGGGATTTTGTCTCATTTCTGGATGCAACCTGAGATGCAAAGAAATTATTGTAATCAGTAGTCTGAAATCAAGCTGTTGTGAGACCACCACTCCAGTAAATACTTACACCTGTATAGCTGGATCAGCCAAGAACAATTTTTTTGTCATTTTTAAACATTTGGATGCTAATTTTTGTAAAGCTTGTCCAATACATAATTTCTTTGTCTTTTAAAGAGACTGGAAATTTCTCTATTACGCCATATCAACATCAATTTTGTTCTGCAGCACCTGAGCCAATTCTTTTCTGGAGTACCTCGGTTACCACACAGACACTCTCATGACTGCACTTAGGTCCATTGTCCCTGCCCCTTTCACTTTCAAAGCATATGGTAGCTATAGGGTGGTGTCCCTCTGTGTATGCTCTGAGCTTCACTTGCTTTGCTGAAGGATTCTGCATCCATTGGCTGACAGATCTTATATCTTGTTCTTGATACTGAAAGAACTTCTGCAGCAATCACAGGCTTTTCTGTCTGGTTCTTTTATGTCCCCAAACTTCTGCTTTGTTTCTTCTATCCCACCTACTTCTCTCAATTCCTTCTGTGAATAAAGCATTTTCCTTCTTGAGTTCAAGGAAGCTATACTCATTGGCTTCAGCTCCAGCTCTCAGATCAAAGAGAATACAAAAGGAAAGCCTGCTAAACCCCTGTTGCCTAGACATGGAGCGAGTTCATTTGTTCAGTGATTCATATATATACATTAGTCACAGACAGTAGCTGTGATGGGATGAAGGTTTTACCTCTAGTAAAAGCTTCAGCAGAACTCTAAAGAATATGTTCATATGAAGGTTTTGCCCCAGGGATATTCTTAGGTAGTTTTAGATAATCAAAAGCAGAGCCTACATGGGCTTCCCCCCCAAATTTTGATCTTTAGGCTCTCCAATATAACTGGGTCATGAAATAGTTCTTAGAAGTTTTCCTTTAGGAACAATGACAAACAATGCATGTCTAATACCACTTTTCAAAATAACTAAACCTTTTTTTGCCACAACTATAAAAAAAAGATTGCTTCAAGCAGGCACCCAGCAAGCTACAACACGATGCAGTGGTAACCCTAGTAAGGGTTATAAACAATGAAAAGCAACTGAGAATAGGGATTTCTGATTGAATGTGTCAGACAACAGATGCCAGATCTTTTTAAAAAGTGGTTAAAAATATAAATAAGGTCCAAAAGTGTGTTCCTTCTTCAAAGAGAATTCAGAGTCAATGCTTTACGTAGCGAGCTGACAAAATGTTTGCATGAATTTGCACAAATTAGCTGAAATAAACATCTAAAAATGTGATATTATTCCTGGAGCTTGCTTTTGCTTTTGATTAGTCCAACACTGTTGGAAATAACTAAATATGATCTTGTTGATTAGGGACAAACTAGAGATTTTTCTGGGCTTTGTGCATTTCCAGTTAAAAAGTAAAAATAAAATTGATTGTTAGAAACAGTCATATTTTTGTCAAGAAGAAGCTAATGTGTATCAGCAGATGCATCCTCAAAATATGTTTCACCTTTCTAGTTCACGTAAAGGCCTAAACTTGATTGGGACAGGAGATACATTCCACATCATATTGTTTGCTGGAGTGAAAAGCTTTATAATTTCATAACTGAATGAGAGCTTCAGATAATCTAGTTGGACTCCAATAGCAGCTTGGGCCACTAAACTCCATCTGCCAAACTGTGAATCCTAATAATTTACTTGGTTATTAGTTACTGGGTTCTTCAAGCTGAGTTGACCAGTCAGTCTGTTGGTAAAGAGACTTTAAAATGTATTTGAATAAGCTGCTGGGACCATAAAATTTTGTTAATTTTATTTATTATTTTTCAGTGTCAGGCAACGATACTAGACTTCACAGCCTAAAAATCATTTTAATAGCCTTTATCTAAAGAGAAAGTTACAAACAACAAAACATTTTGTTCAAGGTACACCGTACCTGGCAGATTAGTCACTCTTTTGTCCTATAAATTGACTTACAAATTCAGAATACATTTGACCTGGAATGCACCTTAAATAATGTGTTATGTTTTTCCAGCATATTGCAAATTAAAATGAGAAAAGCACTTGTGTTAGCATTAGGAACACTGAATGTCAACAAGTCAACTGTCAACTGATGAGTATCAGAATTTAATTCTTTAAAGGGCAAGAGGAAGTTGCTTTAATTTGCTTCCCCACAAACACCTGGTTTAAAGACTTGTTCAAATATGTAGTATTTTTTTAAAATGAAATCAAGATCATTTTTACTCTGCTGGAACAATTTTGATGGTTAATTACAGTATTATCCAGATATAGCTTCACTGTAAGGCTCAGATTTGCCAATTTCTTTTGCTTAACATGCTTTTATTACTGGGACAGACTGGAGATGTAGAGGAGCTGTAAATCATATAAGAATTTCTAGAGGTTTATTGCACAGATCATAAATGAGAAG
This sequence comes from Pedionomus torquatus, assembly GCA_013398155.1. Classification (NCBI taxonomy): domain Eukaryota; kingdom Metazoa; phylum Chordata; class Aves; order Charadriiformes; family Pedionomidae; genus Pedionomus; species Pedionomus torquatus. Next base: position 91,422 of record VZRU01002990.1, read on the forward strand.
AAACATGGTTAGTAAAGTAACAGACACAGATTTGTTAGATAAATTACTTTTAACAAAACACATCGATCTTTACTGAGAAACTTTACCAAACTTGTTTGTCAGATAAAGAAAACATGATTGATGTACATGGTCTTCCTAGGCTTACATACCAAACAGAAAGATTCATTGTTTATAACAACTGATATTTTTTTTCTCACTACAATAGATAGGTTTTAAACAGAATCTCTTAACCAAAATGACAAAAAAAGTATGCTATATCATTACGTAACAATACAGAAGTCAGTAAATGTATTTTCAACTGGCAAAGGAGGAGGGGTTTGTTAACAGTGACAACATGGAAACTTACCAGGATGTTTGGTCTCTGCCCTGTTTTCAGGAAAGTGACACCACATCTTTAAACACAAGTCCTCAGGACTGCTGTTTTGACATATATTAGAGCCAGCAGAGATAATATACTGCCCTCTGAGCATGCTGCATCCCTGTGTCAGACTTTAAGTAGGTCATGTGAAAGAATGGTTGCTGAGCGTTTTGAACAGCAGATCAGAGAAGAGAAACTTCATGACAGAATACCTGAAACAGTTATGAAAGCACACAGTCAGTTCAGCAGAGCTTGTTTCGTAAGAGCTCCTTGCAGCCAGTATGAAGGATATCATCAGTGGGTTCTCCTATGAGTTTGCACAGAACCAACAGCTTCAAAGTGGGTAGTGTCTTCTACACAGCTCATGCATGCTGAGGCTTTTTGTTTCAACATAGTTAAAATGAGTAATTACCTACCCATTTGTGTATGTTGTCTTTGTGGAGAGTCTGCTCTTGCAACCACTGAAAAGGTAAGCCCAAGCATCTAGTTTCTTGAGAATCATGTTATTTTGAGGTTTCTTCCTCTGCCGAGATGTTCTTGCATTGGGTACCATATGTCAGCAAGTGTAGCTAGTGATGGAATCATAGAATAGTTTGGGTTGGAAGGGACCTTTAAAGGTCTCTGCAATGAGCAGGGACAATGATACATCCCATTTGGTTATAATTAATGAAAACTAGAAGTTTCTTAAAAAGATTTGGCTTAAGGATGTCTCAATTGCTGAAACATACATCTGGGAGCAATAAGCATGAACTTCATTTTGCAGCTAACATTTATTTTTATTCTGGCATGAAAGGGAATTAATTGAAAAAGCAATAAATAATTTGCACACTTTCATGAAAGTTATAACCTCCTATCATAGGAAATCTGTGAGGATCCAAATCCAGGAGCTGTATAAGAACATTCCTAGCCATTAGTATCTGAATAATTCCAGAAGTAGTTGAGTTAGATGCATTAATGGATCTTGCTCACTGCAATACGAATTAGTAATTTCTAAATAAGCAATCAACAAGACTTGGCTTTCAGGTACTGAAAGGCTAATAACAATTATGTTTAAAACATTTTGCTGAAAACACAGACAGAGTAGTAGACAGATGTCTCTGTGTATCATATGCTAGAAGCCGTGGAGTAGCACTACACCCTCTAAAGACTGCCTGTGTATCTTGGCTTTACCAGACAACTATTTCCACATGTACTGATATGTGAGGAGGTGGAATCGTTGCTGCCCTGGATAAGACAGCACAGTCCTGAAGAATTTTTAACCACAGCGGAAAAATAAACTTGTTACAACATGAACTCAATTTAGAAGACTTAGCTTACCTCATAAGATAAACTAGGCAGAAAAAATGGTTTGGTTTTTTTTTTTTTTTTTTTTTTTTTTTTTCTTCCT
>VZRU01002991.1:12252-25114 GCA_013398155.1 Pedionomus torquatus
ACCCCAACTCCTTGGCTTCGTGGCCCTGTGATTCATCCTTCTGACCTTTCTTATGGATGGGCGTCACATTTGCTAGACACCAGTCAGCTGGGACCTCCCCAGTTTGCCAGGACTGTTGGTAGATGATGGAAAATGGCCCTGCAAGCACTTCTGCTAGCTCCCTCAGAACCCTCGGGTGAATCCCATCTGGGCCCATAGACTTATTTGTGTCACATACATCTCTGACACAAGTACATCTTATGTATGTCACTGACACAGCTGAAGACACACTTATAAAATCAGGAAAGAATACAACTTCAAAAAGCATTGCCTGTCCATGTGGGAAATATTACAAAATAACCGCACCAGCAGCCAGACTGACATTTGGCACAGGTTTTTTTTGGCAGGCACCTCCAACCCTCTAAGCTTACCAGCTACTATGTTCAAATTCTTCATCAATTAGTCTAGTCTGGAAAAGCTGTGTTGTTTTTAATGGTAAACAGAGTTGTGTTTACAGTTATGAACCAACCTGGTTGCTGGTAAGAAAGGGAATCCTCTGTAGATCTTTCTATGGGCTGTTTGTTTTTCGTGAATTCCTTCGTGGACTGGAGCGATCTGAGTGACTCATTGTAATGGTGCCTGCATTTAAAATAAAGGCTTCTGTGTGAGGTAATCCTCTCAGAGATGCACAAAGCGATTACCTGGCACTTTCAGATTCAAGAACACAGTCTGCTTTTATGCACTTTGGATTTTAATACAATTTACAAAGAATTTAGCATATTCATTCTACCATGAGATTAGTATCAGTGTAGTTAACATTTTGCAGAATTCACGAGCAATCTTCACAATAGCATTCTGGTTTTCAATCCCTTTTTGAAATTCTACCATTATGGCAATTTTGGTAGCAACTTTATATTTAAAACATGTGGCGGTTTTTACTTGAAACAGTATTAAATCATGCTTTAATCACTAGATTTAATTTAAATACAATGCTTCACAATGATCTTTCTATAATGTGTGCTCAGTTTTAAGGGGCAGGCATTCTTGTTCTCTGTCATCCTCTCCTCCACTAAAACATGTTCCCTGAGTTTTCATCTTGTGGTTTTCTTAGTGTTCCATCTCCATCTTGTACCTATGTAGCCAAAGTGACCACCAGGTCTTATATAACTGTCTCAAAGCAAGGACTGAGAGTTACAAGGTACAGTCCAAATTCAGAATGTGTACAAAGCTGTAGACAACCTTTTGAATGTCTGGCCTAAGGAATGAGTTTAATAGTTTAGTGATCTAAATGCACACTATTCACATCATGCAAATACTTCTAGCCACAGAAGTAAGTTGTGTAAGTGGCAATAACCTACATCTAGACAGGCTGCATAACTATCTCCAGTAATTTTGGATGCTGAGATAAATAAACTGCATAAACAAAAGGTGAGGGACATACGGTCGCAAAGTGTAGAAAGCAGTAGCTTGGCCTGTGCCTTTCTACATTTCTAATTGTGATCCTCCATTGCTGTAAGCGGGCTGAGTATAGTCACGTACACTAACTTTTTATCATAGATTATGACATTCTTGGTCTGTCAAAAACAAGACCTCTTGGCAAAGAGCTCACTGCATGACTAATGTTGCAAGTACTGCAAAACCTTAACTGTCATAAGGTCTGTTCAGCAGGCATTTCACATGCTGGTACAGGGAGGCTTAAATTATTTTAAAGACACACCAAAAAGGACACACCAATCCGTCAGTTTATCAAGGATTTTGTGGACCGGTTATGAAGCTTTGAGTAACTACATAATTAAATGACAAGCACAATTCAATGAAAGTCGGGTAAGATAGATCTGCCAATTCTAAATTAATTCATAGTATATCCACACTACAATAAAAATCTGCATTACAAGAGGAATGAATGTAGTGCTTTGGTTACTGACAATACTGTCTTCTTGTCTAGGAAGCATATTTAGGAACAGCAGCTAAGCAGCAAATAGCTCTATCATGTTCCTTCCTCCTAAGAAAAGTCCTGGGTTAGTCTCCAAAATTTCCATACTCACTCAGAGTAACAGGCAGCGAACAGCACCACCACAAGGGGGATACAAGCTTTGCTGCTTAAGATTCTTTTATGTCATAACTATTTGGGATCCTCTGCAAAATCCACAGATTTTCATGTAATGTGACATTTTTGTCACACCCAAGTAAAACAAGTACTGTAGGAAAAGGCCATTCATGTGTCTCAAGACATGATGTTCTACTGCAATCAAGTGTAGAACTCAAAATATTGATAAGAAGAGACATTTAGGTCCAATAATGTTTTTTTCCTTTGCCTTGCAATAGCAAAAATCTCCTCTTATTCGTACTAAAGTTTCCTACTGGATGGAGTTTATAGTGAAGGCAGCAATTGGTTCTTGGTTCTTTGACCAAGAATCTATAGATTAACCTTCAACGCTTATGAAGAAGCACAACTCCACAATAAACTATTGCCTGTTTATACATGGTAAGAATCTGGCTCAGAAGCCACCTCTTTTTTCAATATTCACGTGACACTTCAACAATATAAAGCCAAAATAACTACATGTGCTATTGCATCAGGATGCTGCTTCCCCATTCAAGGGTCAGGGTTCAACATTAGATTATGGCAATGATTCAGCTCATTGATACAGGTCATCATTCAGGGAAAAAAAATAGTTAGGCTCATTTGTCTCTGTTACAGGCATCCATTTTAACATTTTATTAATTTATTTATAAAAGTAGAGGTTCACTTTCTAGGCAGACAGGAAGTTCAGCTGTTCATACCACATTGATACTGCTTTGCCTGAGCAGAAAATTACACAGGTTTTATATACTGTACTACTTATCCTAAAGGACTCTGGAGTGGATTTACAATTTAAAAAACAAATCTTGCAAGTAGCATTTACTTCAGTTGGAGACCTGCAAGATCAAAGACTTTGTAAGTAAGAACACCTGATTTATAGGATTTGTGGCTGCTTCTCAGGAGAAAAATGGTGTTACAAAACTGAAGTTTAGGAGAAAAAGGACAGACCTGCTGATTTCTCACACTGGAATATACAAATGTTGCTAGAAAAAAGAACAGAGAAATTTTCTGTAGAGACAGCCTAGTCTTCTTCCTGCCCTGACCCTATGCTGCTGTCTGGATGGAAGGAGCAAAAGAAGCAACTGCATTTTCCCTTAGCAAAACAAACAGAAGCAAACCAAAGGGCTCAATTAGTTGTTTGTAAGTATCTAGGGTATTTTTATGTAAGTTATTGTAAAATAACAGATCTGGCTTTTAATTGCTTTTACATTGAGCCATAAGAGCTTTCTGAGCAGATGTTGGAAGATGCACTTTAGAGCCTTAAGCTATACAAACTATTTCCAGGTAGTAAGTAACCTAGAAATTGTGAATAGAAATGAAAAAATCATTTTTGACAGCACATTTGCTTTCTTGAAAGACATCCATGAAGTGTTTCACTTTAACAATTACCTGTTGACTTCTGTAGTATCTATGTTACAAAAGTGGCCAGCACAAGAAATTTATGTTTTTGTACCTTGGCCCATGATACATTTATTATAATGACCAACCATACAGTAAAAAGGCACGTTTCAAGGTCCTTACATCAAGGTAAAGGGTTTTGGACAAATTGTTTTATTTTTTCTTCCAGTGGTTTTGAGGAAAATATCAGCAGTTACGGGCTTGGGTTTAACTTGCCACTGGAGTTAATAAGAAAGTTTTTCAAGTATGTGCGAATAGATAAACCTACAGGCATAATAATGCCAACACAGCTCATCTGGAATAGGGATACTCTAAAGAAGAGGTTTGTCTGTAAACCCTTTCTAATTAAGGTCTCTATATTACCTGCTTAGAGACTTAAAACCAAGAGAATAACATGAGTCAAGAACTTTGATGCAGAATTCTTTCAGTGACCAAAATTTTGCAAGACCCTTTCTTGGCAGAGGCTTTTCACATGCATCTAGCTACTTAAATGGCACAAGTGTAGTACTGTGGAGTACTGCATACATCTGGGGAAAGCTTATCTGCTTTGCACTAGGAAAAGAAGGACTCCAGATGGGGAATCCTGACAGTGATGTGAATTTTTATTCCTCATAGATCTAGTATTTTATCTCATAGCAGACAACGCCATAAACACTTGTGTTCCGCCTTGCTTGGGTGTTTCACAGGAGTGAGTTCTATGCATTGATCTGGTAGCTTGACAGATTTTTGGCAATCAGTAACTTTGTAAAGAAAGCAAAAAAATAAAAAAATAAAAATAGTAATCACCTTAATACTTTTACTGTTTCTGTCCACTTCTTCTGCTCACTCTCCCATGGATCAACTCGAATCCAGTCAGATGTCTCCAGTGCTAGTTTAGCCATTGCTATCCGATGCCTTGCTGAAACCAAGCCCTTCTTTCCATAGTCATCATTAACTGGAGATATTATGCCTTCAGTCACCTGATACCTTCCTTTTGGGAAAAAAAATGCAAAAAAAAAAGAAAAAAATAAGTAATCTTCACAGAATCTTGAAAGTTTAAGGTGAACAGGATCTTGGGAGCTCATCTAGTCCAATCTCTTCAAAGTGTGGTTAACTTTGAAGTTGTAAGAGGCTACAAACAACCTACTGGGCAACCTGGTCTAGTGGGAGGTGTCCCTGCCCATGGAAAGTGGCTTGGAACTCAATGATGTTTAAGGTCCCCACCAACTCTAACCATTCTGTGACTCTGTTCTATGAACAACCTGATCTAGGTATTATTTTTAATACAGAAACAGCACTTATAAAGAATTAAAAAGCAGCCTTTTTGTTCCTTTGGGAGCTGCTCATAATTACTATCAATGCTTATCCCACTAGATGCTTCAAAAAGGAAAGCTAGATGAACATACAATTTTCAAGCAAGTAAAGATGTTTATAATTTATGATGTAAACTATCAAAATTGCTTGATATAAAGTTTTATATTCCAGTAAGTACAGTTTTATCTAGCCAGAGCAATGGATGACTTAACTGACCTTAAGCATCCGATGCTTTTTTTTTTTTAATCCACATCATTGTGCTTTTTAGTTGTGTTAAAGCAAAACTTATAGCATATTACTGCAGCTGTGATTAATGAGATTCAGACAAATTAGATGATTCAAGAAAAAAGATGGGGCTAATGGAGTCTAAACAAGACTTGCAGCACCATGTCCAAACATAAGCTTAGCAGCCATTAAAGACCCTTTCTATCTGGCTGATCACGTTAATTAAATTTGAAACTATGCCCACATTTTTCTACTCCTGTAACGTATTTATAATGTAATCATTAACACAATAAGCTCTTTTTCTTAGACTTTGCAGTTCTGGGGTCAAAAAAAGAAACAAGCACTTAGCTCTCATTTTAATAAATCACCTGGGAAATAAAGCACTGATATGAGCTGCATCCTCAAGAAACAGAGAGGAGAGAAAGGGCGTTTCAAATAAACAGAAATGAAACAGCATTATTTCTAAAGTAACACATACATTTTAAATGACTGTGATAAATATAACACGGAAGGGGGGAAAAAAATAATCTTCTTCCTGTTTTCCAATTCAATTGTTTCAACAAAGAAACTGAAATTCAGCAAGTTCCCTCTAGTGCTTTATAATGAAAGTGATATCCATGAGCTCCTAACTTCCAATACTGGCACATGACAATTTAATATTCTAAATTGAAAAATCTAGTTACTTCACATTTATTTTGATGTAACAGGGTAAAATTTTCAAAAGAACTTAAGCAAGTTGGACAGAAAAAAAAAAAAAGAAAAAAAAAGCTTTAAGATTCTGTGAGATTTACAGGCCTGTCTCCTGTTAAAGTGTCCAAGCTATGCTGTTTTAAAACATTATAGGCAAAACGGCCAACCGAGCAAAATAAAATTTTCCAAAACATGCGAAGTTATGTATAAAATTAAGGCCATATCTTGATCAGAAACTGGAAATAATGTCACTTGACTTGGCACTTTGATACCATACAATGCTATAACAAATTCTCATTTAAAGGGAACAAAATTACAGTTTGAATTCATGTTACACTTATGTTATGGTTTAACCCCAGCCAGCAGCCAGGACCACACAGGTGCTTAAGCAGTCCTCCCCCTTCCCCCTGAAGGACAGGGAGAAAAAGCAGGGAAAGGGGAAAAATCTCATGGGTTGAGATAAAGATAGTTTAATAGAACAGGAAAATAGTAATGATAATAACAACAGTAATAATACAAGTCATTCTCACCATCTAGTGAATTGGCACTGTCTGGAGCAGAGACTGCATATACTCCTGCCAGCTAACCTCATTTATACACTGAGCATGATGTCTATGGTACCAAATACTCCATTGGCCATTGCATTGTTCTGTCTATGCTCCTCAGCTTCTGTGGGAAGCTGAAGAGTCCTTGAAAAGTATAAACATTGCTTAGTCACAAATAAAAAAATAAATAATGCATTAATGACATCCTTTTCAGAGCAATCACTAAAAGAAAATTAACTCTTTCCCAGCTGAAACCAGGACATCTTATAAAAAGTTTTTTCTTACATAATTGTATTTTTCAAATTTCAGTTGTTTTTTTTCCCAGTTTCTACAGATATAAGTTGTTCTATTTTAAATGTGTACATTAAATGTAAAAATTAAAACGGTTTGAGATCATGATAGCCAAGAATGACTGCAACTCTGCCAAATCCTTGTCAGTTGTATGGAATTCAGACTCTAGTCTGGCCTAGAACTGTATAAATGGCACGAGATAAGCTTGCTGATGTCCTATCAGCTTGTTCCAAAGCAGAAGTGAAACCAATTGGAAGAGAAAAGTCAAGGTTGCTAACACTGAAGGGACCGAAAATCAAATACAGTGACTGTCTGAGATGATTCACAATAACCAAGTAATCCAGCACTATGCAAACATGACACATGTGAAAGCCTCCCTCCTAAAAACACAAACACTCAAATTATAGATTTTATTACTGGCTCTAAATAACTTGAGTCCCCTTCAGTAATTGAAAAATTCGCCTATACAAATATGTTCCTCAATTTTTACAGGCATGCAAAAAAAAAATTAATTAAATTCTGCCACCTTAGGTTTTTTTATTTAGTTCCATTACAATTATTGCTTGTCCTAAGTATGTGTAAAAATTCTCAAGGCCGTTAAGTGGATTTGTTTTTCGAAACGTATCAAAAACAGCAAAAAATTTCCTCTTACTATGAATTTATATTCTCTAAAAACTGCTTAGGATAGTTTAGAAAACTAAGTATAACAAAAGTAATGAAACAAAAAACATCCCTCAAACACGTTTAAGTAGTATTATTAAGGAAAACAAGTATTTAGTGTCACAAACACTAACAAAAATTATAATGCTAAATTAGTTTATCAGTACTAAAGCAAGCTTATCCAATGCCAATTTCATACAAAATTGTATGTGTACTTTGGTTGGGTTTTGAAGACTAATTTCTTCTAGTTACTAGTCTGGGACTTACTATTAGAAACTATACAGTAATAACAGAAGTAAATAACTACAGAAAAGCAAATAATGTACTTTCATACATTTAACTCTTGCCCACCACTCATTTTGCTATCAGTGTCGTAGGAAAGTCCACAACAGAATGGGAAGCTCTGTACTTTATGGTGTTACCCTACCCAGTGAGCAGGAATGACCCTATTGCCGTTCTTCCTTCTGTCATCTCCAGAGCAGGTGGCAACAGGACTTCACGCGTTCTCTGCTCTTTGGGCACTGCTTTATTTCACTCCTTTTTCAAGATGCTATTATGTATTATGAAGTAGTACTGGTTTAGCATACTATTACCTTACTCCCTTAAACCTTACTCCCTGCTGAACAGTGCCTACAAAACATCTCTTTTGCATTTCTATCGCAATAGAGAACTAGGCACGTGCATTTATCCAGCCTAATTCTTTATACCAAAGTAACTATCCCAAGAAGTATCTTCTAGATCAGAGTTTAGATTTACAGCAAATCAATATGAACAGGCAGTACCAATGTATATTATCCTGTTATTTCTTATGAATAAAAAATAACAGTATCAAAAGATGCACGTTTCATGCTAAGTTTACTGTGTAGAAGATCCTATGGTTTTGTATGACTGAAACTACAGATGAGCCATCACGTTAATCTAGTTTGGTAGCTTCCTTTAAAACTCCAAAGCTTTAAAAGTTTCATGGATGCAGGCTTACATAAAAATATTACAGACGAATGCCAAGCTCATCTCTAGGTTACAAGGAAACTCCTTATCATTCAGCTGACCCAACATATTTATAATAACATAAACAAAAAACCCCCACAGAATTAGACTCACCGGCAGCTTCTATGACATCAATTACATGTGATGCCAACTCAAATATGCAAAACTTTCCCTTCCTGTATATATGGACATTACTTTAAAGACCATACAGGTCTCACCCACTAGGAAAAAAAGCTTCACCCTCTCCCAAAACGACACCCAAACCACCAAGAAAAACCCCAAACAAAAACCACCAAAAAAACCCACCAAACAAAACCTGAACACACAAAAGCACCCAACCAAAACCGCCCCAAAGCCCAAACATCAAAAAAAACCCCAAATCCTAAAGTTCCAAAGCCCCCAAAAATCTCCACTAAGCCAAACAGTGAAAACAAAAGGTCCCCCACTGAAAACCAAACAGCAAAAAACCTCCTCAAAAACCTCACACACATTAACCAAGACGACAGTTTTCAGCTCATCATCTACTTAAGGTCTCTGTCCTATGTACCCAAAGTCTGTAACTGTGAGCTCATGAAAACTTCCCAGCCTTTAAGGATTTTTTCCTGGAGACTGCCCCCATTTCCTTTTCAGCACTGGACAAGTGACTGACTTCTATATATTACTGCAAGAATGTCAACAACTGCAGGACACAAGATTCAAACTTTTTGTTTTGGTTTTTGGAAGGTTTGTCCCAGAATAAACATTTTCTCTGCTTCATTAAACCTGTTCTAAGGGTATAAAGTTACCTACACATCTAAAATGTAACAAAATGAGTCTGATGAGTAGTTTAAATTTTACTGCATAGCACATACACAAGATCAAAAGCATAAATAAACATTACAAATCTCTTAATTGCCAAGGAGTCAGTAAAGAAAGTGGCAGTTATTTCAAAACCTAAAACCGATGAGTGGGTTGGACTAGATGACCTCTGAAGGCCCCTTCCAACCCTTATAATCCTATGATTCTGTGGCATCAAACTTGCTATCAGAAGTGAACAGTGTTGGAAAACAGTAACAACATGTTCTAACCATCTAAGAAGCAACAAGAGCTTATATTAATATCAGTTTTCATTTCTTCACTGAAGCAACCACTGGCGCACTTGCTTTTACAAATATGTAAACTGGATTATTACAAATACGTTAACTGGATTAACTTTTTTTTTTTTTAAATCAGCTTCCTAGTGTGACTATACATACATTAAAATCACATGATAAAATGCTGTATTGAAGTAACAGTAATGGTTCCCCTTGAACCCACAAGAAATCAACAGCTATCCTCCCAGAACTCTCAGCCTACTAATGCTAGGAAAACAAGAACAAGGATTTGTCATTGCTCCATTTTAAAAAATATGTTAATTTTATTTATAAGTTATAATTAACTGTATGGAGGGAGGGATATCAACATTGTGGTTTGGATTAAATATCAAAAGGATACCACCCTATGCTTACCTTCCCACGACATATATGTAGAGACTGCCAAGCATGAAAAATAAAAAAAAAAGGCAAGACTTGTTTTTTACTTCATGTTCAGTCACCTTCTGTGAAGGGAATTCAATAGAAGGAAAATCAAAGATACAAATAGCAATCATTGCACTGAAAGTCAACATAAACAACAAATACAAGACAGCAGTAATGGACAATCTCTCAGGATAGCTCTCCACTGAAAGATGCATTCACTGAATTAGATGAGTTACACAAAAATTGTAGTGACAGATGCTATATGAGTATCTAGATAAATATAAATCATGTCCACCTTGCTGAGTGAACCTGAAGATGCAGATTTACCTCTGTTGTCCACCAGCCACTCAAATACACTGAAACTTCAGGAACTCCTCCAACAGATAGGTAACTGAGGGAGGGATATCTAGCATCCTTGTTTGGATTAAGTATCAAAAGGATATCAAAATATCAACAAAACTCATGGAACAGAAATATGCCTACACTACTTCTGCTTCAAAAAAACATTCCTTAAATTCAGAAAAAGGTTAGGACCTAAACTATATGCTCTGATAACAGTAAACTGAATTTTTATGTGACAGAAGTGTTTTCCTTAGGGATGTGGTATGTCTTGCAATGTCTTAAGAATTATGCTTTTGCTGCCTTGATTCGCACCTCTGTAAAGCACAATCTAAAGATTTAATTCTTTCTGAATGCTAAGCCACACACATCCCTCTTCATACATCTTTCAAGGGCAAAGCCTAATACAATTAACCAAGTACTGCTCTATTTAAGCAAACACTGCTGTAAATCTTGTAATGAAAAAACTATCAAAGATGTTTCATTTATTAAGTTCAGTCAATCTTAACTAATGTCTGACAATATCTATTGTATATAGAGGGAGGAACTACTGCTGATCTGATCCTATTCCAATCATGTATCTGTACTGCTACACACACTATCAAAACAGTAAGATCAAACTGAGGTTGTGGTGTTTTCAAGTTCCAGTTATGAGAACTGTTCCAGGAAAACAAAATGAAGTCTGCATTTATGCTGACTTGCTGATGTTACAATCTGTTCCTAGCCCTTTCTTCAAATATCAGCCCATTTTACTCAGATTCAGCCCTTGAACAACGTAACTTCCAAATTCCCAAGGCTGGTTAGTGACTAATTACACATTGGAATTCTCGGCTCTGCTGCCTGGTGCTGCATCTGACACAACCTATTGATCGTGTCACCCAAGTATTCATAATGTCCTTCCCCTCCCCCTTGCATCTGTCTTGTCACAGACAAACTCCTGGCTTTCATACCCCTCTCCTTTGCTCTCTATCCCTTTTGGTCTTATCTGGGAACTTGGTGATGTAAGTATCCTCCATGAGCAATACTTGGAAAACAAGGTTTTAAACATCTCACACAGACTGACATTAGTACTATTTCTTCAGACTTTATGTCAAATGAGAAATAAAGCAAAAGAGAAGCACTGGACATTAGGCAGATGATAAACTAGATTGATAGACTAAAAAGGCATTTGCTACAGACAGTGCAAGTTTCCAGAAAAGTTTTAAAACAAGAGATCAGAGCTCAGAAGATTATGATATCTACGTATCAGGATGTATAAAGAGCCAAATTAACATGAATAGAGATGAAATCCAGGTAAAGAGAATGATTAGAGTTACTCAGTCACATGTGGCTACATCTGTTGTACTGAAAAGGCAGCAGGATGAGGTTTGTTGAGGGATATTAACAGAAAAAAAGGATGAATTACTTGATATGTGGCAATGAAACTGCAGATACTGCTTGAAGTATCAGAAACTCAATAAAAATTCCCTACTTAAAATAGTGACGTATGAAAAATAAGATTAGACAGCATTTGAAACTGAAATGATGTGCAAAAAAGCTGGTAGACAGAATTACTGGAGATGTCATTCGGGATGCACATCAGGAATAGTCATGCCATTTCTAACAGTAAAACCTGACTGTGAAGTAAGGTCCAGCCAAGCTATTGCACAAGTCAAAGTTTCTGCCTGATTAGTGATTGAGCAGAAACACTGAAGTAGCACCAGAAGCAAGTCATTCTCAGAGCCTCAAAAACATAGAATCGTCCAGGCCAGAAAGGACCTCCAAAGGTCATTAGTCTGACCTCCCTGCAGTTGCAGGGACACCCCCCAGCTAGACCAGGTTACCCAGGGCGTCATCAAGCCTCACCTTGAATATCTCCAGGGAAGGGGCCTCAACCACCTCTCTGGGCAACTTGTTACAGTGTTCCACCACCCTCACAGTAAAGAGATTGTTTCTAATATCCAACCTAAACCTGCTCTTCTCCAACTTAAAGCCATTGCCCCTTGTCCTATCACTGCAGGCCTTTGTGAACAGACTCTCCCCAAGCTTCCTGTAGGCTGTAGTACTGGAAGGCTGTGATTAGGTCTCCCCAGAGCCTCCTCTTCTTCAGGTTGAACAACCCCAGCTTCCTCAGCCTATCCTCATAACAGAGGTGATTCAGCCCCCTGATCATTTTCATGGCCCTCCTCTGGACCCACTCCATCAGGTCCATATCCTTCCTATATTGAGGGCTCCAGACCTGCACACAGTACTCCAGGTGGGTTCTCACCAGAGCAGAGCAAAGCGGCAGAATCACCTCTCTGGATCTGCTGGCAACACATCTTTTGATGCAGCCCAGGATGTGATTTTGCCTTCCAGGTTGCAAGTGCACACTGCCTGCTCATGTCCATCAGCACTCCCAAGTCCCTTTCTTCAGTGCTGCTTTCTAATACCTCATCCCCTAGTTTCTATTAATGGGCAGAATTGTTCTGGCCCAGGTGTAGAACCCCACATTTGCTCTTGTTGAACCTCATGAGGTTCACCTGGGCCCACCTCTCCAGCCTGTCCAGGTCCCTCTGGATGGCATTCTGTCCCTCTGGTGTATGAACACCACCACACAGCTTGGTATCATCTGGAAACTTGCTAATGGTGCAGTCTATCTCTGTCTGTATCACTGATAAAAAACGCTGAACAGTACTGGTCCCAGCACAAATCCTTGAGTGACACCACTTTTGATTGCTCTCCATCTGGACCTCAGGCCATTGAGCACCACCCTCTGGAAGCGACCACCCACCCAGTTCCTTATCCACTGAACAGTCCATCCATCAAACCTGTATCCCTCCAATTTGTCAAGCAGGATGTTGTAGGGGACCACATCAGAGGCCTGACAGAAGTCCAGACAGATCACATCCACAGGT
>VZRU01002992.1:2724-170414 GCA_013398155.1 Pedionomus torquatus
TTTTTTTTTTTCCATAATGGGCTCTCTTAGTCCCTTTGCTTTCAGATAACCCTTTGAAAAGTACTAGCTCACTATTTACTACAAAACACAAGTCCCTGTTTTTCCCCCATTATCTGTTCTGGTCTTTGAATGTTTTGATCTGAAACTACTTCTGACTGTTCTCTTTTAAACTCAAACATACCACCTCTTGGCAGTAGGAATTTCCTCACAAAACAGAAATTTCAGGTCTCCCAGTACTAGGTTGCTCAGATAATAAGCAGGTATGTGAGCAGGAGTGGTTAGGGGTGGTATTTCTCTTGCTGTGCGATGGTGTGACTTCACCCCGCAGAGCTCATTTGTTGCCCGTGCTGCTGCGTTCATTCTGGGTCAGGAGCTTAATGTATCTATATAACTGCAACACCACTCTGTTCCACTCCTTGGCCTTTCAGACAGGCCATAAGCTAAATGGCTTATAAATTTCCTTCCCAAGCTTAAAGTTTAACTGGTGCTTCTCTTTAGAAGTATCTGAGCGCTGAGGTCCTCAATCAGTGCTCTGTCCAGGGCAAGGCAGTTGCACTGGGCAGATGAACCCTGTGGGGAGCAACCATCATATTGAGGTGACAGTGAGTACAAACCTTGAATCTGTTACCCTTCCTGAAGTTGAGAAAGCACTTAAAGTTATTTTTCTGCATGTGATGACCAGTTGTAGTTCATGTATGTATGGGGTTTTTACTTGCTTTCTCATTGAGATTTTTTAGGTTCATTAAAAAGTGTGAAAGTTTTTCCTTTTTCATCATGTAAATAAGGAGCTGGAAAACTTCCACTTACCACCTCCCAATCCAAGTGAACAAATTCTAGCCTGTAGGTGCAAATGTGCTGTTTTGCTTTAACAGCTTATGTTTTGTTTTATGTTTGAAAGTTATATTTAAATGTCAGTTAATACTTGCCTTGCAGAAAGCATTTTGTAGAGCCATTAATTGCAGACTGTGGATGATGCTGATGATACTTTGTGAAGCATTTGATTAAGATGCAAACAGCCAGCCACAATATCTTCAAAAGGGTAAGATACAGCCTGTTTTCTGAAGGACAGAAGAACATTGCCAGGTATTATATGGCTTCTTCAGGATTCTGAATTCATTTGGGTAAAGAAAAATACCTTTTTGCTTTAGAGACTTCTAAAAATCCCAGAACAAAATAGTATCATTTTTGTACAGTAGGCAGCTCTAAGGAAAATAGGTGGCTGGGAAAATGTTTTGGTATTCTACTGTCACTTAGTTCTTTGAAGGTCAAAGCCCTTCTGTATTTCATATATCTTTAAAACAGTTTAAGGTTTCTTGAAGTATTCATTTGAGCATACAAATATTTTGCATAATCATAGAATCATCCAGGCCGGAAGGGACCTCCAAAGGTCATCTAGTCCCACCTCCCCGCAGTCGCAGGGACACCCCCAACTAGACCAAGTTGCCCAGGGCTTTGTTGAGCCTCACCTTGAATATCTCCAGGGAAGGGGCCTCAATAATAATGTGGGAGGTAGCCTTGCTTATGAAATTCCTAACTGATCTCAGGCAAGAATATAATCTATAAAAGTTTTATTTGAGCGTTTAAATAAAATATACTTATTTTAATAGGTTGTCAGATAGACTATAGTCAGTTTAGTTATTGAGTGAACACTGAAGAGTCCATGTCAGTGCTGAGTGGAACATGTTACCAAGAAGACTGTGATGGGGGAGCAGTCAGTAGATGCAGAAACAGAAAATTCTCAAGCACCTTGAAATCAATGAAAAGTGTACATCAGGTGATGGCTTTTTTATTTGAAGAATAAAAGGTTTCTGTCTGTTCCCTCTTTAGTGTGTTATTTCTGCTAAAAGTTCATGGAGAACCCTACCGGAGAGGTGATGAGTCCTAGTTTTTCTCTCTTAATGAAATAGGACTTGTTACTGGTTTGCTGATCTTTAATGAGGACATCAAAAAGAGCCTCAGGATTTGGAAACAGTGAGAACACATCCCTGAATTGTTATTGAGAGTTGACCATTATTGAGGGTTGACTGTCATTTGGAGTTGAATTTAATTTTTTTTAACCTAATACCCAGTCAATCATAGTTTCTTTTTCTTTGATACTGATTTTCCAAACACCATTCACAAGTAAGATGGAGAAGACCCTCACAGGTTTTATGGACACAGGGACATAGCGTCTCACACTAAAAAGGAAGATGCCTGAACAAACTTAAGTTAGTTTTAATGCATGTTTTTTAAAATACCTTTGGGTTTAACTGTGCCAATTAAGTCGCTAATTTTGGCTTCTCAGACAATGGTAGATCATCCTTCAGTTTGCCCGGCAAACCCTTTGTTTTCAATGGACACGGCTCCACTCCTGTGTGAAACTTGCGGCGTACCCTGAGGAAGGACCTAATTATCCTGTGCTGCGCAAATGCCTTTGAATTACATATGAATTAAGTTCTCAGCTCCAAGATCCAGAACACCTGTTTCAATTTTATTGGTTCGTAACACCAAGTCTCTTTTAAATATATTTAGATGCTAATATAAGAATTTCACCATAAGAGATTAGTTCTGGAGTTTGACAAAAGCTGAAGAAAAACAGCGATGGCCTCAGTGAACTGTCTGCTGACTGTATTTCACTGAAGTAGAAAAGCAGGAAAGTATCAGGGGGTTATAATATCTACATTTTCTTGTGTGTGGGAGGGAAGGGCCTGTGCAGTGCTCTCCTCAGGTTGGTGGAACGGTGTAAAAGAAACACTGGATGAGCTGTCACCAGCCAAGGAAACATTCACTGGTGACAGATGAGTCTTGATTTTGTATTTGTTATTGATGGGTTTGGGGTTTTTTGTATTTACAGAGAAAAGACTTTTGATCTTAAGCCTCTTCATTATTTCTTCTCAAGCACTGAGAAGAGGTTAAATTCTTAGCTCTGAAATGGCTAGACAACTGGAAATCTCAATTGTTTTAGTGATTATGATATATTTTGCACCTGAATTCAGCTGCGCTACCCTTCTGTAAGCATTCTGTGTTTAATTTAGTGACTTCCTGTTCTCCTGAGGAAGACCTTCTTTGGAGGACACACATAGTTGAGATGTTGTCTCCTAAGTGTGATCTTATTGCAGAAATTTAGAGCTGAAATTCACGATCCATGATTATCCAGACTTCTTACATTCTGCAAATTACCCAAGATCTGAAAATTGGCTAGACAAAAGATTAAAAATAGCAGGAGGCTATTTAGTTCCTTGAATACATTCTTTTATTGGATCACTATCAAGGAAGTACAGCCCTTGTTCTTTTCAATATGCAAATAGTTACAAATAAAGAATTTTATTATAAAATTGATAGTTTTAAAACTATAAGCAGGGAAAATTGTTCCTATTAAAAAGTCTGATCTACTGTTTAGGGATTTTTCTTTTCTCTAAGGTATGAGTGTAAGAGAAGAAGAAGGTTCTAGTATGCACCTGTAAGACCACTATTAGAACTGTGCACTGAGGACCAGCTCTGGGGTAGAATTTAAAAGTTGAATAGAAAAGTGCCAGTACCTGCCATTGGTCTTTTTAATACATTAATAAAGCTGTGTTTCTTACAACTCTGTTTCCTGCATCACTCACCATGAAAAATATAGTACTGTATTTTTTTTCAATTTCTGCATTTACTGTGTTGAGATACATCTTATTTATGATCAGTTGGAAGAGAAGTCAACTGTTCCTCATATCGAACTATTGATACCAAATTATTAGTTAGATGCTGTGGAAAATGTAATACAGACTAAATGACTGATCTCTGCAGTTGGACTGCAGTTGGCTCATATAAGATCTGATGTTATCCTGTATCTCCATCACTTGAAAACTGGAAGAGAACTTTTCCTCTATTTTTCAATTTGATAATCATGTCTGAGAGAGAATTGTCCTATGAAATTCCAGCATTTTCAAACTGTTTATCTAACCAAGTCACTCTCAGTTGGTTAGAGAATTATTTAAAGATGCTCTATTCATCCATAGATGTTAACAAGGACAGCATGTAGAATACTACTTTATCCTGGAGGTGATGTATTGGGTATATGTAACGTCTTGGGAGAATGAGTGCTAATAACTAAGAATTGCTTCAATCCAGTGAATTTTCATTAGTGCACTCGTCAAGGGAAGAGAAGTTTGAGTGGGAGAGGGCTTGGGTATAAAAATTCTGTGAATTGACTGTGATTGATTAAAACCAGAAGAGGGTAAGTAGCCTCTTTTCCTTAGGTGCACCACATTGCTTTACTGTATTGTAAAAATAGAAATAAAAAATAACCTTTGATGTCCACACTCCTCCAAAGCCCCAAACCTTCACAATGTTAAAATTGCTTTCGTCTGTAGTTCCTTTGATTCTGATCACTATGGACTTCATTTTCCTTTTATTGACCCTGAATAGACATGGTGCATATTGCTTTCCAAGACCCTGAAACTTTGCAAGGAGACTGACATTTTAGTTGTTATATAAACGAGAATATCCCACATGACTTCATCTGGACTAAATGCTTTTGGGAAGTGACAGTTATTGCCCTTGGGATTTGAGATGTTTTTTTTGTTTCTTCTTCTCTAGAATAAGGCAGATTACTGGGAAGTGGCAGTGTAAATTTTTTCACGCCCATGTTGCCATGTTGTTTCAGTTGTACACTAGTGGGGTAAGCTGATCAGATTCTAAAGTCTTAACGAGTTTTCTATCACCTCAGCAGTCTGCAGAGATGTTTACTTGTAATGGCTGAGGTGGTGGCTGCAGTGATATGGCTCCCTCCTCTAAGTTATAAAATGAAAAAATATCATTCCATTTCATGTGTCATCATGGAGTGCCTATTACCACCAGTTTCTCACTGATCTCAGCCAAGGATATCCAAGGAGAAAGACTCTCCCTCCCTTGTCCTGGGGGAAACCTGAGGAGAGTGGCTGGCGAGGCTTGGATTCTTTTCTGTGCTCTGGCCAGAGGTCTCATTTCCCTCTGTTTCAGTTCCCCAGGCAGAAGTGGATACACTTGCCCAAGTGTATGAAAAAATATGTTGACTTAGTAAGACAATTTGAGCACCGTTCTTGGAAAAGGTATGGGCATTACTGCCAATTGATTTTCCAAAGATTAAAGTTTAAACACTTTAGCATAGATTTTAAAACGGAGTTACTCCAATACTATAAAAAGTCTAGAAGTGTTTCAGATATCAGTCAAATGGCTTGTTGTTATCTCTTGTTGCTTCTTGAAGAGTAACAAATTAGAATCGAATCATGGAATGGAGTTCCATACATAAGCAGTTGCAAATGAAAATTACAGAAAATCACCACTAGATGGAGTCAATGATTTTCTAATTTATTCTTCATAGCTCTGGATATAACAGACTTGCAAAATGATTGTGATCACTGAGTCGTCAAGTGGAATATGTTAATTTAAGTAGCTCACCTGTATCTTGTTATAATTGCATTATCTGTTCTTTAAGTTTTACAATTCTGTGATTTTTCACCTCATCTAAAATTCTTTTTTGGTGTTGAACAACAATATTTTAATAGAATTCTTTATCAGACTTACAACAACCTAGCCCTGGTTCTTGTGGGGGACTTCAGCTTACCAGATACCTGCAGGAAATACAATACAGCAGGAGGTTCCTGGAGTGTGTTGGGAATAACTTTGTGACACAGCTGGTGAGTGAACCAATGAGGGACAGGTTCCCACTGGACCTCTTGTTTGTGATCAGAGAAGGACTAGTGGGTGATGTGATGGCTGGGGGCTGTTTTGGGCAGAGTTATAGCAAAATGATGGAAATTTCAGTTCTTGGAGAAATAAGCATGGAGTGCATCAGCAGAACTGCTACCTTGGTCTTTTGAAGGGCAGACTTTGGCATATTTAAGGGCCTGGTTGACAGAGTCCCTTGGGAGGCAGTCCTGAAAGGCAAAGGAGTCCGGCATGGCTGGATATTCTTCAAGAAGGAAATCTTAAACGTGCAGGAGCAGGCTACCCTTAGGGGCCAAAAGACAAACTGGTAAGGAAGATGACTGGTCTGGCTGAACAAAGAGCTTAGTTTCCAACTCAGGGGAAAAAAACAGAGTTTATGACCTTTGGAAGAAGGAGCAGGTCACTCAGGAGAACTGTAAGGAGATTGTGAGGTTATGTAGGGAGAAAATTTGAAGGGCAAAAGCCCAGGTAGAACTTAATCTGGCCACTGCTATAAAAGACAATTAAAAATATTTCTATAAATACATTAGCAACTAAAGGAGGACTAAGGAGGATCTCCGTCCTTTATTGGATGCTGGGGGAAACACAGTGATGAAGGATGAGGAAAATGCTGAGGTACTTACTGCCTTCTTTGCCTCAGTCTTTAGTAGTAAGACCAGTTGATCTCTGGGGACCCAGCCCCTTGAGCAGGAAGACAGGGACGAGGAGTAGTGTGAAGCCGTCATAATCCAAAGGGAAATGGCTAGCGACTTGCTGCATGACTTAGACACACACAAATCTATGGGGCTGGGTGGAATCCACCCAAGGGTAAAGAGGGAGTGGGCAGAAGTGCTCACCAAGCCACTTTCCATCATTTCTCACCAGTCCTGCCTAACCAGGGAGGTCCCAGTTGACTGGAAGCTAGCCAACGTGATGCCCGTCTTCAAGGAGGGCTGGACGGAGGATCCAGGGAACTACAGACCTGTCAGTCCAACCTCAGTGACCTCAGTAAGGTTATGGAGCAGACCATCCTGAGTGCCATCATGTGGCACATACAGGACAACAAGGTGATCAGGTGAATCGGCATGGGCTTAAGAAAGACAGGTTCTGCTTGACTAATCTAATCTTCTGTGACAAGGTGACCCACTTAGTGATGAGGGAAAGGCTGTGGATATTGTCTACCTGGACTTCAGTAAAGCTTTTGAGATCACTTCCCACAGAATTCTCCTGGAGAAACTGACTGCTCGTGGCTTGGATGGGCATATGCTTTGCTAGGTAAATAGCTGGCTGGAAACTGGGCCCAAAGAGTTGTAGTAGTGAATGGGTTCGAATCCAGTTGACAGCCAGTCATAAGTGATGTTCTCCAGGGCTCTGCACTGGGGCCCTCTACAGAGGGAGCTGGACAGGCTGGGCTGATGGGCCAAGCTAACGGTATGATTTTCAACAAGACCAAGTGGTGGGTGTGCACTTGGCTCACAAGAACCCCATGCAGCACTGCAGGCTTGGGAAGGAGTGGCTGGAGAGCTTTCTGGCAGAAAAGGACCTGGGAATATTGGTTGAACGGCCAGCTGAATATGAGCCAGCAATGAGCCCAGGTGGCCAAGAAGGCCAACAGCATCCTGGCCTATATCGGGAATAGTGTTTCCTATTCTAGGAAGTGATTGTCCCCCTGTACTCGGCACTGGTGAGGTGTCACTCAAGTGCTGTGTCCAGTTTTGGGCCCCTCACTACAAGAAATACATTGAGGTGCTGGAGAGGGTCCAGAGAAGGGCAGCAAAGCTGGTGAGGGGTCTGGATCACAAGTCTGATGAGGAGTGGCTAAGGGAGCTGGGATTAGCTTTAGCCTGGAGAAAAGAAGCCTAAAGGGAAGCCTTATAGTTCTCCACAAGTACCTGAAAGGAGTTCTAGCAAGGTGGGGATTGGTCTCTTCTCCCAAGTAACAGGTGATAGGACAAGAGGAGATGGCCTCAATTTGCACCAGGGAAGCTTTAGGATAGATATTAGGATAAATTTCTTGACCTGGTCTGCAAGCATTGGGAAAGGCTGCCCAGAGAAGTGGTCGAGTAAAAGGTGGAGGTATTTAAAAGATGGGTAGACATGGTGTCGAGGGACAGGTCCTAGTGGGAAACTTGGCAGTATTAGGTTAACAGTTGGACTCTGTGTTCTTAAAGGTCTTTTCAAACCCAAATAATTCTATGATTCTATCCTGTAGCAATGCTCACATTCTCTATTCAGGTCTCTAAGTTGTTCTTATGATTCTCTTCAATCCTGTCATTTCAAAGGTAAGTTCAGTTCTAGTAGTTTTATCATTTTTATTAATTATTTATTAATTATAAATGGATAAATATGGTGAATTCATACTTACAGATTTTAGTTCATGTTTAAATAAAAATACTGCTATATGCTGTTCTGAAAAGCAACTTGGAAATCAACAATCATGAAATCCCAATTTTTAGAAATAAGCTGTGCTAAATTTACCAGCACAAGATTATTCTGTCAGGATCTGCAAACTCCACCTCAGACCAGATTATTTTAATTTCAAATGTCATCCAAGTGAAATTGTAATAATTTTCTTCATGATGCATTACTTAGAATAGCCTAGCTTCCTTCTCTGAAGATAAGTAGCCAGCCAAAAGTTTCATTCATTTTTATTCCATAAAATATAACTTGATTTCACTGAAGAGTTGTCCAGATATGCCAGCTTTCTTCCCTTGGGGCATTACTAACTTGTGAAATTGCGCAGAACATACAGCCATTCTCAACTTAATTTTCTGAGATTTTTGCCCTGCAGACCAACCCATTGAGGTTGTCTTTTGTACAAAACAAAAAAGGAAGAAAAGATTTCCCTTCAACCACATTGCTCTTCTTGGACAACAAGTACCAGGCGGATTTTTCGTAATTTGTTGAAGAAAACCACTTCATTTCTGGCAAAACAAGCACGTGGCAGTACTTAAAAGGAACTTTTTCACTATTTAGTGAATATAGTCACTAGTTCAGACCTCTTTTGCCAGTGCTGGATCTCTTCTAACACAGCTCTTACCTTATCTTGTTTTTTCTGTTAATAATAAGAAAAAAAGTAATAAAAATTAAAATCTCATTTTGCATTTAATTTATTTTTTTTTAATGAGGCACTTTAGTTAATGCTTTCAGTATATTACTTTTACCCAGCTTCTTATAAGATTCATTTATACTAATAAAGGAATTATTAATGATACTGAAAATAAAAAGTAACAATTTTGGATATGCATGCTACATAGTGAAAGAAAACACACAAACAGAAAGATATATGTTACTGAAAAAGGAAAAGCAATGAGAAAAATACAACTTTAAAATCTGCTGTTGGCTGTAACTATACAAAATTCTAACTGCTTAAAAAAAGCAGATGGCTTGCATCTTATTTTTAATTGTCCTCATCAAAAAAGTGTTACCAAAAAGAAATTAAGAGATTTATGTGAATTTCTTTCTTGGTTGCTTTTCATCATACTGTGTTCCATGAAAAACATTAACAAAACTGATGAAGAAGAAAAGAAAACCAGACTTTTTTGAACCAAAAGGCTGTGCTTTGTTGTAATCTAAAATCTGAGCCCTATTATTGCTATATAATATTACTGTAGAACTCAGTCATATTCAAGCCTATCTATACATAGCTTTTTTTATGCAGGTTGTTGAAAGACAGACCGAGAATTTATTGAAATTCTGCTAATTATTTTTGGTTGGGTATTGTCCAAAGCACAATTATTTTGCAGACTAAATTCACGTTCTTTTAATCAGCTGCTGCTGCAGAGCCATAGGTTTAAAAATACACAATACAATTACTTTCATACATAATGATGTAGCGAAGGCTTTAATAGTTTGTGGTGTCTTTTCACATCTAAACAAGTAAATGGGTTTATGCAACAACTGTGTTGAATAAAGGTCACACACTAACAATTGGAATGGAACACATTAGAATAAGCAATTTATATAAGCTTAATTTTGTAAAGTTTACAAAGATTATTTTTAAACCGTATGTAGGTTCAGAGTCAGCTATATTGTGCATCTGATGATATAGTCATCTCTTGGAATAGTTTATTTCACTATCCAGTTAATTTCAGAATTATACTCTATGGAATTGACGTGTTTGCTTTATGCATTCATAGCTGTTATCAAGAACTTTAATGGCTTACTAACCCCCACCTATGAATAAAGCTTTTTCCTTTGTAAAACTGGAAGGATGTGATAGAATAGAAGCAAGAAGGGTTTTTACACCTCCTCTTGTCAGTCTGAATGATTCACTAGTCATGGTAGGCTGTGTGCTCTGTATCAATACAATTAAATAATCAGTACCTGTAAGTTAAATCACTTCTCACACCCACTAGTAAAAATATGACAATAAAGCTATTCCCATTATAGTTTTCTTTTTTCATTGAAAGTAATTACATATAGTTTAGAGACTACAGCTACAAGACATAAAAAGATACCTAAAACTTTTTATCTGTAGGTAATAAACTAATCAGAAGAAAAGATACGTCTGTAGAAGTACAGTATGCAATTTTTACAGGAACAAGACACTGAAAGATGGTAAAGTATCTTTTGTTTATTTAATTGTAGGCCCTGTAAATGTCATTAAGAAACTAGACAAATAGTATTTTTGATTTGAGAATTAACTGCATAATGCAGTAGTTATAAAATGAACATATAAACATTTTTTTTTTTTTAAAAAGTGAAGCATTGGTTTAACACACTCATTCAGTAGGAAGAAAGTGCTTTTTCGCAGTATGAGTTGCATGGCTAGGTCTTCTAATAATCTGCATGGGGTCTTGACAGCTCACAAACTCTGTTAATTCCATGTCAAACCTATGGTCCCTATATTAGATTTCCATTAGAAATACAAGTGGCAGCAGAAGTTTTTTACTACCTGTGCACAGGATTCTTTATCTAAAATAAAATTGTTACTAATGTGGTAGCTATAGTGTAAAAAATAGCATTATGATTCATAAGAATTAGTATCTCTGAATTTGTGACTTTCTAATCTACTCTGAACTATATCAGGCACCATAAAAAGTCAAACTTGCTGCCTTTTAAATTTGTTTTCAAAAATGCCTTAAAGAAATAGTGAGAAAACAATAAGGTTAATCTTGACAGGTTTATATCCTACAGTGATTTTGATTTGTGCTCTAGAGGTGGACAGGCCAAGCAGAGGCTCTCTACACCTTAGAAATGCAGATAAAAGGTAACTCCTTCTTTTATTGTGTTTGAATAATGAGTACCTCAGAAACCTAGCTGAGCTCTTTTTGGCACCATCAGTGCCAGCTTACAAAACAAAGAGGTTCAGGGAAGCTCTAGGTATGAAATGCAGATGTTCAGTCTAGATAGTCTAGAATCGAGCATTAGTATTTTGAGGCTGCATGTAGCACTCACCATGAATGAAAGGAAATTATATATATTATGCATTGTCTTTTGGTTATTTATGTTGTCATTTTAATGGAGGGAGAATAATGAAAACATTGAGGTGATGCAACTGGCCATCAGTGAATAAAGGCTAGAAGAAGCATTATTTTTTTTTGCAGAAGGGTTTCATTTTAACTTATAAACTCTTGTGTATACCTCTGTCACCTTTCTACTATGAGGAAAGGTTTTAAGTCTTCTTTAAGGAAAGAATTCAATCTTGCCATTTTACAGTTTCTGTCCTTCTGCCAGATTTAGAAGGAGCATAAACGTCTAATTAAAAGGCAGCTGAGTTTCTGTCTCAATAAAAATTCATATTGAAGTTTCTCAAGTAGCGAAAGTATTATATGAAGAAATTACAGGGCAGAACAAGAAACTTTGAGGAATATGTCTTGATAGACTCATTTTGTTGGCTTGCACTGAAAAGGGCTGCAGATTTTATGTACTGAACTTTGGAAATAAACTTAATTTGGCATTTATCTGTGAAGCTTAAGCAAGTCGCCTTTATTTGATAGTATAAAAATATTTGCAATATATTGCATATATATTCAATGCATAAATATTGCATATATATAGCATACATATATTCAATGCCACTTTAAAATGCACCCTATGTCTTCACTATTGATAGAGCCCCAGGGAGTGGGGTGGCCACACTGGAGGCTTTGGGGACAGACAGTGTTATTGACACATTAAGGGAGATGGACTATGGGAAGCTCTTTTCTTTCTTTGGCTGGACATCTAAGGTAACAGCAAAAGTTAGTGCTGATTCTAATACTGGCACTTTAATTACAGATTTCACAGCTAATCTTAAGTGAACAGGCAGAGTTAACGTCTGATAGATGACTGCTGAGGATGCCTGCAGACTCGCTGCAGGGTGCAGCACTGGTTACTCCAAGACTGCAAAATGCCCTCCCTGCCCCACCCACTTATGACAGGACCAGAGGAAATGGTCTGGAGTTGCAGCAGGGGAGCTTTAGGTATTAGGAAGAATTACTTCACTGAGAGGGTGGTTAGGCACTGGAAGGGACTGCCCAGGGAGGTGGTGGAGTCACCATCCCTGGAGGTGTTTAAGAAACGTGTAGGTGTATTACTTCGGGCACACTCTAGCGGCCAAGGTTGCTGGGTTGGGTGATTTGTTTTGTGGGCTTGGGGTGGGTTTTTTTGCTTTTTGGTTTTTTTTTTCTTCTTTTTTTTTGGGTCGTGTGTATGGTTGGACTTGATGATCTCAGAGGTCTCTTCCAACCATGAAGATTCTGTGATTTTCTGAAATGCCATTCTGTTACTTGTCTTTTAGCAAAGTGTACGAGCCAATGAGCCAGCACCCGAAATGCCTTCTGAGACTCTAAGAGCCAAGCCATTCATCATCACGCAAAAGAGCTTTGACATGCCCTCCAGCCCTTCCCTGGGCCCTTAAGGTCCTGTGACATACCGTGCAGATACAGGTGTAGCCCCTCTCTAAACCCATGCACAGTGTTGTTCTGAAGTAGAGGTCAGTGCAGAGATGTAAAAAGAAGAGGCAAGAAGGACGATGCTGAGAATTTCTGTTCATGTCTACCACAAAAGATACCTGGTGGTATTTCAGAGTTCTCTCTGCTGAGTTTCTCACCTTTGCTTCCAGGCTGGCAGTGAGATTCACAGGAGCTTTGTGTCAGCTGCTGTGCACTGACCGTACTAATTGGGATAAAAGGTCTTGTTATGAGCAGACACATGAGCAAGTGAGGGATGGCCTAGGATGCCAGAAAGAAGGCTATTCCTACAGCTGAAAGCTGCTTCTCATTTTTGCTTCTCTTTTTGTGTGTGTGTGGAGAAAAGTGCTTTTCCCAAAATTGATGCTGGTGGCTGGGCTAACCTTTGACATGTCCTGGGAGAAGGCAGGAAAAAGATGGGCTCCATTCGTCAGCCACCACCTTGTAGAGTAGTGTAACAGGTACAAATAGTACTTGAAACATGTGCAATTAACCCTCACTGGTAAAAGTCTGTTGTGATTGAGTAGGAGTGTTGGTTATGGGAGACTGTTGAAACAAGGTATTCAGATTTGTGCTGGCAAGATTTGCTGGGGTGGAGGCTCCAGGGGGCTGGGGGCAAGGTGCCCTGAAGCCACAGGCTGGAGGAGGATGTGAGCTGCAGCTACAGCAATCCATTCAGGCTGTCCATGTGGAAGTTTGGCAGGCCCACTTCCAGCTCTGGGCACACATTTTTCTTCCATTTGTGACAATATTGCATTCTGCACTGATGCAGTGCAACCTCCCTCAGCAGGTCTGCTGCAGCTGTGGCAGCACAGGCAGACCAGGAAACCAGTCCTGAAAACACAGAGCAGGCAAGATAATGGCCTAGAATTAGTGAATTTTGTGAATGCAATATTACTAGCTGGGCAAATGACAGTGGGTATCTATTTCCTTTGCAGGGGCAGATCTCTGTAATGTCCCGTTTCCTGGAGTGGTTTAAACTGAACTTTGCTCTTGGGATAGTTTTTTTAAACATTTGTCTTGATTTTTCTAGTATTAACTGTGAGACACATTTACATCAGTACATGACTCATATCAATAATTAGATCCTTACTCATACAACTTCGTGAGTGCTCTCCTTATAATATTTAAGTCAACTATTTCATTTCTGAGACAGAAAAAGTACTGTGAATAATTCTGCTATGCAATTTGTGATCCTGTTGTGTAGGTCTTTGAAGTAATTCTTCCGATTTATTTATATATCAGGTAATTCTCTTGATGCTTGCCAAAACTCGAGGTATGTCCTTATATGTTTGAGCTATAATTTGTATGTATCTCTTTACCTTTTGTTTATTCAACAGTTAATATAAGCAGAAGGATACAAATTAAGTTTTTAGCTGGAGTGCTGACTGATTAGTTTTCCAAGAGAAAGACAGCACTGCTATTATATATGGTTTTAAGATGCACAGCACTGGTGATATTTATGAACACATGGTAGGTGTGCATAAATGAATATGTTTGTGTGCATGTAAAGTGGCATTTTATTGAAGAATCTGAGGCAGGTTGTCATGGAGATTAAAAACTTTGAAATGCTATTCGTTGGCGTTAGTTGTTTTTGCTGGGCTTAAGGATATTGGTTCTTCTAATTTGGAACTTTCATTGTAAAGAAGCTTTTACCTGTATTGCAAAGACTATTCTAGCAGGCTAAGTAAATAAAGACCTGATGAGCACATTCAACTTAGGGAAAATAAACAGTGATCTATTTTTGAGCAATATTACAATTTTAGTTTCCAGTCTGTTAAGATGCTTGTCTTTCAGTTGTGTAGTTTCAAATGTTTCAGGTGATTTATATGGTGGCAGAAAATTGCCAAATGCCCCAAACCTTCCTACACTCTACCAAGAAAAGAATAAAGTTCTGGCCACTGGTAAATTAAGCTATTTTCTTTAGATAGAAATGATATAGAAATGAAAATTATCACATATGTTTTGTTAGCATTTGCTTTTACAGTATTATGTAAGCTTTTATCTTCCTCTGAATAAAAAGCTAGGGATTTTCTGTGCTTCCTCCTTTAGTAATTAGAATAAAATCTTACAGACAAGCTTATCTTTGAAGAGTGTTGTTTTCTGCATGAGATCATTGATGTGTTGCAGTGAGTCTGGTTGTTTTTTTAACCAATAAATCAATGAAAATGCTGCAACAAATGCTGCATACGTACACAACATCACACACACTCTGAATGAATAATACAGTTTTCATAACAGACTTGAAGTGATGACTATTAACTAGAATTATATATATTTATATTTAAACTGACACTACAGAATTCTTTTGAGTCTTGACAGATATGTGGAATATTTAAATGGAGTAATTGTAGTTACCAGACCTCCTGGGATTAACCTGCTGGAAAGAAAGTGACATTTTGCAAAGAGAAAAATGAATTTATAATGTGGAAAAAAGCTAAAAATGGGGTTATGGTGTGCCTGTTTATAACCATTCAGGAGGAAAATATGTTTACATGGAGTCACTAATATGCTGTAGCGATATACTTCACTTACACTTAATTATAGAGGGGCTTTGAAAATAACTTTTTGGATTCTATGTTTCCTGAAGCAGAATATGCCAGATTTAAAGGAAACTTATCAGTTATTTTATTTTTGGTGCATTTGTGCTTAGGATTTGATTCTGTGCTATTTGTATTTTCATAAGGAACAACTCTACTAAATTCAACATGCTCTATGCTAATACAAAAAAATTACATCCAAAAGAGAACCAACAAATACAAGCTAAAGACAACCAACCTCTTCCAAATTACTTTTGGACAAATTGTACCCTTTCTCTTATAAGAGGGACCTATTCTTTCAGGCATACAGATTTTCAATTAGAGTAGTTTCTCTAATGACAAACACTGCCTGCTGAGCTCTCCTGAACTGGAGTTGAATAGAATCACAGAATCGCCACATCCACATAATTCAAGTTAGAAGAGACCTTTTGAGGTCATCTTCTCCCACTCAAAGCAAGACCAACTTAAATAGGTCACTCTGTACCTGATGGAGTACACTGGTGATGCTGCAGGTTCTCTGGGAAAACTTTTCCGCTGTTTGACTATGGTGAAAATACCTTTTTAATTAATTGGAATTTCCCGTGTTGCAATTTGTGTCCACCACCTCTCATCCTATGATTGTGTACCCTAGAAGGAGTTGGGCTCTGTGTTTCCACACTCTTCCAGTAGGTAGTTGAAGAGAGCAATAAGATCACTAAGATTTCCCCTTTGCTTATTCTTTTTAGGGCTGAATGAACTCACTTCTTTCAGCCCCTTCTTGTACACCATGTGGCCTGGTGTCTGGCTAGTACAGACAGCCTGTGACCATGGAGATTGTGGTTGATTGCTAAGAGCAGAACAAGAAAAATTCAGGATTAAGTGGAAAAAGGTTGTTTCAGAAGGAAGTGACTAAGTAGGAGTCAGATCAACCATTTCTTTAGAGACTTGGAAAGACCATCATGTCAAGTCTATATCTAATGCAACAGATAATGCCATCCATGAGCTGGCAAGGAAAACTAAGCCATAACAATCTATGAAATTACGACTTAAGAGAAACATTACACTCATGGCTATCGAAGTGACTTTAACTCCTGATCTACCCATGTGCTATGGTATTATCTACAGCATAAATAAGTGAGGCACGGTGTATGACAACTGTATCTTCCTACATTATAGAATTTTCATTTCATCACAACTTTTACATTATATACAGTAAATAGAATGTATTTTTATTAATTTAACATATTTCTCTTATTTTCTCACCATCCTTCAATCAATCAGGACACCATAATTAGTTTTCTTCTCCTAAATACTTCAAGCTAATAAGTTGATAATGCATGACTATGATGAGGTGAAACTCAGGCACGACTCTCTTTCTGTTACATATGATTTAGCTGCTGAAACTTCAAGCTGCCACCATTGCTCTTCCTATAACTATGGTTATTAGTTAACTTCAGCCTCTATTACTGGGAAGATAATTGCTGTCACTAGCTACTTTTACCAGCAAAATTTATCCTGTTTTTCAGTCTTTCACAGTCTTTCAGCTCTTACTGAAAGATACACTTGCCCAGAGACAGTACCTGTTGCTATGCTCCTTGGTGTCTTTCTCTCCTTGCCCAGGCAATAAAAGAGGGTTTAAAAAAGTATATCTACACTGTAAATTGCTACTATGAGCTATGCAACTTCTTAATTAAATGTAAGCATTTGCAAAATATTTGGCCAAGTATTTCTTGAAGGCAATTGCCTGCAATTCCAGTTACAGTGATTACCCCTCCCCTGAGAAGTACCCATGGTAGAAGAGAAGTCAGTAAGCGAAAAAAAACCCAAACATGCAAAGTCCCCTTTCAAATATTTTATTCTGTTCCTACACTGTCTTCTATCTTCATCAGGGTAGTGTCAGCACCTTGTAGCTGTGCATTAAGCTAAGTGTATAATGAGTGGTTCATTCTCTTTCTTAGCTTCTCCTCAGGGGGAGAATTAAATGTGCACTCATACATCCTGTTTTGGTGGAGTTATATTTTTTAATTTTTTAGAACATTTATGCAGAAGGTGCCTCAACTGCAGAAAGTTGTCAGAATGAAGGACTCGGGGGACAGAGAATTACAGAGCAGAACATTATTACGTATCCTAGTAACTATTCTTTTAATCCTATCTCAGCCTGTGCAACCACAAAGGGGCAGAAGGAGGAATAAAGGCCTATTGCCCTTATTTCCCGAACTTGCATGTGATTATACAAGCAAGCACTGAAATGCTTAACTGTAGGGAGCTCTGCTGGACAGTGGGATCTTCTCAGGTGTGTGGAGGAAGGCAGGCAACATCACTCACAAGCTGTCCTAGGGCATTTCATCTCAGGAGCTACACTCAGTAGAGCCAAGCCATTCTGGAAGAGGGTCTGCAACACAGGTCTTCTCTGTTCAAGGAGAATGTCCTACCTCCAAGCCAGATGCGACAGATGTTTTTCTGAGTTCCTCTTGTTTGAGGCTGCTTTGCATAGATATTAATTCTTCATTTGAGATGGAAAGCTGGTCAAGGATAGGATTCAAAGGGTTGAAGGCTGCATATAGTTCTGCAAAATATCTTACTGCCAGGCACCTACATATTAAAGAAGTTTTAATAAGACTTCTGTCTTTTTCTGTATTTTTGTCTTTTTTATTGTCATTGTGAAGGAAAGGTAACATTGTAGCAAAACTAAGTAAAATCTTTAGATAAAACTTAATATATGTCTCCTTTTCCCCATATTATTCTTTCATGTTTTGCTGAATATTAGGAGAATAAAAAGACATTAGGAGAATAACAAGGGAAAGAGGGAAATATTTGCCTAATATGAGAAAGAGAGTTACAAAATGAGCATTCAACTTGAAGAGAATGTCAGGGAACAACAGTACCTTATACTGCACTCTGAAAAATTGTAAAAAGTACAAAGGTTCGTAACATATTGTAAAGAAAATTCTTTAGAAATTGCTCTGTTATCTTGGAGGTAACAGACACACCATATGCTGTGTCTGGCAGTCGCTATGGCAACTACTTTTAAAATTTAAGCATGGGGAAACTATTGCCTAAAATCTCCATGACTTGGGGCCAAATCTTGTGTGATGCTGAGCACCAAGGGAAAATAAAAAAAGACATAAAGGAAATCTTAAAATATCTTTCTTGTTAGCTTTTGACATTTTTTTTCTTGAAATACTTCTTATTTGTTTTGGAAGATTGCAAGCCCTGGGCTCCTGATTGCAATATCTTAAATTTAATATCATGCAAACTATTTACAGTGAAAAATAGGAAAAAACTATTTATTCATAGGGGCGTTTTGCATAAAAATTGTGATATTTATGTGAATGTCATCTTTATGGCACCATTTTCTGTTTCTTGGGAATTTTTGTGTAGAAGTCAAATAGTAAAATTCTTGAAGGAAATAGATGAGAAGGTAATAAATCTCAATAATCTGCCAGTACTTATTAAGAGCATATTCACAGTTTTTTTCTGTGGAAAAGTAGTTTCAAGAGTTGAATAATTTTTTCACTATCCCACCAGTAGCCTCCATAATGGACTTTTAAGGCAAAAGAGGCATAAAATATGAAAAAAAGGATGCTTTTAAGGAAAAATCAGTGCAAATAAAATTAAGAAGATTTTGATTATCTTTGCCTAAAAAGGTCTACTAGACCATGTTACAATGAATGCTGTTATTAACAAGTTCAGCACTTCAGTAACTGGGTTTCTGTGATTAAGCTGCATCACTTATTCTGTCTTGCCAACGTGTCTTCTACACTGCCTCCTAGAGGAGTCTGCAAAGAAGAGACACAGTTTAACCAGAGTAGAGTTGTGTACTGGAGCTCTTAACAGAAAAACCCATATGGATCGCGCAAGGTGGCCTGGACTCATTTAGCAATGGTCATAGAATCACAGAATCATAGAATGGTTAGAGTTGGAAAGGACCTAAAAGGTCATCGAGTTACAATCCCCTGCCATGGACAGGGACACCTCCCACCAGAGCAGGTTGCTCAAAGCCCCATCCAGCCTGGCCTTGAACACCTCCAGGGATGGATCAGCCACAGCTTCTCTGGGCAACCTGTTCCAGTGCCTCACCACCCTCACAGGAAAGAATTTCTTTCTGACATCTAATCTAAATCTCCCGTCTTCCAATTTAAAACCATTACCCCTTGTCCTATCACTACATTTGCTGACTTTGGTCTGATCTGAAATCACTGAAATCAGTGGGATTCTCTCTGTTGATGTGTAATTATTTACACTGTAAAAAAAATTTAAATGTTTTAAATGCCCTTTGTTCAACTGCATGGATCATTATTCAGTCTTCCTCACTTTTTCTGCTACTTGTTAATGAAGGTGCTTTAATTTAACTTCTTGAAAAAATTTGTTGATGGAAAACAGCAGTAGAAAAGGTTAAACTGTCTTCCAAGTAATGTGACATTGACTAGATTATGAAAATGCCAAATACATTCCTTTTCTGAGAAATTATTAACATGTAGTGATCTGAAATGAGTAGCAGAGGTTGGAAAGAAGTGAGCAAAAGGCTTTCTTTTTTGGCTACCAAGCCTGTTTGAGTTTTGGGCAGGGAGATGTAAAAGGATCAGGGCTGTACTGAAGGAGATTGGATTTAGTCTGACAGAACCAGCTGTTAAAATCACAGCTGGTTTCTGGACCGGCTATTAAAAAGGGTTGTCATACATTTTGCTCTCTGCTGCTATTTACTCTCTGGGGAAATGGTGACCAGCTCCTTCTCTTCTCATCCCTGTCATCCAGGTTTGGACGTGAAAGTCACTGCCATGTCTGTGAGAAAAACAATCCTTGCTGACTGCTTGGTCCTGTCCCTGTCCTCCGGCTCTATCCCTGAACTGTCTGGCCTTCTGGAAATGTCTAATGTTTGCTTGCCAGCCCATTTCTGAAGGAGATATACATGATTTTGCCACAAATCTGAGAATTCTGGGTGGGACATTAAGGTATTTGCTCACAAAAGCCAACCTGCTGCTGAATATACATTAAGGCACTGATGTTCACAGTATAGCTGATAGCTGGTGGAAATGAAATAATCTGTATTGACACATTTGGAAGTTTCACATCTTTTTCCACTTAACATGCTAACGTGATAATTGCTAGACTGATGATTTTTCCAGTGACACGTCTCCTTTTGTCAATATTTAGACCTGTGTATAAAAGCTTATCTATCACACCTGGCTAATTTTCACTTAATTTAAAAATAAATGGAACATGTTTAGTTTGCAGGGTTAGCAGAACAAAGAGAGGTTTTTATAAACATTTTTCTTGAAATGTTCTTTGAAGGATAGGAAAAGATAATGACAAAAAGGTACAAAATCTGGCTCAAATGAAGCTAGATTCCATGAAACAATCAATTATTTTAATGCTTAAATGAAACTAATGGAACATTGAAGTTGAGACTTCATTTCACTTACCATTTAATGCAAATGAAAACAAAACATTAAGCCAAGTAAAAATAGGAATAAATACCCAATAAAATCATTTTGTACCACACTTTGGGAGACAGAAACATTTTTAGCTGACGTGATTCTGTGTCTCACTGAACACCTGAATCCCCAGGCTTGATTATCTAAACAATTAATTCAGCTAGGCTTCTCTCATAGCGTTTGTTTGCTGTGCATGTGATGACTTTCACTCTTAGTGATTAGGTAAGAATGCATTCGTCAGTGAAGGAACATAGGCGGTAGTATTCGGAGTATCCCGAAGGAATGAGAAAACGGCGTTAGACTTGGTTGCCTTTAGCTTCAGTGTTTTTTGCAGGATGGATCCTCAGGAACGAGTGTGACGAGACTGATCTGCAAGAACAGCTCTCATGACCATGGGGTGAATCACTGGAGTGTTGCTTTGAAAGGCTGAAGTCAATTTTTTGCACTAAAGACAACATTGGTTCTACATGCAATTGTTGTTCTTGCTGTAGTTCTGTTTGTATACCAGAGTCTTGCAACTATGTTCTACCTATTGGGGCGGACAGTTTATTCTCTTATCTTTAATGGCAGCACTTCTGTCAAGAGGAAATGTTTTCACCTACTTAAAGCTCTTATTCTTTTACAGTTCATAGTTTTACTTTACTGGGGTAAACACTGATATACCAACCACATGACGAATAATTCAGTCACGGTCAGCTTTTACTTAGTCTCAATGGGTATGAAATCTTACGTGTAATACAGGTGTTTCATAGGATTTTTGGTATTATGATATTGCTTTTAAACATCTTTATTTATTTATTTATTTTTACCTTTTTCTTCAGATAATGAGAGCCCACTTTTGGGTTTTGGAAACATGTGGCTCACAATCTGAAGGATGGCTAGTATTCTAGAAACGCACCACTGGGCATTTGCAACATGCACCTACACATGAGAGGCAGAATTGATACTTTCTTCCACCAGGTCACAATCATTCCTAATCCTTCTGTAATCCTTCAGTTTGCTTCCAATATCAGAAATATGTCATCTGCAAAAAACTTTTGCCTTGTACATTTTTATGAGATCCAAGAATCTTCTTTTTATGATGTCATGGTCAACATGACAGCTTCGTCTTCTAGTGACATGCTTATTAATACACTTCTGCTTTCCTTGACATTGCGTGGTGCAACTCGTGCTGAAAGTTGCTTTCACTGCGTCTGACAATGCTGCTGTGCTGAAAAAATTCTGCAATTGTTTCCATGTTTCCTAGGAACAAACCTGGTCTTTGCCATTTGACTATATTAATGGTCTGGTTTAATGCCCATTTATTAATTTTTATTTAACAGACATTATTTCACATCTTATCTCTCAGTAGGTGGTTTTAATTTGTCATTCAAATAGTTGCAATTGCTTAAGAAATTTCTCAAATAGCTTGTGTTTGACCAGATATCAGGGATTCTTTATACAGCTTTTACTATTTTTTCAGCTCCATATGCTTCCTGATTATTATGCAGGCCTTTAAAATCAGAAATGTGGGTAAGTGGAAAGAAAATGTGCTTTTGCAATCTATAGTCTTGTTAGAAATATTCTGAATTATTCTGTCCTGCGAGCCTTGCAAAGGACTTTGCAGCTTTCTCTCATTCTGCTGAAGGATTATGTTGTAGCTTTCTGTAACCTGCAGATGCAGCTGAATATCTGATTTCCTGAGTGGCACTCCTTTTTTTTTCCCACAAAAATCTGGAAATATTGCCTTAATTTCTTTCAATTTTCAGACTCCTATGTGAACTAAGAGATGCAGACTTTTTTTTCCAGAAAAAAAAAACCCAGAAAATTCACCCAGTCCCTTAAATTAGAAATGTTGGAACATTTGCAGAATGCTGGTCACTTGAAAAGGTCAGGATTACAACAGGTTTCTACCCTTTCATGTGACACTACCTGGAAACTTCTGGAGCACGAAAACTAAACTGCAGCCCGTGGATCCAGCATTGTCATCTTTCAGATTTTGTCAAGAGTCTTGTTGATATGTGGTACATTTCTGTATGTTTCAGCTGCTAAAAATATTGGTATAGAGGAGATTCTGTGGATTTCATAAAAATAAAAATTTCCTAGACTTCATGTTACTCCAAAAACTTTAAAAATATGATACAGATTTTCACAAGGGTTTTAAAAATGAAAAGTATTAAAATTCTAACATTTATGCATGTTTTAAAATTGTTATAACTCTGGTCCCAAAGCAAAGGGCAAGGACTGTTTTATGATGCTTGAATGCTTGTGGCTGATACTGTTATGAAGCAGGACACAGTTTTGCCAAGTCCATCCCATTTTTGGAACTACCAAATTTCTGTATAGGCTTGTTCTGTTGGTATATTTGCACAGAAGGGAAACAGTAGGACTCTGGTAGGGAAATACATAAAGCCAGCAGAGACTAGCTTTGCTTGAAGACTAGACAGTGTTTTAATTACCTTCCACAGCTTTGGGAAACAAGAGTCTTGGTTTTGCATTTAAATCTGTTTGGCAATATGCACTATGTCTCCCAGACACTTGGCTATTTGTAGAATTTGGTGTATTCAGGGAGTTTGAACTTCTTTAAAACAAACTGAGTTGAATGGGGATCTTAAACCATTTCCTGATTGGTGTGTCTTCTAGCCCCTAATGTGTCTTTCTAGGTCTTAGTTATTTCCTTTTCATAAAAAAAAAATAATTGCTCTTAAAAATGTCTGGTTGGATTTCTTTTGTAAAGAGAGCCGAACTGAGGAGCTCTAGGCAGATTAACTGGACCGCTTCGTTTAGTAGGCTCTCTGAGCTTTGAAGAATGCTTCAAAAAGTATGGAATAAAGCTCTTTTTCTTCCTATTTTTACATGCGCTAACAACTTCCCAGTCTTTTAATTTGCTGTCCTGTTGCATTAGAGGTCATTATCTTTGTGTTACAGTTTAGTAATTCTGTCTGAGTTTCTATCCTTTCTCTCTTCTGAGTCCCTGCTGAAAATGGCAATACAAGTAACACAGCAGAAGCTTGTATACAGACAGAAGATATAATGAGAATAGCACTTCTCGTGGGAATTAAATGCTGCGTCACAGGGTTTCATTTGCAAATATCTGCAGTGGAAAAGCATGGCTAAAAGTGCATTTAGATTCACTGTTTGGAGTCTCTTCTCTTCTATACTATGCCTGCACTTATAAATGTTATAAAGCAAGGGATGCAGTTTGAGGTTGGTTGAGGGTTAGATATGTAAATTTGGAGGAAACAAGTTAGAACATGGTTTTAAGGTGCAATGAAGGCAAGAATGACTTTAACCTACAATAGAATTCATGAAGCAATTTGCAAATATTGGTTCATAATATCTTTATGTTACAAATGAGAAATTCAAAGAACTAAGCCTTCAAGTGATTTATCCAATGCTGTCTGGCCAAATGGTGGCAAAATTCAGGTCTTCAAGTGACAGTTCCCATGTGCTGACTTCTCACGTTGGTTTTGAACACACAGATTATGTTCTGAGTGAAAAACTTAACCAGTCTTGTACCAGTCCAGAAGAAGCCTTTTACGACATAGTAAAAGGTGGGGAAAATGGATACGGATAGTTCACAGGTAGAACTGCTAGTTCAGCGAAATGAGTCACTATTGTCGTAACTATTTAGAGAGTTAGAGTTACTAACTGGGGAAAGAAAAAAAAAGGGGGGGATGTACTGTGTGGGAAAAGTTATAGTGGCTTTTGTATGAGATTTATTCCCTTTGGCCTTAAAGGATCTTCCATCAAATCTTTTGCTTTTCTTTAAAATGAAGCTTGGGAAAAGCTTAAAATGTCAATGTAGATATTTTTTCTTTTAATGACAAAGAATGCAAAAATTCCAGAAAGGTAATCTTGACTTTCAAAGAGATCCTGTCAGTTCTGTTGATGTCAGTATCAAAAGAAGTTAATAATTATCTGAAGAAAACACATTTCTCTTAGTTACTTTCTTTCTTATACAAAATTTCTCAGGTTAATCACAGCAGCAGATCTGCAGAGGTATGTACTGTGCACCTTCACTTTTGCAGCACATTGTCTAACTGCTACCAAGATTCGTACAGGCAATTATAGCGTTATACCTTCTCTGGTATGACTAAACTTATGTTTGATAGGCTGCAAAGAGGAAAACCTAGTAGTTATCTTCAACGTATATTTCTTGTATGGTATAATTATACTAAAGGAGTGGGTTGGTTTTTTGCTATCTATAGGTCACATGTTTGGCCATGTTGTATGTCATTTAAAGGGGACTGTAGCAGATGTTGAAGGTGAACGGGTAATGTATGGAAAATTGTGAGTGAATTTCAATTCTGTATGGTTAGTGTTCATTTAATACATATAAACCTCAGCATTATTCTGTGGAGTATTGGTGCTGATTTTGATCCACGCACCACNGCATATAAACCTCAGCATTATTATTAAATGTCATGAGTTCTTCAGCCAGAACGGGCTCTGTTCTGTGGAGTATTGGTGCTGATTTTGATCCACGCACCACTTTTAAGAGAATGTTAACTCATGAAGCCACTGGAGGACTTCCCGATGAGAGTTTAATTTCTAACTGAATTGCCATCAGGATCAGTTCTGAAAATCATCTAGATGACGAAAGAAATAAAAATACCTTACTGCAAATGAAGCAGTGATCATTCTTTCTTTTCTATAAGCAAGAAAAGAAATTCTAATACCGTAGTGCTCTTTGGATGCCCTTTAAAATTTCCTTCAGAATGCAAAGGGGTAATCCTGTCTACAACTTCCTTTGGTTGGGATTGTGCAGGATGATTCAGACAATGACACCTTCAATTCTGCTCAACAGGAATTATCAGCAGAGCAGCGCACAGCAACATTTATTCATTTATTTATTATGTTCTATTTCACGGAAAATTTAAAGGTCTTACAGCTTAAAAAGGCTTGTCTTTTGTCCATTATGTTCCTTTCAAAGCTGCATCCATGAAAAGTAAAAGGAGCTTGGAAATGCTAGAAATTCAAAAATTTTCACATACTAATTTGCTCTCCTTTGGATTTTTCATAAAGACAAATCAGGCAGCACAATTTCTGTGCCTTAGTTTCCTCAGCTGGAAAAGGAGGGGAACAAAAAGAAGCTGTGCTAACTCCCACATATATTGGGCGGATAAATGCGTTTGATAGGCTTGAATGGAAAGCTTTACATGAGGATATTTACAATAACCAGTGCTTTTTTTTGTCTGGCCTCTCATCAAAAGAAACACAGGGTTAATTCTAGAAGCTATTTCTTGGAGCTATGCTGTTGTATAAATCTAACCTTGGTATTATTCAGTGCTATGTTCTAAAAAACACCACACTTTTTTTTTTTCCTCTCTCTCTCTCTTTCTTTTTTTTTTTTTTCCCAAATAGTACTGCACCATAATTACAATTGCTGTAGAGGCAGGAGCTAAGCAATTAAATTCCCCATAGGTGTCGCATGTAATTGTTCCTAGCGAATCAGAAGATTAAACATGGCAACAATGCACAGCACAAGATAGCCTAAACTCAGTTTTTCCTGCAGAACTGCAAATAGTAGCAAATCAAAAGACTGTTCTCCTTAATTACCACTGTATGAGGCATCAAGCTAAAAGCAGGCTCACTCTGTAATGTTTTCTATACAACTACAGTATGTACATACAATGCAAGCCTTTATGCATCACCTAATAGACAATATTATACACACAATTATTGCTAACTTTCATTTTACAGGGGGAAATCACTGGTGAGCCTAGGACATTGGCCTCTCAGCTTCCCCAGCAAGCAATGTGTTGACTAAACTAAGGGAACAGTTTTACTTCCTGAAGGCAGTAGAGACTATTTATACTTAAACACATTTCTTCACAACTTACAGCATGTTGTATTAGGTGAGAGTCTGTGAGCTGGATGGGCTGCAGCCTCCGTGAGGTTTGCAAGCTGGAGCCTGTGGAGCACTTCACCAAGTTTACACATTTTCTCTCTCTCTTTATTCTGAAATCAGCCACCCTGCTGATCAGAAGTCTGTTTGGGACTTGAACTCGAGTCATCAAGAGTCAAAGAGCTGAAACAATAAAAACAATGTGGGGTTCTGGGGAAGACGTTGTCATTCTTGTACACTAATGTAACTTGTAGCAGCCCGATCAATATTTTTTTTGTTGTTCTGAGCCAAAATAGGTATTGGTGCAAGCTGAAATATCTGTCATTATCCTCCCTACTGCTTTTGCCAGGATTTTATATAGTTTTGCGTCATTATTTCTTTAATCAGCTTTTCAAGTGCTGTAAAGGCAGCGAGCTATCCCAGTAATGAGTTTCTT
The DNA here is from genome assembly GCA_013398155.1 of Pedionomus torquatus. Taxonomy (NCBI): domain Eukaryota; kingdom Metazoa; phylum Chordata; class Aves; order Charadriiformes; family Pedionomidae; genus Pedionomus; species Pedionomus torquatus. The sequence continues at coordinate 29,487 of VZRU01002992.1, forward strand.
CCTATTGTAGGTTAACTGCTTGTTGAGATTTCCATTCAGTTGGAGAAACCATCTTGCTCTCTGACATGTTTTTACTGATTATCAGGGTTACTAGATACACTGTGTACTGAATTTTAATTGGCATCAAGCTATATAGTTTTAGTGAGAAAAATGGGAAGTGCTTTTCATGAAATCCTTGGGAATTCAAGTGCTGTCTTTGAGGAGAAACTGATTCATAAGATTTACTGATTCACACATCAGAAGCAGATTATAAATCAACCTTCCCATTTATGAAATGTTCACCTGAGGCATAAACAAAGGAAAGGAAATTGTGAAAATCCTTATTTAAACATACAATTATTCATGTTGTTATAGCAAGTATTATTTTAATTACTGTATAAGGTCACCAGCTGGCAAGTGGATTTTAACTTCCAGCATATTAACTTGTTTTTATCTACGAATTAAAATGACTCAATTGCACTAAAAAAATAACTCTGAACAGTTATATTTTATAAAGGTTTATTTTAGCAATATTAGTGCACCAACAACAGTTATCTTTTTATTTCTTTTTTCTTTCTTTCTTTTTTTTTTACATTAATAAATGCAATGTTGGAGAAACACAAGTGGGAAAAATGAATTTATCGGTAAATTGTCTGGAGGATGGAAAGTCATATAAGCCTAGGTAAGCAGATTTGCACTATTTTTCATGCCAGTAACCAGAGATGCACTGTTTTAAATTTTATAAGTGAGTCAGAAAGAAATACAGTTAAGTTGGAGTGCATCAAACATTTGTTAATTATGGCACAATAGACAATCTCATCCATCTAGGAAGCATAGGTGCTATCTTTTCAGCCTGTAGTTATGAAATCCATTACTTCATCTTCTTGAAAAGACAGAAATTATTGTGTATTTCCTCAAATCATCACAGTCCGGCCAGCTGGGGGGAAAAAAAGAACTCTCTAAAGCAGCTTGCGATTCCACGTATTTGCCACCAGTTAATTAAAAGGTAATGTCTGTAATCCATATTTTCATTAGTAAAAGTTGGGTAAAAGGATAAAGAGAATCATTAAAGAAAAGAGAATCATTAAGAAATAGTGTAGCCAAGGTAACACCATGTTTTTGTGGAAATAAGATACACGCCTTTTGAGACCATTTTATTAATGGTGACTACACTGCAGGAAACAAACATTTTCATTATATGTATTAGCAAGAAGTCGCATCTGTGTTTATTCCTTTAGAAATATTTTAAACACTACAGAACCAGCCTAGAGATGAAATGCAATGTAGATTTTTTTTCTGACTTGTAAGAGGTGGTAGGCCACTGTTAAGCTCCAAATAATGGAAAAGAGAGGAAACGACAAATATACTAATGAATGTGTTTCAATGAAACTCTGTCAATGCCTGAGTCTATTTTCCTTCAAACATGGCCTGATTTGTAGCTGTTTGCACAGTTATTAATAGTTTAATTTTATTAATTCACTGCAGAAAAACCTGATTTACATCTTGTGCAATTAAGTGATGAGTCAGACTCAATCACATTCTAATCTCGATTACTCGAATGCAACATTGAAGGTGACCTCAGTATGTTTTTGACATTGAACTTACAAAAAGCATTCTGAAAAGCAAAATTTTGTATTTTGTCTTGAGAAAAGTAGGCTCCAAAAGGCAGAACTTCACTGCCTCTTTCAAAATCGACGGAATGACTAAATTCAGATTCCAGCAATACCATAATTAATGAATTTCTGTTTTTGCACTATTGTAAATTTTAGAAATGTAGCCTGTAGCCATCTGGTGAAAAAGGTAATCTTGCAAATACAGAAAGAGTATTTTAGGATGGGAAATAGTCTAACTTGTGTGCCGAATAGCTATGTGGGAATTTGCTGCAGTAATTACCCTCCTATCATTAGTGACAAGTAATTGCTATAGCAACCCCACTGCCACCTGTCTTACACACACTCTTTCTCTCTTTCAAACACACACAGACACACACACACTCTCACACACTCTCTCGCTACATATTCATAGTATTGAAACAAAAGCAGAAAAGCCAGTAGCCTAATGTCATTTATTGAATCACTGTTTTTTCTAATCAACAAAATATAACCTCTTCCTCCCCTGCCAACTCCTCATAAATATTTATTAAAAATAAAATGTTTGTGTTGTAGAAAATAGTGCTGTTCAACCAAAGTGTCTCTATTCAACACTAATTCTCTGAGGGAGAGAAAAGAGAATTGTCACAGCTTGATTTCTTTTTTTACTTCACTGCATACACTGGGCCTGAGACTGATTTTGCAGATATGGATGTGAATTCTAACAAAGGCAACCATCTAACATATGTAAAACTGCTTTGATATTCACAACCAGGGCAGCTGAGATTTGTTCTCTTTCATTTAGAGACATTTAAGCCCACCATGTTTTCTGCGGCTTTCTGTCAGCACCAACTATTGCTTCAGTGCATAAAAGCACGTATAATCTGTATACAATATTTTTATCTTGTTGGCAGTGGGTGGAGACTGAAGACCAGGCTGGCTATCAAGGTTTCACCGTGGCATCATCTAACCCCGGTTCTAGTCTTCTATTCTCCTGCCACTCCTGGCAATATGAGTGGAACCTGATCTTGAAATCTTAAAAAACCCTACAGTTTCATTGTATTTGAAAGCACCAGAAGTTCACTGTTCCCTATGAGTAGGCAGGGAAAGAAGAGAACTGGTGTTGAGCCTTTTTGTCTGCAGCTTACAAAACGCCAGCCTTGCACCCACAGTTACAAGCATTCTTCATAACGCGATGATCCTGCTACCTCAGCGTAAGGACATAAAATTGGCTAACAGCTTTCTCACCACTAGATGTCATCAAAATACCAATAAACAGGGCTTGGACGTGCAAATTTAAAAACACTAGCTCTCTCTAACCCTATCACTCAGCATGTTCTAACGTGAAGATGAAATAAAACAACATTTAAAATATGAAAGAACAGTTAGGAAAGGCAGGAACAGCACGCCTTGACATGAGCTATTTGAGTCCCACATGCCTATTCCACTTCTTTGATAAAAAGAAACCATTCATATTTAGTTCTTGATATACGTTTTGTTTTTTTTTTCCTAAATAAGACACAGATTTTCTCATTTGGCTCACTCCATCTAAAAATAATTCTGTCCTTCAGTTCTTCGTGCTGCCGAGGAAGAGAAGGGGAGATGTCTAATGAGGTATAACGGTATTCAGGGTTTTTTAGATAAACAAATCACAAAACGTTATTCCAGATAAAAGCTTGGATGCAAAAAGTAAATCTATATAATATTTAAATGGAAATCAACCCTTCTGCTTTTATTGTTTCATTGAATAAAAAATTGATTTAAAAATTCAGATCAAGCAAATAGTAGTCTGAATCTTAAGATGACCCCACAGACTTTTAATAACGGCACTAAAAGCTATGTGCCTCCTTAAATCCACAGAACAACTCACTGCATCTGCTAGCAATCAGGATGTTTTCTCTGTTTGGTTTAGAAACTCACAGGAAAAAAACCTGCTTCCGATCAACTCACCATTTAGTGTAGAATGGTTGTCTGGTCATGTGAAGCATGGGTAGACTTCAGCTTTCAAGAAGGAAACCCATGTACTGTCCCTTATACTATTTGTCTCATCTATTTCTGATTAAATTATTCATTCTTTTTCTGATGTTCTATCTCAAGACAATATGGCCTGTCAAAATACAGGGTTTGCAAGCAGAAAGTAGTATTCATTTCCCAGACATGTGTAGTCCTTCTGTGCTAAATCTTTAAGCAGTATCCATTAATCCGAGGGATTTGTTGGTAAATGATGTCCTATATTTTGTCACCCACGTATTTTAAATTGCTCCGTATATTTGAGGATTAAAGGGATGCATATATTGTTAGTGGTAAATATCTGCATGTTAACAACTGGGAATATTTAAGAACAAATTAACAACAACAAAAAAGAAAACTCTGTGAACATGTAAAACACGAAATGCTGTCTCAAAACTGTATAGGAAGAAGCTATCTAATAGCTTATGATGAGGAGACAAACTGGGTTTTTTTATGTACATCTGAAATAATAATATGCTATGAATGAGTTGCAGGAGAGAGACAGTGGCGCTACCAGTGCTCTCCTCACCAGTGCCAGGGGTGCATTCCACCAGCGCCCAGTACCAGGACATCCTAAGGTCTCCTGCTATACTGTACCTCGAGACTGTTTAGCATTTTACAGAAAATACCTGTCTTCTTATGGATTCAGGTTCCTATTTTGAATCCTTCAAGAAAAGAATTCCAGAGATTTCCCTGAAGCTTTCTCTTAGAAATGAACAATTCACTCCATTATTTCTGCGCTCAGTTCAGACGATCAAATGAATTTATTTTCAGCAATGAAGAGGCATTTGCACAATTTACCTCCTGAACATCATAGTGCAACTAAAGACTCACCTGTGACAGTGAGTATTAAAATCCAGTAGCTGCTTGAGACTCAAGTGTTTATTAGCACACGAACTTCTTATTTCTGCCCCTTAAAATTAAGAGCCTGAAGTCTTCCTCATCCTGTCCATGTAACAGCTCCTCCCAGAGGAGGCAGAGCTTCCTGGGGGCTCCTGTAGGAGATTGTACTCTCATGTCTTCTTTGATGCTTGCAAAAAAACCCCTCAATGATGCCTTCATATTTGCTGATGGAAATAGTATGCGCAGCTCTTAAGTCTATGGGCAGCCAGGCTGGTTATTTCTCTAACAAAATGGAAATAGCAGAAAAAAATATCCAGTTCACACCTGACTGTGAGTTCTGCAGACCTAGGGATCATTCTATTAAAGTCAAAGCCCATTAGCAGTGTGTAAACATCTTAGACACTGACTGTTCATGTTGAATATATTTTTAAATGTTTTCAGTTCTCATTCAAGGCAGAAATGTCAACACTTTTGCCAGACAGTAAAGGGCAGACATTAAAGGGTGCTACAATCTTGAGGCTGCCATCTGGTATCCTTGAGTGCCAGTCCTGATGGAAAGGAGAGGTGATACTTAAGAAGGATGACAACAGAGAGGCAGTGGGAGGGATTGAAGGGGGGAGGCTTTGTCAGGAATTTCTGTTGCTCTTTCACATTGACTTTTCACTAAAATCTTGCACATAAATGATTTTTTTTTTTGTTCTGAAGATGAAAACTGCTGACCTCTCAAAATCTGCTCAGTATCTTATGAAATCTCAGTGCCTTATACATGTGATTCAAATACAAATAAAGGATTGATGGCATTTATAACGTCTTCTACAGAAGGCATATTGATGGGGATTCATGAGTCACAAACAAATTGCACATGTGAAAGCAAACTGTATTGGAACACATTGCACTTCCATCCAGAGGCTGTTTTAGGAAGCTAAATACTACAGCTTACTCATTATGGGGGAAAACTGCATTTTAAATGCTGGTGGAATATACTTTGACACAAATGGATTAGGAAAGTCCTTTTCCTTTTCCCCTGTTGCCAAAAAGAGGGAGAAGCACTATCATCCCAGTCGGATGGCAAATGTTGCAGGATAGAATGCAGATTGTGTTGTTTCCTCCCCGTTGGACTTACGCTGAAAGGGATCTTCCAAGTCATTCCTAGATAGGAGGGGATGAGGAAGTCAGAATCCGTTTTATCTTTTCAAAGTTCAGTGGTTTTGTTTCCCCTTCTGACCAACATCCTCTGTCCTTAAAATATCAAATCTACATTTCCATCCAGTGACTTCTGCTGGCATTCTAGATTTCTAGCTGTGATGACAGGTATCTGCAATCACTTTGCCTGAAAATCAGTAATTATTTGTCAGATAGATACACTAAATATTCATTCAGCCAGTGAAGGTGGATGGTTACCAAAAAGGCTAATCACATTGTAGAATGCTGGTGTGTGTTTTGAACCTTTATTGTCCTTTGTGATGTGGTAGATGAAAATTCAGAATTAATTGTACTTCATAGACTGAGACACTAAACTGAGTCCTTGTATATTTACACTGGTGTCGCTGAAAGCAAATATAGCAAATATGGAAAGCATTGAACCAAGATGTTACTCAGATCAAAATTATGAGACTGGTTGGTGCTGCAAATTCAACCATTAAAGATCGAGGTTTCCGTTCGGAAGCATCACTCACAATGTGAGTTAAAATATCTCCCAAGATAGGTCATGTGGAAAATGATGCCAAAACAACTGGTAAGGCAGTAGCAATCTGCAGATCCTTTCTATCTCCCTGCAGACTGATCGTATTTTTAAAGTGAAAAACTGGGGTGTTGTGTTCAGGGGTTCTCAGGGAAACATTCTGGCGCAGGGAAAGCGAAGCTGGCCAGGAATTCAGAAGAAGAAAAAAAATAAAAAAGGGGGCACTCCATCTCACTTTCAGTGCTAAAATAGAAAACTGGGACACTTTGTAGTAGGGACAGGTTGGGATAAATTTTTATCACTATGTCACGTCTTTCTTGTCTCTTCTCTGAATTTCATTCATTCAAATCTAGCTCAAGTCTTGCCCTCTTATGTCAACATGCACATCACCAATTCTAAACATGATTTATTTTACTTTATCTGCAGCCAGTTTTGATGATGCAATTCAACCATTCTTATCTCAGAATCTCCCATAATTTTGCAGTCATTAACTTAAGATCTCTAGGAGAACTTAAGATCTCTAAGAGAACTCTTAAAAATATTCCCCTATTTCATGTTACGAATTCTTCTTCTTCCTGTTTGATCATTTTGCACTCAGGACCAACACTTTAGCCCTGAAACTTCCATCACCTGACACTTTGAGACTGAGGGTATTGCTCTTCTCTCTTTCCTTTCCTACGTTCCCTTTCAAGATCAAAGCTTTTCCTTTGATTGAAAACTCACATTCCTTTACTACAAAGTCCACACCTCACCATATCCCTACCCTTCACACATGTGTACCCCCTGTCCTACACTACCTCTTACTGACTGAAAAGTCTGAGCTATAGCTGTAAAGGCAATGATGAATTTTGTATGCAGGAAGGTTACATGTGTTTGTTACAGATTTTGCTACCTCTTCATTCTCCCCAACTCTCTGCTGGACTTTTGCAATATCTTTCACAGTATTTTATCAGAATCAATAATTCTCAGATTTATAGGAAGAACAACATACACTTTATTACCAAATTTCAATATCTTCTTGAGGAGAAGATGGCAAGCAGCCCCCAAAGAATTATTGTCCAGGAAACTCAGCTTGGGCAATAATAGAAAAGGAATGCCAAACAGTTTCACCAATGATAACTTGGAAAATACATTGGACTTTAAAAAGAAAGTAACTGGCAAACCATCACTGTTATAAAAACACTATCAATTTATAATTGGTCATACATTATAAGTGCTGAAAAGTTCAGTTTTCAGGAAGAACAAATGGTATTCAACAAAACCGCAGAAAACATTGATTCTCAGACCATAAACACCAGCTCTTCTACAATGGCAAAACAACCATGTGAAATGTGGAAACTTCACAACACGGAAAACTTTAATGCTTTGGAATTCAATGGAGATAAACCCCATTAAATGTATTACATCTTTACAGACTCAGTGCCTGAGCAGAAAATGCAGACTATACATTTTAAATCTGTACAGTGGATGAGAAGCTGCACAAACAGGCACTGAATTAAGTCAAAATCTTTGTGACTTTCATTCTATAGTTTTTTTATTTACTACTTCTATTATTTGATAGGGCTATAAGATCTGGAAGGTACTGTGTTTAATTTGCATTCTATTTAAGAAAGTAGTTGTCCTAGGAAAGTTTAGAAGTTGATGAAAACTGATTTAATATTCATCCCTGCTATGTTACTGTGGTATAACCATTTAGCAGGGAGGACTTTTTAAGCATTTCAAGAAGGAAATAAAATGTAGAAATAAATAAAATCTAACTTGAATGCGGGTGTGTTAGTATGGTGAGGTTGTGGAGAGGGCCCTCAGTCTTTTCTAGACTAAAAAGACCCAAGTCCCTCAGCTTTTCGTCACTGAGAGATGTTCTAGTCCCCTTATCATCTTTGTATCCCTTTGCTGTGCCCTCACCAGCAGTTCCCTCTCCATCTTGAACTGGGGAGCCCAGAACTGGACACAGTACCCCAGATGGGGCCTCACCAGGGCAGAGTAGAGGGGATGATAACTTTCCTTGACCTGCTGGTCACACTCATCTTGATGCACCCAAGGATTCCATTGGCCTTCTTGGCCACAAGGGCACATTGCTGGCTGATGGGCATCCTGTTGTCCACCAGGACTCCCAGGTTTTTTTCCTCAGAGCTATTCTCCAGCAGGTCAGCCCCCAACCTGTACTGGTGCATGGGATTATTCCTCCCCAGGTATAAGACCCTATGCATGCCTTTGTTGAATTTCATCAGGTTCCCCTCTGCCCAAATCTCCATCCTGTTCAGGTCTTGCTGTATGGAGTCACAGCCTTCTGGTGTGTCAGCCACCTGTGTCTTCAGCAAACTTGCTGAAGGTACACACCATACCTCCATCCAGGTCACTGATGACCTTGAACAGGACTGGAAGAGGTCATTGACGAGGACTGGACCCAGTCCTGAGCAACTTGCTGTAGCTCCCCTTGGCAGAGAAAGGGGTGGAACTAATGACCTTCAGAGATCCCTTCCACACTCAACTGTTTTGTGGTACTGTGATCTTCACAGGATAATTTCTTCCACTAGCTAGAAATAGCCACGTTTTCCTACTAAAACTCTGTTGTTGCAAATTAGGATATACAGGATATATCGTGTTTATAAATAAGATCTTGTTATCACCAGAAAATAAACTGTCAGTTAATGTAATTAATTTAAAAAATAAAAACACATCTCAGACGAAAGCTAGATTGGAAATAGCCCAAAGGTCAGAAACTGAAATCTTTGATGTACGGTTGATTATCTCAGTCTTCAACATATGTACTCGCATGATGCTGTCTGTAAGTTACTGAAAATGATGAAGACACTCCACGTTTCCAGTGGGTGTAGGAACAGTGAAAACAAGCAAGGACGTGAACTTCCTGGATAATGCAATGGAAACAGCATCTCTATGCCCATCTGAAACTTCATTTAACTGGCTACAGTTTACAGTCAGTCTAACAATACGGTGCTAAATTCACTCAGAGGATAAATTGGCTAATCAAAAGTGAAAACAGTATTGCAAACATTAATGGCATTTCTAAATTTGACACTTGGCAGAGATCATAGAATCACAGAATGGTTAGAGTTGGAAAGGACCTTAAAGACCAGTGAGTTCCAAGCCCCTGCCATGGGCAGGGACATCTCCCACTAGACCAGGTTGCTCAAAGCCCCATCCAGCCTGGCCTTGAACGCCTCCTGGGATGGGGAAGCCACAGCTTCTCTGGGCAACCTCTTCCAGTGCCTTACCACCCTCACAGTGAAGAATTTCTTCCTAATATCTAATCTAAATTTACCCTTTTTCAGTTTAAAATTGTTACCCCCAAATACTCAAGGACTGTCTCCTCCAAGAACAGGAATGATGCATCCTGACTAAGAGGAAGTCAGGCAAAAATACTCCTGGACAATCTCAAACAGAAAAAGGACATCTACAGAGGATGGAAGCAAGAACCGGTAGCCTGGAAGGATTACAGATAATTTTTTTGAGCAGCCAGGGGTCACATTAGGAAGGCTAAAGCCCAGATAGAGTTCAATCTGGCCAGGGGTGTCAGGGGGAATTAGCTTACATAGGTAGACTTAAAGACCCAGACTCAGATGATCTATAATGCACCAAAGTACCCCATCCCAAGATCTTGCTCACTCCCAGCCTACTGGTGAGTGGGGAATTTTGGAGGTACAGCTTTGATGCTGTGTGAGCACTGCTCAGCAGTAGCCAAAACACATGTGTCATCAACACCTTTGTAGCTACCAGTACAAAGCATAGCACTACAAGGACTGCTGTGGGAGAAACTCACTCCATCTGAGCCAGACCCAATACAGAGACAAATTAAAATGGTTGAGTTTTCACTAATATTTAGCTGATTTGAAAGAGCTGGGCCTGATTTTTCAAAGCATTTAAAATAAGAAGCATAGATCCAACTCATTTCAGTCACAGCTGTGATCACTTGGCACTTCTATGTATCTGCCAAGGATGACTCAAATAGGTACTCAGAAAATGTGGCCATTTTTAGCAGCCATTAGCAGCCGTATGTGAAAATCTTGGTTTAAGTGTCTCGATTACCATCACATTAGAACTTTGTGGTAAATTCAGGTCTCACTGTCACAATTCATAATCCCTTTCCCTTCACCTACCATTTCCAGACATACTCTGCTCCTACAGACATGTTACATCTATCCGCTAGTTACATGGCGGATGAAGCAGTTTTCTTTTGGTCATTACTTTCCCTCACAGTTTATCCTTGATATTATTCCAGAACATAGTGTAGCCTATTGAATTAGGAAAAATGTGAAAAAATCTTTGCAAGAACAGATAAATAAAGAGTACGGCATAAGATATATACATGACGTGTGAATTAACATTGCTGCATCAACCCAAATTCTTGGGTTTTCTAAGTTTTGAGTTTCTATCATAGAAAATTAACATTCTTGCACTACAATACAGACAATTTCTGATTTTTGCCCAGAAAATTAACTTTGTAGTAACCATGTTGCATCTTGTATATAATGAGTGGGACAGAACTTAAGGAGTATATCTGGGAAAACAGCTGCTAAGTAGTAGGCCACTATCTTTAAGCTGATGTTACATCATTTTCTCAATGTGCTTTGCAGGTATTTTCTCACAGCAGAATAATTCTGGGGCAATTAAGCAGGAAATAACTATAGGTATCTTGTCAGATTGCTGCCCTGTAGCTTACGAGCCTGTGGTCTTAGCAGGTTTGTTAGAATAGATGCAGTTTGATGCTTGTGTGCCTAAATAATTTTTAGACTTGACCTGGTCTCTTTAATTGGAGTCCATTGGAGTGTATGGGCCTGTTGGCTGATGGGTAGGGTCGAAGGATGCCTAGTGTACAGTGTCATGCACTATTGAGTTAAGTATGTCTAGTGTTCAGGAAATTGCATTGCTCAATTCTAAAAGCTTCTTACTAAGACCTACTATATGATATTCCTTAGTAAAAAATGAACTGTAATATCTATTGATTCATAACTTGGCTGTATTTGGCTGGACAAAACTGAGGTTTCGGCTCCAAAGCATGCATGGGCTAAGAACTCCTTCTGAAAGGTTTTTAGAGTATTAGCAAATCATTGAAAAACATTCAGTATCTGACACCTGGCATGACAATTTCATTCCAGAGTTTGAAAATATAGGAAATTTAAATGCAAGTTAAAATTGAATGTTAAAATTGTAAAGTGTAAGACAACCTTAAGTTGTGACATTTTCTAAAATTAGTATCTTTTATGTGTAGGAGCAGTGTAAAAATGATAATAAAAAATTACTACTTTTTTGTTAGACTACTACTTCTCTGCTTTCAGCCACATTAAAAAGCATGATGCACCTTCAATGATCCCAGATTATTTTTTCTCCTATATCTTTAAATATGTGTAAGTTAGTTTTCATAAGGCCTCTTCAGAAGAGGAATGGAGGTTTACTTCTGTTTTCTATGGTGGAGTGTATGTCATTAAATATTGTCAAAGATGTATAAACTTATATAAGTGACTTCATGAAGATATTAAAGGAAAGATAATGCAGATACCTCTCAACGTTTCAGATGGAACAGATACAATATTCTCTGTTAGTAACCTCAGCATTGTGACTTTCTCAAACGATGAGTAAACCAAAGATGAGGGAGTAGTTTGGTTTGGTTGTCTTTCATGATATTACTATTATATAATATATGGCAGTGCTGCATAACCTTTCATGTATGTTTACAAAGTCAGGACATAATTGTTCATGCTTGCGTGATAATTAAATGTGTTGAAGTTTACAATTAAATGTAATAACATAAAGATGGTCTGAACATTTGCCAATGTATCCTCTATCTGGATCTTTTGAAAAATAATATACAGTAACAACTAATTAGGTGACTAATCTTTATGGCAAAGTACAAATGTTCTGTAGGATACAAACACAAGCAGACACACGTACACACATTTACGTTTTTACCTATCTAAACATAATTAGGTGGAAAATGTACAGTTTTAGTATAAGTGCCTTTGGTGTAACGCATATAATCCTCACATAACACCTGGCTAGATTTAAATTGTAATACAATATATGTAATGTGAAGTATTTTATAGTAAAGTTTACATTATCTGACATTATGAAAAGAAATTTCTCTTAATGCTGTGATTTGTATGTATATTTTAGACTAGTAGTATGAACCAATCAACTCCTGTAGAGGAATACAAAAATGGTCATTTATATGTCTGACACAGACTTTGCATAAGAAAAGATGGTTTTTGTATTTCAATAAATGTGTTTTCTAGTTCACTAAAAGCCTGGGATGATTTTTTTTCTTGCACTGACATTATGAAGGACAAAAGGCTGTAAGTGTTGTCGCTTCAGAAAAATCTACAACACAATTTTTAACCATTGCAATTAACCACAATTTCCTTACAGAAAAATGATAAATCATGGTCTATTTAAATATCCACCAATGAATACTAATATATTTCTCTTTTCAAAACTTCTTTGGGAAAGCTTGGTATAAGTCTTAAGTTTTCAAGGACTGGGGATTAATGTGGCCACTGGACATTTCTGAAGAAACAAACAGTTTATTAAAACTGACCTGTAGGAAACTTAAACACAGCAGGAGCTTAATAACCTTTCTTCCTTGCAGCTTTACAGAACCTAGAAAAGGGGACAGTGCATAAGTACTGCTTAACACATTTGATATGTTACAGTTGTAAAACTGTAACCATGAGCAGCTAATCTAATTTAAAAAAAAAAAATCAGAAGTGATTATTAAGCTTCAAGGGAGCTGTGAACAAGTGTTAGTGATTGAAGAATATGTGGGACTTCCATTCAAACAGTCAAATTAAGTGATCAGCCCCTATTTAGGAGCCTTTTCAATATATTTTATACCCCAGGGAATCTAGATCCAACCAAGAGCCATGGCCAGTGGTTGTTCTGCCTACATTTGCAACAGCTTGAGGTATGCCATCTCACATGGCTTAGGGAAATTGCTGCCAGCATAAACCAAGTAATTCCCTCCCTCTGGTCCTCAAGAATAGCTGGAAAGTGTAATCTCTCATTATCAAACCTTCTGCTTTATTCTGTCCTGCTGTAGCTTAGTGTCACTGGCCTTGTTCACAGTCATCTCGTTTTTGTCACAGATACATTTTTTTAATGTGACAGAACTGCATTTAGTAATCATGAGCTTTTCAGATATGTGTCCGTAAAAGAAAAAATATAGAGAGTAAATTTGGAAAGTTTTCATCAGTTTAACACAAATATGTATACATTTTTGCTCATGTAGGTTCACACATTTCAGCTGAACAGCTAAAGCCTTGATTATCCTATATATTCTTCATTTAAATAATAAAGATGGCATCCTACTTGAGGGGTCCTTGCATTCGGTGTTCATTCTCTCCATGCTAATAACTCCTTCAAGCATATTCATTTCAATAGCTTCAAATTTAATCTTTAAAATCAAACCTTCAATTTTAGATTTGTCAGGAGCATTACTCTTATTGCTTTCTTATAAGAATGCAAGTCCATCAGTGTAAACAGATTTCACTATGGGTAAATAAGTAAGTGCTCATTTGCTACGGTCATAAACCAGCCCAAAGGTACAATCTTACCGTTGTATCATACACTCATCTATTGCGTATTTTTCCAGCCAAGAACTTTCAGATATATCAAATTACTTCACCTGACTCTAATTAGGAACAGGGATGCCATGGTGCATTACTCTCACAACGTCTGAGCAACCTGGAAACATTAGGCTACAGTTTTTTTCTCCTGTCATATAATCCTGTAATTTGTCAATTTGTAGATGAGAATCTGTGTTATCCCTCTGGATTCACTGCGGACTGAGTGAGGAGGTATCTTGTGCACTACAGACAAAAATGTGCAGAATGATGGGAGGAATGGTTTTCGGGAAGCTTTGTAAATCTGAATTAAGTAGAGAGGATGGATTGCTGAACTGAAAGTATAAAGCTACTCTACAAAAAATTTGAGAAACTTTGAGGGACATTGTACATTTTATAAATGCTAACTAATCTGCCCAATGTAAGGATAGCTGTAGTGGATGATGATATGCCGTGCTGAACTTTCACTACTGTTCAAACTGACAAGTCAAGCCTACAACAGCTGAAAGCCTCACGATCCTTTGTTACTGCAAAAGCTCTCAAGCAGATTTCATTCCCTTCTGGTCTGTAGGAATACACTATATTAGTGTAATCAGTAAAACAGGAATTTGCTTTCTGAGTAGCAGGAGAAAAGGCAGAGGACATGCTCCAACATCTTAAAACAGGCTCATTAGAAAAGACAGACCCGAAGTGTCATTACTGGAAAATTTGGGAAGAACATTGTGTTTGACATTATATAACAAATCAGAGGCAGAAGCAAGAATGAAGTGAATGTTTTCTGAGAGTATTTCCATACCCAAACCCTAACAATTCTACATAACACAGTTTACACATATTTTATCTTTTCTAGCAACTTTAAAGAGTGGTTTAATAGCTATTAGTGTCATATAAGTATAATGCATAATGATGAGAAAAACAGTGTGGTGGGGGGGGGAGGGGCAGGGGGAAGGTACACCTGAATGTATATACCCCAAAATATATGCTGGGAATTGCCTCAAAGAAGTTGGTCTCACATAAATTCAGTGCTTTTCTCTGTGAGGTATAATATAGTATTTTTGTAAGATATCATGTGGAGAGGAAACAGCAAAAGCTTCACAAACACCATGTTATCAGATCCCTTGAACATGGAGCTCTTTCCCAAACAGATTCTAAACCTGCATTTTATTTTTCCCATCATGGTTAGCTTGCAACTCTAATTTTTCTCAACAAGGTCCTTTAATAACAATTGGGGAAAAGCTTCTCTCTCCCCCTGATTGATTTCCAATATATACTAGCTTATTTTCCTCAAGAGAACAAATATCAACGCTGTGGTTGGAAACCGGCTAAGACAAGGGAGGAAAAAAAAATCAGCTGGACCAGCCCATGTCCCACACTTCCATTAACTCACATATTAACTCACTTATACTACGTGTATCTGTTCTTTCTACAGGTATCTGGCCACCTTGCCTTACACCCGCTATTTTTCTGAATAATATTCAATTTACTGGATGATGGTTTTAAATCCTCCAAGTTAATTTGCTGGACTTATTCCAGCCTTCACTAGTTTTACTACAGGAATAGCTTGAGGCATGGGAATAGCTATATGATTGCCACATGTTTATGTTGGGAATTCGTGAGAATGCCAGCTATATTCTTTCTTGGGAATTCAGCAATTTATTTTTATTTCTTTTCAAATTGCACCACTGTAGACCCATGTACTGCTACCCATGTAGACAACATAATTAACACACTGTGCCCAGTATTGCATGTGCCAACCATCAGATTAACTAGTCCTGTTCAAACTTTCCCAATTATGTCAGTCACTTCAAACCTGCTATTGCAGAAATCTAGATATTTTATATCGAAAGTCCTTTGACCAATGCATTCGCTCTCCTCAGCAGCTGTGCGGGATTGTGTTGTGACATTTCATTAGTACTAAGAGTTAGTTCAGTAACAGAAAAAAATGACAGACTCTAACAAGCAAGACCCCACAAGTTATTTTAATATTGGATTTCAGGCTACTCCTGCTTAAGCTGAAGTTTGCTGGTCCCTATAGCCTTTGACCATGCAGGTATCCCTGGGTGAAGACAAGTATAATTCAGGAACGAGGTCTAAATTGTTCATCTCCTTCATTCCAAAGTTTTTGCCTTGCCAAGAGGAACATCTCAGTAGATGAACTGTACGGACCACCAGACCAGAAACCTGGCATATGTCACTATGACACTTGTAATATCAATGTATGATGTAGTATTTTGCAATGACACTTGCTGTATTTCTCAGATGGCTACGTGTCTCTTAGAGAAGCTTAAGGGCTATTATGAGTATGTGAGAACGTGGTTTATGAACAACTGACACTGTAGACTATGGATTACATGGACACTTGCGTTTCTATCCAGTTTTTCTACTTGAAGATATGTTTGATTTTATAGTTTTTAACAATTTTTGGACTTAACATTTTTCACGTGTGTCTTTCAATGCAAGTGTCTTAAAGGAGAGCTGCAGTGCTCAAAACCCCACCTAATCTTGGTTTAACACTGTCTATTTACACTGCTTTAGATTTAAAATATACTGAAATTTAAATTAACCTAATTAGTCCTTGATGTTTCTGTTAAAATGGCTCATTTCCATTAATAAGGATAGAATAATTTTAAACAAACAAAAAAATCCCCTCGCATCTTTTTATTTCAGTTTCTGTTGTAAGACATGTTTAAGGAGGAAGTTGGGTCAGTATTAAAAAAAACCCTCTTTAGTTTTTCTCCTTTTAATTTTATCATCTAAGTGGATATTCTAAGCACCTCATCAGATGTTACAAACTCTTGAGTATTTCCTTTTGGAGCAGTGTAGAAGGTAAATAATGTCTACAAGCAAGTAAAAGAAACTGTTCTTCAGTGTTTCAATGATTAGGATGGCATAAGCAGGGGCCTTGGCTAGAGAGGTCTGCCTGATATTGTGCAAAGGTGAGACATGAAATAAGAGAAAACAAGCGTAGGAAACTCATCAAGAAGGAATTCTGGTGGGAAGGTCAGCCAGGTTTCTTAGTCAGTGGTGGAAACAGAAAAGAAAGAGACTTGTCCAAAAATGCCGAGAGGGATTTTTCAGAGGTTAAAAATAGCAGTAAGTTATCTGACTCTTCATCCCACTGGAACTAAGGGTCATTTGTCACATGAGCAAGACAGGTGGGAGCATAAGGAGGTGCTTCACGTTACTTAGCACACTGGTTATTCATTCAAAGCCCAGGAATGGAGATTTTTTCTTTCCTATCACCGATTCCAGCTATTATAACTAGATTGTGGGGCAGGGCACGTGGGTTTGGGTGTTCAAGCAATGCTGTTTCTCATCCTGAGATTGTAATTTCCTTATCTGGAAGTGTGAGTAGATGGTAACTTTTCTTCATTTTATACCATACCAGTGTTGTCACAGGTAGTCAGTAAGCAATGGTTACTGATTTCAGTGACTATTATAACATTTTATCATTTTATCCAGTTTTTTTTTTTTTTTTTTTTTTTAATAAAGCAATATTAAACCTATCCCAGTTGGGTTCTGGTTTCCATAAAGACCAAACAATAATTTGCTTTTTATGCAACCAGTCAGTAAAGATGCTGTCCTAGGCAAATGATGAATAGCTATTCTGGTTTGGTTCTTAAAAATGCTGTTTCCATATTCCATACTGAGCTAAACAGAGGAACTCTACAGGAATTGGACCTAAATGAGCATTTTTTACAAACTCGTTCTGCACTCAGGTAATACTTCTGAATTATCCCAACAACTATACTGATCCCAGACTGTTTCATTAAAGACATGTTAACAAAGGTCATACCTGTGTTATGTCTTTCTCTTTTGCTCTTAGATATGATGTGGGCTAAATTTACATAGAACTACACATGTATGTTCCTGAGTCTTTGCTAAACTATTTTTTCCTAGGCAAATTACTATTGTAACCTTTACTCCTACTGTTTCATACCACTTACTCCTTTGCATTATGATTTTTCTCTCTTGCATACTTGAATGACAGAAAGCTGCACCCACTATCACATGACCTAAATATTCACTTACAGTGAAATATTTTCAAAGCAGTGACCTTCCAGAGCAGGCTACAAATTTGATAGTAAAAGCCATTCTATTGATGCTTCTCCTTTCCTTTGTTCCTTTCTCCTAGGGAAAGTAGCTTGGAAATATGGCAATTATTCTGCTTGGAAATTGAAAGGGATTTCTAAGCAACCTTGCACAATTGAGCTGGCACATGTAAAAACTGTTTCTGACTCACTGAGCTGGCATATACTGCTAAATCAGCATTGGCAGGGCTCCAGACAGCCTGTCACCAACACTGGATATAGCAGAAAGTACCAGTTCTGAGTATTGTATCCAAATTGGTTTTATTGAGTTGTTTCATTCAGTGCTGCAAGGTCTGGCTTAAGAAACTAAAGCCTTGGACTAAAAATAAAGAGACCACAGTGGAAGTAAATGTATGTCAGCTGAGCTATGGTAACTGAGTATGCTATTAATAAAAACACTTTGCTTAAATTCCTTTCAATGCCCATATTTTCTTACACAGACTTCCAAATCTTTTACAAAGGTGTGAATTAGTTTATCAATTATCTTTATGAAATAGGTCAGAAAATGAAAACACAGATCAAAACATACAAAGAGTGATTATAAAGAGCAATACCCATGATTTTCTCAGCAATCTTTTCTTCTGGAAATAAATATTTTGCTACTTTTTATTTGGGGACATAGGAGGTGATCCCTAAAGAACTGTTCTCTTTTATAGATTGCTAGGTAAATCTTGAGATTATAGGCAATTTCTCATTCAGTCAGTTTCTCATTTCAGTGTAAGCTATGTCATATTTTCTTTCACTTTCTACAGACTAGGGACATCCATAGAGAGAGCTATCACAGTTCAGGTAATCATGCAAATTTACTAATCTGCAATAATTCAGTTGAATCTGGGTGATATGCTTATTATATACAAAGTGACACTCACTTTGGACAAATTTTGTCCCATTTTAGCTTAAGGCATATACTAAGGACCTTCCAATACACTTAATGGGAAAAAATAACTAGGTATCCAGTGAGATTCATATATTAAATGTTGTTGACTTCAGACAAAGAGAATGTGGTAGAGGTAAAAATATCAGGAAACGGCACCGTAGAATAATGGAGCCTGTGATCACGCGTCCTGGATGCCAGAAAGCCTGTACAGTTCTAAAGAGTCTGTGAGGTCTTCATTGCTCTTGCTGTCTATGTAAAACAGATTAAGGATAATCTCTGTCACCTCTCTATGCTTCATTATCTTCTTTGATTGCATAGTAGGCATACTCATAAGGCTTCTGGAAAATAGGAATGGACCGTAAGAAATCATCTCATCTACCCTCCTCCTGCAAAACAGAACAAACTGTATCTGAATTACTCCTGATATATCTCATGAAATCTGGTCCTAAAAGGCTTTAGCAATGGATTTAGAGATGGTCTGACACATTCCAAATAATTTACTTGGTTGACATCTACAAAATTTTAAACTGTAGATGCCTACATTATCAGCTCTCCGGTTAGAGACAATGTCAGTTTCTAATAACGTGCTGAAAAATGCTAGAGTGCTCGATTGTCCCTGTCCGCAGGTTTAGCGTGTACTTCAAAATAGACTAAATCTTCTGCCACAGAATTAACTAAATTCACCTGGCTTGAGACAATGGTGAGATAAATTAGAAAATAAAAACAAACAAAAAATATAAGTATTAAGACAATAGGTACAGAAATGAAAAGCTGATTATACCCCACCTAGTACTTAGCAAGTTCCAAAAGTTTTTCTCACCCTATTTGTATCTACGTGTCAAGCTAAAACATACTTCAAGTTGTATTAATGGAAAGGAATCTGTCAGTGGGGAGTCATACTTATTTTTATAGCAGATTATCTTTGAGAGCTATTAATATTCTAAATACCCCTCCCTCCCACTCTTTCTGGTTTTCTTAATATTAACTCAGTGGTGAAAAGTTTCCTTTCATTACTCCATTGCCTTTCCTTCCCAGCTTTAAATATGCCATTGTCTTCTGGGCATGTTTAGATGTCATTATAACCCGCTGAAACACTCAGTGCTGCTCAGAGGTGAATCATTAACAAACCAAAAAGGAAAATGCTCTTTCCTACTTCCTAAAGCAACACTTAGTCATTGGTACCGTCATATTTATGAAGAGAAACTGTACTTCATAGAATCATAGAATCATAGAATGGTTAGAAGATCATCGAGTTCCAACCCCCCTGCCATGGGCAGGGACACCTCCCACTAGACCAGGTTGCTCAAGGAGCCATCCAGCCTGGCCTTAAATACTTCCAGGGATGGGGCATCCACAGCTTCTCTGGGCAACCTGTTCCAGTGTCTCACCATCCTCACAGGAAAGAATTTCTTCCTAATATCTAATCTAAATCTCCCCTCTTCCAGTTTAAAACCATTACCCCTTGTCCTATCACTACGCTTCCTGACAAAGAGTCCCTCTCCTGCTCTCCTGTAGGCTCCCTTCAGATACTGGAAGGCTGCTATAAGGTCCTCTGGAGCCTTCTCTTCTCCAGGCTGAACAGGCCCAGCTCTCTCAGCCTGTCCTCATAGGAGAGGTGCTCCAACCCTCTAATCATGGCCCTCTGCTGGACCCGTTCTAACAGTTATGCTTCATATAAATGTGTAAATTGACAATCAAATTTCTGAAAATAGGATTAATGCTTACTTATGTCACTTTATTGTGACATAAGATTGTGTCACTTAATTGTTTTTTAGCTAAGACGGGGTAATAAAAACTGGCTTTGGGTTGATAATGTGCTTAGGGTGAACTAAGCCACCGAACCTGTCTTTAAGGTTCACATAACTACTGGTGATTCTGCAATCATCCTCTGAATCTATCTACACCCACATGTTATTATGCTTTCTATTTACAGGGTAGTTTCTAATGTCTAATTTAAAGTTTCTTTCCTGCAATTTTAGTCTAATTTTCCTCATCATATCTAGCGTAGACCAAGTTAATAACATATTCCCTTCCTTACTGCCTTCTCTCAGCCTTTTCTAGTGACTTTCTTCTGACCTGTAACCGTATACCATATTTTCCAGATCTCTGTCTATTTTAGCTCCTCCTTTCTGGACTCTGTCCAGATGTGCTCCATTAAGTATCATTCTCTAAGACTGGAAGGAGTTCTGTAGCTGATATCAAGCAGCCCAAAAGGATAATCTAACATACCTTGAAGAAGGTATGAGACTTGCTGTTTCAGATTGTGTTCTGCGAAACTCCTCCCTCACCTGTTACTGCCCATGTTGTGTCTATATATGATCATTGGCGCCTACATCCAAAACTTTGACATTTCTTCCTATTGAGTGGCAGCCTCTTTTCAGTATTACCTTTCAGTTTATGAAGAACTTTTTGAATGAAAATATGGTTTCCATTATGCTTCCAACTTCTCCTAAGTTGTGTCATCTTCAAATGTGATGTCTGTTTTCTATTTCATGATGCAAATCAATAACAAAAATATTGAACCAACACAGGACAGATCCTTGTGGAACTTGTACTGATGTATCCTTCTAGTCAGATGACATGGAAGGGTTTTCAGTTCACTTGGTAATAACTCTGTCACTCTGTACCTAAATTTGCTTTTGAGGATGTTATGTGTTATGGGGGACAGTGCTAAAAGCTTTCCAAGGTCAATATAAATTACCCCTCTTATTATATATACATACAAACAAGTACATACATTTTTCCACCATTAGTGTGGATATATTCAATTAATATATTTTAAGAGACAAAAGTCAGAGAATGTAAATGAATGCAACTATATGAGCATTTTGGTCAAAAAATACAGTTGAAGTCGTACATATTTGGTGATACTAGAAAGGTACTTTACTAGGGCTTCCTCATGCAGCTCTTCCTGCAAACAAAAGGCTTCTCTGAAAAAATGAGTATATGAAAATCTGCATTGAAATCAACTTTGGTGCCTTAACAGTGTATAGACAAAGGACTAGGACTCAAGGTTTCTAAAAGAAATGTGCCAAGTTTTCCTGTAGACTCCTCAGCTGTAGTCAGCTGGTTTTCTCTATGGCATCGCTATTTTTTACACCTTGAACTTAGGAAGATATGTGCTGGGCCCTTTGCAGTCAGTTCCTCTTCCTGTGACTGGCTGACTGACTTCAAGGAATTGGTCATCAGGGCAGCAGCCTTTCAATCCCTGTTTTGGTTTTCAACCAGTTTTGGTTGTCACTGACAAAAATGGTTTCTATCCTTAATGATTGCATGATATATTGTGTGGTATGATTAATTGTGAGAGCTTTGCTAACCAATGGTGTGATTAAATAATAATCAAAATGGAGATATTTGAATTGTTTTGAAAAGATAGCTAAAGACATCTTCCTATGTCCTTGAGAGAACACTAGTGATGATCATATACAACATACTAAATGCCTTTGCAAAACACTCTACCCTGGATTAGCTTTATTCAGAACACAGACTGTGATTTTGCTTTGGAAGTCTCTATAATTCCTATGACCTATACAGTTGAAAAAACCCCACCAATCCACAGCTATACTTTTCCAAAAGCAGAACAAAGAAAAGAAATAACATACCTTTCACAAGGGACTTGGTATTATCTGAAACCCTATAATCCAAATCTCATTCTGTTTCTTCAATTGGTTGAGTGATTTCAGTAGGCGTGCCTGCAATCCAATCAATTTTAAAGCAGCTGTAAAAATAGACTTCATTTACTGAAGGACATCCTACTCATGGATTAACATCAAAGTTAGTAAACATAAAGGGGAATGTGATGAATTACAAATATCCCAACAGTACCATACAACTTACCTCAAGATTGTGATTTGTCAGTGATATTTGGGATAACTGCTCCTTTGGAACCCACCACTATTGCTGAGGAATAATATATATTAAAAAATTCTATTTTGTCTAGCAGCAGAGAGAGGTTTCTCTGCCAAGAAGATCTTGTGAAATGCTTTAATAACTGGCTAACACTCACCTGGAAGTTTAAAAAGGGTATTTACATAAACAAACTATCATAATCATTTTAGACATACATGTTATAGCTGAGATCAGCTATGGGTAGCCTTGCTAATACTTTGATCTTACGGATGCTTTCTGGAGAACAATAAAACTAGTTCTCAGAATATGAGATATGTCTCTGAGTGGTGACAGCAATCATTCGTAGTGCCCTACTAAGCAATAAATTACATTTCTCTTTAAAACAAAGTAAATATGGAAAGAAGCCTAATCTGAAGCACCTTAAGAGAATCATTAAAGTATTTTGCAATGCATTTCCTCCTGATTTTCCGTAACAAAATATTAGTATTACTCTGCGTGTTAGAATGAACATACAAAAGGAACATCTAAACACACACACACACAAAATTACCAAGCAGGAAAACCCAGCAAATTTCTTGCTTTCATGGTTCCAAAGGCAGAGAGTTCAGAAACAGAGGGGATGCAATAAATTGTTGTACAAATCAAGCTTGTGCTTAGCCGTACTTCAAGAGAATATTCTGATCTTTGTTTAGTGAAATACAGTCACACGTATATTGTGAACCAGAAATTCCCTACACTTTCAGTCCAGTTCCTTTCTCTATAAATTGGCAGACACTTCAGAAGTCACAAAGAATTCCAAAGTAAGCATACCTAAAATAGTCTATCTAGAAGAAAAGTACTTTTCCTTATTTTTCTATATGCTGATTTCTGTTAATTATGAAAGTTTATATGACTTCCAAATCTGAAATTCATTAAGCATTAGTAGTATTTCATGGCAACGTGTCCCCTAGGTTGAATATCTATGGCATGTTGTGTCTTGTTTCAGTTTGTTCTGTGCATTTTACTCTTTCTGACTCTAATGAAACTGAACTGCGGATCTTTCACATTACTCCAACTTAACAAGCCTCATTTCCTCAGTAATGTTTTTTGAAACCCTTTTCTATTATTGATGTAATCTTTTCTGAGATAAGATGGTCAGGACTGAAATCAACTTAACGGGAGAGGATACTCCTAATTTATACACATTCAGTATTATTTCTTTCTTACCCTTTATTTACAATGAACTGTTTATTTTCATAGTTGACTTACAGTGATCCCACCCCCCAAACTTGTAGTTTCATTTGAATGGAGGTATTACAGACATTAATTTGAACCAGGATTTCTAAATGTTTCTTGTTTCCAGGTCATCTCATTTTAACACCTTATGCCAAATACTTTTTTCACTCATGCTAGCAGACATTTAACAGTATTTTGATGTAATTTCTGTGTTTTCCATTGATTTAATGTGATGACATTCAAATGGTTCCCTGTACTAGTGATTTAATGTTTAATATTTGTGGAAATCTAGAATCCTGTAGATTTTACTTCATCTCAGCAACAGCAGATGTGAACTTGAGAGACTAATAGGGAGTTGTGATATCCTTTATCTCACCTGTTAAATGTTATATCCATTCAGATAGGCTCTTTGTCTTCTCTTAAACTATACACAAAATTATTTTCTAAAACCCATTCATACATTTCATAAAAGTAACTGAAATGGGGAATCCTCAGTCCTTTCTAATACTGCTATGCGTTAGATGTGACAGGTACCCTTCAGGAATAGCTTTGTCCTTGGTTGAGGACTCTCTCCCACAATACTTTCCTGAATTCTTTTTTTAACATTTGGTTTTACCATCCACAAAATCGCTCAGAATTTAATCTGAAAAGATCCTTTGCTATCATTCTGTTACTAAAGATGACAAATGAGAGTCCTGCCTATTAATATTGATAAAAGTTCCAAACGGGTCCAAAACCAAACAAGGGCAGATTGAAATAGCAAGAGTAAAGAAACAAGGAAACCACATGAACATATGATAGAACTGTCATAGAATTGTCAGCGATGGCAGGTCACGGTTTGGACACCTCTGTCCTAAATATCCACTAGGTCTGTAACCTTTAACCTTCCAGCTGAACTCCCAACTGGAACCAGCACCCCTTCTGTTTTGAACTCGGTTATGCTGCATAACTATATAATAAGACTTCCACTTTGCAATCAAAACACCTGGGACTGTAGTGTTCTCTCCTGCTTCCTCAGCCTTAATAGGCACTAACACTGTATATCTATTTGCAGGTAAATACAGGAAATATGCACTGAGACTGTATATCTCTATCAAGTAAATACAGGAAAACTTCTGCTTCTATTTCTGATAGTATGTAACAGGTTTAGGAATTATTTACTGCAGCCGATGCTGTTCTGACCGTTGTAGCTGTCCTTACATCTGCTACACGGTAAATTCCCGTTACTGCACAAAGCCATCCCGGAGATCCAGCAACTTGTTGTCTGTGCTGTTTTGAGGAGGATGTATTTTAAGGATGTTTCGTCTCCTGAATCCTTACTAATGCAGCCTACCTGAGGAATGTGTTCTGTGGCAAAGGCTCATCTGCAAACCCACCACGGAGCCCACAAAGACACAATGGCAGGTGGGGGAGGTTCCTCCCAGGCCCATCACAGGAGCCATCAGCCCATCTGCACATGACCAGAGGAGCACAGGGGCACAAAAGGAGGTGAGGAATGCAAATGAAGGATTGAATGGAAGAGACGTCCTTTCAGACTTTTTTCCGGGAGGGGCTGAGCTCATTGTCCAGGTGTGAAACCCATCAAGATGAGTCAGGGCTGGAGCACCTCTTGGACTCATGGGGGTTGCTGCCTAAGGGTATGGGGAACATTATAGGATTCAGAATAGCATTTTGGGATTGCACAGGATTTACTATGGGACGGTTAGGGGAGGAACAAAAGGCAGGAAACGGGAGGGATTTAGGTGATTTGGGAGCAACAACAGTGTGAAAAATAGAGGAATAAGGGGACAAATAGAGCCTGCCGCATAAATAGCTTGCTGATGGGTGAGCTTGTGTGGCCGTGTCTTGCATCCGACCAGTGCAGTCCGCCTTAGCTTCTTACTAAATTCCTTCCCAACGCTTTCTCTGCTGCGGGACTCTGTCCTGTGAACAGCGTGTGTGTGAACGCGGTGTTTATGGGCTCCGAGTGCACCAGTTACGGTCAGACCCTGGGGTGGAGGGTCCATGGGTCTGAAGCGCCAGCGACCAAAGCCCATGCAGACACGAGTGAGCCTGTGAGCACCAGTAAAGGTCACACTGGACCAGTGGCCAGCGAGCCCCCTGTGTCTGTGTCCAAGGGTCGAGATCACGGGAGGAGCTGACTGTTGGAGGGACCCAGGGGAGTTCCAACCATTTCTAGAGAAAGATCATGGGATCTGGGAGTCTCAAAAGGCGACAGCTGCTGGTGTCTGTGTGTCTCGTTTTCCCCCTCAAACACAGACAATGAAAATTTCACTTAAGTCACTTTATATAATTTCAAATTCCAGCTTAATGTAGAAAAAATATTACAGGATATAGGCACAAGCATGCCTCTACCTCACAAATGGAAAGCGGGTGCAATTCTGCTGAAACTTAGCATATAATAAATAAAAGGAATTTACAGACATATGTTATCAACTATATCCTATATATAATCTATAGCTGGCTTGTAATTCAGAGAAAGCGATTTTCCTTGACATCAGTTTCTGCAAAGTTACAGTAGACTGAAGATCCAGTGAACTGGCAGTAGAGTGGCTGTTGCTTTAACAGACACTGAAGACCTTCATGTGTGAGGGTGATGATGGAAAAGCTAAGCCTGTATCCAATTACAGCGTCACCTTTACATTCAAGGCTGCCTGCAAATAGCTTTCCTTTTATGCTCTCTGCATATTCAGCCAGTCAGTGATTTAAAAGCCTTGTTAAAAAGTCAGATCTTTTCAGATAACATTCCAATAACTTGGAATGAATATTTTATTAATTTACAATGTTTTTGTTGGTCATTTTCAAAGTGGTTTTCATTTGTGTTGAGAGGCTTAGATTTAATTCAAGTTTTGAAACGACAGATTTGCCCAGCAACAGCAATGCTGATATCAGAGCATTAACATTGTTTGAAGACTCTGCCTGTGAGTATAGCATATAGTTTATATTTAGAAAGAAAATCCTACTGGGATTCCATAAATCTGCAAAATGGTCAGACTTTCATGCTGTTACAGTCCGCTGCACAGCAACATTTCTGTGTGTGACTCAGGAATAAAAAATGCTAGGTCAGCTTCATATTAAAAAGCCAGAACATTTATTTGAAATGTGGAGGTTTTTTCCTTCATTCAGAATGAAGGGTTTTTTTGTCGGTTTTTTTTTTTTTTTTTTTTTTGTTTGTTTGGTTTGGTTTTTTGGTACTGCTTATTGATCTATCCTCATGTATTCCTTGTTCTGTTAGTGACTTTAACATAATAACAAAGGAAAACCAGCCTGCTTTCCTTTTAACAAAAGAAAATGTTTTATTGTAGACATTCAGACTAAAGCAGCTTCTTTTTAACATTTGTAGAAAGATGAGCTTTCGTAGTATGATTTAATGGTAAAGCACCAGTGGCTGCAACTTTAATATCAATACGTATCTTTGTATAAGTACCATAAGGTAATAGTAGAAAAAAAAATGATAATTCCAGTTGTGGAGAAAGGCATAACTACGTTGCAAACAAGTCTTTGCAGTCAGGTTGTGTCTTGTGTGTCCTTTCATGGTCAAAGGTTCACACTACTTTCCTGGTTTGGGCTGCGCGTCACTCAAAAATGAAATATTGCTGGTAAATATTTAAATGGAGTTTACACTGAGATCCATTACCAATTAGATTTTACTCAAATCTGATCTACTTATGTTTTGCAGAAAAGTCGCAACAAAACTTTTTAACAAGCAATATAGATAGAGTGAGAACTCACATACTAGAATGTGTTTCTAGGTTCTATACAAAACTACACCCTTATGGCACAAGCTAAACCAGTATTAAAAACCAAACAGTTGCAACCCTTTGGATATCAAGCTCTTCAGGCTTTCTTGTGAATCAGTCTCAGGGGCACATCCCCACAGGCACTTATCTGCGTGCATAGAACCGTGGAACCATAGAAACCGTGGAACCAATCAATCCCAGGCACAAATACAGGTTGGGCAGTGAATGGCTGGAGAGCAGCCCTGAGGAGAAGAAAGTGAGAGTGCTTGTGGATGAGAAGCTCTACATTAGCCAGCAATGTGTGCTGGCAGCCCAGAGAGCCAACTGCCTCCTGGGCTGCATCGAAAGAAGTGTGGCCAGCAGGTACTCTGCTCTTGTGAGACTCCCACCGTACTGTGTCCAGCTCTGGAGTCCTCAGCACAGGAAGGACATGGGCCTGTTGGAATGGGTCCAGTGGAGGACAACAAAAACGATCAGATGGCTGGAGCACCTCTCCTATGAGGACAGGCTGACAGACTTGGGGTTGTTCAGCCTGGAGAAGAGAAGGCTCTGGGCAGACCTTATAACAGCCTTCCAATACCAGAAGGGGGCCTACAGGAGAGATGGATCAGGGAGTGTAGTGATATGAGGAGGGGTAATGGTTTAAATTGAGAGAGGAGAGACTTAGATGAGACATTAGGAAGAAATTCTTTCCTGTGAGGGTGGTGAGGCACTGGAACAGGTTGCCCAGAGAAGCTGTGGATGCTTCACCCTTGGATCAAGGCCAGGATGGATGAGGCTTTGAGCAACCTGTTCTAGTGGGAGATGTCCCTGCCCCATGGCAGGGGGGTTGGAACTCAATGATCTTTACTCAATGATCCGTTCCAACTCTGACCATTCTGTAATTCTAATGATCTTGGTTGAAAGGCATTTTGGTAGCTTTGATTATAATTATTTTTCCTATGCCACAACATCAGTGTGCTCACTATGAAGGAACCCAGGTGTATGCATAGAAAGTATGTGCAAACAATCCACTGCTGCCACCCAGAAAGTGTGGAACAGTATTTTGGAACAGCACAAAAGCACTTTGTTCTATCTTCTCGAGCAGATTCAAAGTCTTAAAGCAAGAAAATAATTGCCCTGTACTTAGATAAAATCTGATTTCATTTAGCAGTCTCCAGCTGTTAAATGACTTTATTTTCAAAGTAATTATTTAATTAATTAATAGGTGCATATAAACTTGCCTATCTCCGTTATTCCCAGCTTCAGTTAGGAAGAGCATTTTAAAAAAAAACTGCATCAGAAAAATTTATATTCCTGAACTTAGTACTCCTTACTTTCAAGAATTTTTCTTTTCACTTTACTTTTACTGACTGAATGAATTTTTGCATGTAAAGTGCAAACAGGACTCTTCCAGTATGACACCATTCTCAATGAGTCTTTCAAGTCTAAGCATCTCACTTAGAAAGTTTATATGGTATCTATCTGACGGATAGAACTGATTTACAAAGTCTGCAAATGACACAACCCAATAGCAGCATCAGTCCTGTTTACTGTATTTGTAAGAGATTTGCAGGATCCTGGGAAACCATAGTCAGTCCTGTAACAGACAGTTAAAGAGAAAATAGTTCCGTTTTTTTCAAGAAGAAGATGAAAACTACAGAAAATGATAACTTTAAAAATTGTGTTTCACAAGACTAGCTGTGATATTTGTATCTGGGTTTTGTTTTCAGCTTTTTATTATGTTAGGAACGTCATTCATGAAAGCTCAGTTTAATTTTAGACAAAAAGGAAATTAACAAAGTGCAAGCAAATAAATGCTGCACAGGTAAATTAGGCACCAGTCTTAACAAAATGATAGTGTTATTTTTACGTAAGCAATTTCTGTTCTCTTAACATCTTCTTAACTATTAGACTATAAATCATGAGAAACAAAAAAAAATCACACACTTAGTAGAGTGTGCTTGAGTGCTTGTGCCAAAGCTTGCTTTAACTTAAATGTCTCAATTTATTCCTACATCCATGAATCAAGCTGGAGAACAAACAGCAGGAATGAAGATATTAATTTTGCCTTACTGTTGTTCTGTGACCGCATGCTAACTTTATACGGAAAGAATCAAACTACTGCATGCTACGTCAATGTTACCTGCTCTGATTTACATTGGTGTTGATGGAGCAAATGCATCTTCACTGCTACAACAGTATCCTAGAAACATTATTGTATTATCACTCAGAGACTTGATCTTATATATTTAATTCTAAAGAAGTACATTTAAATGAGAATAAACACATTACATATGAAAATGCTGGCATGTCAAAGTGGTTAGTGTTTTAGCTTAGTCTCACTAAAAGTATTACTGATCCCTCCATTCACGGGCCTGCAAAATTTTAATGACATGAAAGAAATACATATCAAAAAGACATCCTTATATCCCACAGAAACGGAAAGCTAAGCCTAAACAACATGAACTAAAATGTAAAAGTTATCCTCTTCAGATGCTTTCTTCCTTCTAGCAGTGATCAAACTGGGATCAGATTGGGCTCTAACAGAGGAGAATCAGCAAGAGGAGGCTGTTCTGCCAGGGTGGTGAGCAGGAGCCAAGGGTGGCAGCAAGGCAATGGGGGCAATGGCCTGACTGACAAGTGCCACAGTCCCACAGTACCCCAACAAGGAGGGCAGAGCAGGTAGCCAACACGTCAGCCAGCAGGCAAGTCCATAAGCAGTAAGATAGAGCCAAGGTCAAGCCAGGAAGTCCTGGTCAGCAAGTCAGGTCTGGGTCAATGTGGTATGTGGCCAAGCATCCACGTGGCTGCCCCCAGGCAGGGAACAAAGGTAACTGCCCAGCTTTAATGCTGCTCCTGAGTGAAAGCGGACAGCCTCTGCTAAGGCTTCTTAAGGCTCTTCCTCAAACAGCACTCCGATTCAAGGCTGCACAGCTGCACTGTCGGTACTGGCCCTGAGCCCAGGCAGCCGAAAATCCAAGAGGAGGCTCTGACACCAGCTTCCTCCAGGTCATTCTTTTTCATACCCTGATTCCAGTTAGGAATGGGAAACCAAAGATCTCTTACAATTTGGGCACTGCTAAGAGTGACTTGTCACCCCCACTAGAGTAAACATTCATGCTGTGTTATTATTTCCCTTAGTGACCCTGCACATATTAAATAAGATGTGACACTTTATGTAGGCTGTACTTGTGCACGATGTAGTGCAAGAACATACTTTAGTCTCCTTGTTATCTCTCTAGAAACCTTTGACTATTGAACCACTTACTTCTGGATCAGAGATGCAACTTCATCTCAAGTTGAGAGATGTCATTAGCTGCATACAAAAGCTGTGTTCAGTTCTGTCAGTCCACTTCTTTCCTAATGCTCATATTATTTTTTTTAAAACCTTTCTAAATATAAATGAAATACAATGCCCACTTATTTATTTCTGGTTGTTGCCTTCAAGTTCTTAGAATTTTTCCAGAACCAGGTAGAGGTGTGGGCTGTACAACCTAAGAGCTTTTATTTTGAAGGGAACATGTACATTGATAACCTGTTATGTATTTGAATATAGCCTACTCTGTAGAATCAACTCTGTCTCTAAAACTTGAGAAGTCCTATCTTAATATTTTATCATTACAAAGTTACTACAGCCTCCCTTTTCATTTCATGTCAGATGATGAAACGGTGAAGTAATTATGACTTTAATATATGTGCTCTTATTTAAGTAATTTGACTCCTCCCTGCAGTCTATTAATCAGCTTCCAGTTACTGCAAGTCAGTATAATACCGAATGCAGTGTGGTCAAATTCACCTGAAAAGGACAGATATAACTATCACATAAATCTTTCCAATTTAAAGTGACATCCGTAGCTCAGGGCATTAGCACTGGATTAGAGTTGATATACAATATAATTGTTTATGCTGTTTTGCAGTGTAATACCGACAAGACTACACAATCAAAGCTTTCACAGACATAAACAGACATCATACACTGTAATTATATTTGTCTGCAAGATTATAATAATCATAGGTGGCAGGTATTATAAGGCAGTTCTTTTTTCAGGTTAACCCATTCAGTAGACGCATCTTACTCCAAAAGCAACTTCCAGTAAGAGAATAAAAGCCTGTTTTTGCTATATTCTTGTGATGGGAATTTTTTATAAAATAGATGCAAAAGCAAAGTATTAATTTTCTGATTGCCTTTTCACTTAGTGTTATAACGTGTAATACCTCTTTTTGACTCAAATTTTCTCTTTCACTTTTAATCTGAGAGCTTTTCAGGAGTTAAGCACAAGACCATAAAACCACTTTAGAAATGATCGTCAGAGGTGAAGGTTTATGTGACTTACAGTTAACAGTGTCATACTGTGTAAATCAGCACAAGGATTTTATCTTAAAGCTACTGTGTGCACTTCTATTTTTAGAACACAGATAGCCCTTTTTATGCCAAATGTAAAACCTTCGTTCTTGCACTAAGTGTGCAAGAGGTACTGACAGGAAATGGATGAGACGGAGAGTCCCTACATAATCCTAAAAGCTGAATTTCCTGTTTTTTTTCCCAGTCTTTTTGTGAAGAGAACCTTTATACCCTTTTGTTGTTCAGACTCGTCACCATGACAGTGATGCAAAACTGGAAGGATGTGAGCAATTAAAACACTGGAACCTTGTACAACTTGGTCTACTACAGATGTTAAAAAGCTAGGAGGTGATTAACAGGGGGAAGTTTGTTTTACAAAAAATGGTTGTAATTTGAGAAGTGTTTGGTGCATTGCACAGAGGAGTAACAGGCTAGACTGGGATAAAAACAAGAAGGAAATTTTTGCTGACTAAGCTATCAGAAGTGACATGAGTGAGAGAGGAGATGTTCTCTTGGAACAAGAGTTAAAAAAAATAAATCTAAAAGGCATGCTTTTACAAGTTGATCCATGTAAAACTTGTTTTAGTTGATTCATTGAATTTGTCTTTATATGACCATAATAGGACAGAGGAAAGTCTTATATGCCATTCAAAAGTTATTCCAGCTAAGCTAAATTTTAACGGCTGTACTTCCATTAAAATTTGTAGTGCTATTATCATTAGGTATTTATTCAGCTGATACACCTAGTATCCTACTGTCATGTACTTTGAAAACACATACAGAAATACAGTTCTAACCATAAAGATCATGCCATACACAAATTGGTAAGTTCAGATAAAGTAAGAGGCAAACATGCTATGAAGTAAAAGCTCAAATACAAAGGTTTTCAACACAAAAGTTCTTTCTTTGCCATTAAAACAAACTTTAATAAAGTTTATTCCTAATTGTCTGCAGCTGCTGTGTTCATGATTCATTAGCTAGTATCTGGCAGTCATCTTGCCAGAATAGGGTTTTGTGATTTGTCTACATATTTAAGAAAACAAGCTAGCACAAAGGTTCATTGGTTTCCCTCTTGAATGAATAAGCACAAAGGGTAGGGATAAGGTAATGCCATGTTTCTGGCTTCTTTAATCCCAGATGTTATATAGGAGAGTTGGCAGAAAGGGATGGAGCCCTGTATTTTCACAACCATCACACAGTATGTAGAAGATTATGTATCGTGTTAGCTGTTGCTTTTTGATGGTTTAAAATCTTTTCAGCACTGCACCATGCTATCTATCCCAAAGAAATCTGGCCTAATCGCAGTACATCCTGTTTCATGATAGATTTTCAGAGCATAGTTCTTGGGAAAATCTGTCAGCTTTCCTGAAAGAAGTGTGCCAGATACTAAATTCCTCCCTGAAGGTGTACCTCTTTGAGACAGCCCTGTACCTTCCCTCAGAAACAAAAGAATGATGTACAGCCCCAAAGATACGCAAAACCACAAATAAACCCCAATTAATTTGTAAATATTTGGTAAATGCCACCAAGGAGATTTCACGACTGGGCTCGTAAAGACAGTCTGGACAGAAATAACTTTTAATTTTAACGGACTGTGTCCAGGCTGCTTCCGTTGTGCTGCTGAACATGGGGCATGGTCCCATCACCTGAACCCACTGCAGGAGGAATGTCTCCAGCAGAGGACATGGCACTGGGAAGAGCTTCAGTTTTTCCCTTCCAGTGTTTCTTCCAGTTTATATTAAAGATTAATCATCTTCTCTTCCAACTTAATGTCAGATGTTAGCTATTTTGCCTGAAGAGTAAATTATTCTGGAGACTGATTAAAGCCCCTGTTCATAGTGAAAGAATTATTAAAATGCAAACCAGTGCATTTTAAAGGCCATTTCCTGCTTTGACTCATTCGTGCAGTATTCCTGTTGAATTCAGAGAGAATTGCCCACACTCATCCAAGGGCAGAATTCACCCCCAAGTTTAAGGACTGTGAATTTAGTAAATCCTTAAACATAGTTAGCTTATATACTGTAGAAACTGTACTCACTTCAAGATAATGCCTACAGTCTTAAAGTTTAGAGTCTGTGAATCTCACATGTTGAATTTTTAATGGAAAATGCAGAAAAAAAAAGAAATTTACACTTTAACACTTCTTGATGTATGGAAAGAAGAATTAGGTTTAAAAAATGAATTCTAAATACTAGTTTTCTGCTGGTACTAAAAATCTTTTGAAAACAGTGAAAGGCATTTTGTTTTGGACGTGCAATATTGGTTATGTGACTTTCTGAAAAATAAAGTAAAAAAAATCTTTTCCTGACCACACCAGCCAGGGTTGGGTTGTTACTTTTTAAGGGAGGAAAGTCTGTTTATTTTGTGTACATGAAGCAGAGAGCATATATGACCATTGCAAGTTTTAATATAGCTTCACACTTGTAAAGACAATCTGACATGAAAAATGGGGAATGAATACTTTTTCATGACTCTTTCATCACTCAGTGGTTTAATACAATGTTATTCTTTAGGAACTTGTATTTTATACATTTTCCTATTAATCAAGTAATTTTCATGTCCTTCATTCACACTCAGATAAGTCGATTGATTTCCCTTCCTAAAGAGGGCATGCTTTTTCTTCAAATACGCCCAGCCTCCCTGAGATGGTAATTAAGGAATGCAAAATAGAGGCTTCTAGGAATTCATTGCAAAGAACAAAAAGTGATATTTGAAAAGAATGGCTTCAGAATGTCATTCCCTTACTTCCAAATAACTCCATGCCATCCCTGTCTAGGTTTAATTCTATGCACATTGCCATTGTATAACTTATCAAGAACATACTGAATGTGACTAAATTTTTTTGGTATTTTCACAATGTTTGCAGCAGTACAGATAGTGCACGATTAGTGGAAATAATAAAATGAGATGTCATACGAAAATACATGGTAAATGAAACATAATCTGTCTATATTTTAAATGAATTTGTGACTGGTCCCTGACCAAATACCAGTGTTGAAAGAGGGGAAGTTTGGCTACAATAAAATATATAGGTAGTCATTATGTGAAGGCATTTAAGATGCGAGGATTCTTCATGAAAAATAACTCCTGTCTGTATCTGAGCTAAATTAACAGAAAAGCGTGCTTGTAGACACGCTGCTTCCAGCAGAGGTTTTCAAGGCGTTTCAGGTGAAAAGGTTCTGTGTATCAAGAAACATAAGTATTAAGAACCACATGCAAAACAACAGAAGTGCGTCTTGTGATTAAGATTTCTCTTAGTCATAAACTAAGCCTGATTGTATGCCAGTCTGAAAGGCTGCTTCGAGATCACTCTTGTTCTCATCCCTTTCAGAGCAAGTAACTTGCCATCTGAGCCAAGCTGTATTTCTTTCTTTCTTGCATGTCTGGCCTCCCTGGCAGTTCTTACAGAGAGGGCAGGCAGCCCCTGTATCTCTTCAAGTCATGGGAGACAAGTTAACCCTATCCTCACCAGTCATTTACAAACTATCATAGGATAAAAAGAAATACTATTTCAGCCATTCCCCCATAGTGAGGGTCAGAGATCACCCCCCAAAAGTGAGTATCCCTCACTCAGTGTTTTTCTGAACACTCAGTGTTAGGTAGTGTCCTGGTTTGAGGTAAAATGAACTAATTTTCTGTTTTACAGTTTTGCTTACTGCGTTACCCACCTGGTAAACAAGATGTGGATCTTTCATACTCATACTTAACTGAAATTTATATGAGTTCTGACTCTGTGATCCTGTATTTCAGATTCACTGCAAAGGCAGAGATCAGCTGTGTTGGAACCCTGAATCTGAAGTTTTCACAAATCTAACTTAGATTTGACATTCAGATCTAGCCAGTCTTTCTGCCCCCACTCCCTTCTCCATATAAGATCTTGTGCTCTGGGACCTCAGTGATAGCCCTCCTTCTGCCTGTGCTCTCCACAGAAGCACACAGTGGTGGTTCTGGTTTTCTCCTACAGTTATGATGCTAAGCAAGATAAGAAACAATATAATTTTCTATTCCTTTCCATTTCTATTCCAGCTCTATCATTTCTGCTCACAGAACCGCACCAATTATCAATGTTGTAAAAAATGTTTTATTTACATCTACAACTTGCAGATCTTGTATGCACTTGCATATCACCCATGTTGTTTATTTGCATAATTATAGTATTTTACAGCATATGAACTGCTTTAATCATATTTTAATGAAAGCACTTAACTGTACAGGTTTGAGACTTTCTCATAGCTATACCTGAACTTAAGATAATATATAAAACTGATAATTGTGAGAATATTAGAAAGACAATTTCACCTCTTGCAGTTACAGTACAAAATACCAGCTACTTAAGCTCATCTACGATTCTGCTTTGCTTTCACTTAGGACAATTTTTTCTTTACAATAAATAATGTGTCTTTTCTTTCAAATGTAAAGCTTTGATCCTTAAAGGAATTAAGATAAACTGCAGTCATCAGTCTTTAGATAGTGTCCAAATGTTATGTGAAATACATAAGTAAATGTTGAGAGAAGAAATTATCCAAAAGTTAAAACATGCATGAAAGTAGCATAAATCCTTCTCTGACTCTGGTATCGATAACTTTGCAATTACACTTTTGCTTTAATTCCCTACATGAACCAGTTTTTTCCTGTGTATTTTCTGCTCATGTTAAGTCCAGCCCTTTAACCAGTAAACAGACTAGTTATATTTCCTGAAACAGGGAGACAGGAATGAGCTTCATGTTAGCTCTTTAGATTTCAATTATAAGTCTTCTAATAATCTTTTTTGGAAAAAAACCCCACCATATTTACCCCCTCTCTAAATTATTCTGATACATAAAAATATCTTGTGCATAAAGTATGACTAACAGCAGAGATTTGAAGGAGTGATTTAGCACATTAGAGAATTTTTATTTGCTGTGCTGAAAAAGGACTTGTGTCAGGAAGAAGAGGAATAATGAACTGGTACTTTGACAAAGGCCTGCACAACTTCTGTCAGCCCAGCTACTTCTTGGTACATCAGTATTATTATCCTCCTTATCATCATTAAACAAAATACTTCAGCACTCTGAGAACTACCATTACATAAAAAAAACCAAACAACAAAACAAGCTTCTTCCATTTATTTCTAAATACTACCATATAGAGATTTTCCCTCTTTGCCAACAGCTGCGTTCTTCACAGGATTATTTTTCTTTTTTTTTTTTTTTTCTGTGTCCATTTCTGGAAATACTGATGCCAGATACTTCTGGCACATTGTGCAGCTCTAAATGGAAATGTAGCTTGGTATATTTACAATGCATTATTTGAAAGGTTATTTGTATATCATCTTATTAACATGCAGTATAATTAGCAGCAGAGAATTGATATGCCTATTATTATAATAAAAAAAATCAATTTTTTATTGCAATGAATTGTTGTGTCTGTCCATTTCAGTATCACAGCTATGTTACTACAGTGTGGACTGTGAATATTAATATTGAGTTGCTATGAATATCTATGACCATACGTGATTTCACTGTTATCTGTGACAGTTACACTAATCAGATTTAAAGCTGGCCAATCAGTTTTAATACAGCCAGACAGAGGCTTGCATTAAAATGTTACGCTGTTTCACCTCTGAAGAAACAGAAAACACTGACAGTATTGTTATATAGGGTTACACTTTTTTTCTTCATTAAATTAGTTTAAAACACCTCAGTGGCTGAAACTGAGATTCCTTATTAATGAGCATTAGAAGAAATGCCAGCCTGAGAAACAAACACTGATAGTTTGCAAAGACAAAGTCAGTTTTTCAGAATTTTCTTTAGAACATAAATTCTTAGGTACAATGTTTTATAAATAGCACAGTTGTCTGGTATTTAAAAAGTGATGCAAAAAGTTTCATATAAGCATGTTTAAGCACTGAACTTTAGGTACTTGAACAAACTATGCTGTAGATTTATCTGTCAGCACTTTGTTGTTAGGCCTGGCTGCTAATTAAATCACTGAGAATTTTGGCATTGTCTTTTAACAGCGATTATTTCCTTGAGTACAGTTTCCCCAAACTACAGGGCTTGCCTCCCCATGAAAAAAGACTGAAATAAACCACAAATCTTCCAGCGCTTCCAAAGGCTGATGTTGCTTGCCACACTGCTACACCCAATACTGTTAAATGGCAGAGTGCCACTGTAAAGGCTATTTTTGCAGTATTCTTGCCAATCTTGTTTGACATAAAGACTTACTGGGCTCTCACTGGTAATGATCCCAGTCATAACTGCCTAATGATTTGCTCCTGAGAGCCCCTAATTATGATCAATGATTATGAATAAGGAGTGCAGTTTCCTGGTCCTGAGATATGTACCTACCAAGAAGGAATGCCCTGTGCAGTAGAAATTGGAATAAACATAAAAAAATTGCAATGTTACCCTCAGAATTCTTTACAAAAACTGAAGCTGTAACTAAAAAACACCATACATCTCCCAAGTCAGTAAATTAAAAATGAGCCTTATTTTACAGGAAAAGAGACTGATGGCTGAAGTTGGGAAGTTATGGATAATATAAGCTGAATAGCATTCCTTTCTTCATAATTCCAAGGCTTACTGTTGAAATACTCTTTCAACTTAAGCCTGGACCGAGACTGTGATATAATTGAATGGATTCCTGAACAGCAAATGATGAGATTTCTTGGAAAAAAGTAAAAGCCTCAACACTGAAAATTCTGGTTAGTATACAACACTTTGCAACTGACTTCTGAAAATTAAAGTAGCATATTGTATTTATTTTTAAATATAGTAAAGAAGCCATTATCACAACACTCAGTAATACATTTCCTGGTAAGGAATTTATTTTGGCAATAATCACAATTTGCAACTGTTTAAGCTAGATCATGGGGTTAGCCTTCCAAGCTCTGAAATATGTAACATGACATAAATAGGAGAGACTCCAAATTGAGTATAATATCAACGTTTATCATCATCATGTGGAGTTTGATGAAAGCAGTTTCATATTATTATATACATTATTTTATTGCTAATTAAAAATGTATTTCTGTGCTTGTTTATAGAAAAAAAAGAAATGAATACAAGTGCAATGGAAGGCAGTGCAAGCTCCATCTCAATTAATGGAAAATAGAACACAAGGCTATTATTGTACTTGTCTTGGATGTTGCTACATGACTGCTGATTAAGTTATACTGCTCAAAACAAGGCAAAACACCAAAACATGTAAATGCTTGAATATATCCAATGATATTTAATAAGGCTTTCAAGGATGTAGCTAATTTTAACACAGTATACAAAGCCAAGAAGACTGGAGTGGCCAAAGAAGCCTTGGCTAGAAATCACTTTAGGGAATCAATTGGATCTGAAAATAATGCCATATCTACATTTTCAGGGGTATTTTGATATCATTCCTCTCTTACTTCTTATTCAAATTTTAGTCTTCCATGAAAAAATGTTTCTGTACTGTCCTTGGGAAGGCAGGACCTCCAGAGGATGCCTCTGAAGTGCGCCCCAGTGGGGGCATATGAATTTAAAGCCTCTCGCTGCTGCTACACTTAGGAAAAAGCAATGTTTATGGGGCAAAATAAGAAGATCTAACAGTAATTTTTGCTGGGAGGATCAAGAAATGGGGGAATGATCATTGAAAAGAAGCAAAACATCCTCTGTCCTCTGCTTTTATAGAAATGGTATTAAACAATTCCTGTGATGAACTAATGCAGAATCTTAGGCAGTAACGGGCACATATAACTAGCATTTTGATATCTGGCTTTGTGCTGAAAAGTTACTGGACAGTTGAAATCTGCTGACTATGGCTGCAGTTCAGTACAGCTGTCTCTCCACAGACAAAGGATGGACAGCTTGTACAACTGAATTCAAAAGCAACCCAATGTACCAAAACATTTCTCATTATGTCAAAATAGATGTTCCTGCTTTAAGGTACCTGTCCCAGATTTCCTTCCACCACCAATCCTTATGTGGAGAACATAGCTGGTTACTCCACTGTGGCCTGAGATTAGTGCTTGTCTTGCATGTCCCGTCCTGACTAAAGCATCAGTTCTAGCAAGATGTTTCATGCAAAACCTTGAATGGAGCTGCAGTTAAAATGCATGAAAGTATTGTATCATCTTCCTAGCAAGCAAGGCAGATTCACACAGAAATCAAAAATACACATTAAATTGCAAAATTGAAGCATGCAATTAGAAACAGAAAATACACTAATAATTCTAACACCATAAAAATAAAAGAATGAATAAAGAATTGAAAATCCACAGGCACAGAAATATGGTGAAGAAAGAAAAAGGCTAATTTGGGTGGGTGGCTCTGAGCAGCAAAGGAGAAAATTTAAACCCATAGATGCTCTGAGTGCAAGAGCAACCTGCCAACTACCAACACGCAAAGCAGAACCTCCATAAACCGATAACAATTTCCCAACAGACTCGGGATGAAACTGGGATTTAAATTTAGGAGTCATTCTTGAAACTGAGAGATGTCCACCATGAAAACACATAGTTCATACCTATAATGCTGCTTTTTGTAGCTTGTTGTTAGTACAGCGGATTTACAAAACATGCCAGTGTTTTTACAGCCACATTTCCAAACATAACTCACTGAAACACTAGGAAAAATGTCTGGTTTCTCTTTGTGAAGAACAGAGATAGGTTTTTCCTGCCAGACCCCAGCCTTCCTTCTCATCAATCCACTGCTGCCTTTGTAAGCAGTAAGAATGCTGAAGTCAGAGTGGACATGCCAGATTTGGCCCCAAAGGATGAAGACAATGTTGCAGCTGAACTGTACAACTACAGTACCTTTGATGTACTCTTCTGAGGTCTTTGCTAAAGACTAATGTCAGAAGCACAGCAGATGTGACAAATTCACTTCACCATTTAATGAGAAAATGCATAAATATATAAAGCCTGATGTATCTACTGAGGTGCATCCATACGCGCACTACTGCAGTATATATGGGAGAAGCTGATCAAATATTTCTAAGGACTGTTCATAAATGCTTCTTCAAATAAACTTACTCAAATTTTGAACAGCTATTCAAATTTACTACCTTTATATACCTCATTATATGCTGTTTACTAGCACTTACATTCCTACTAGCATTGTGGAAATACTGTGGAAGTACTATTCTTCTGAGAAAAAAATAAAGAAAAAATGGTGAACAGGCAGTAGTTTAGGTAACTTTCTTTAATATTTTTTTTTTCTTTTATAAATATAGATATTCAACAGTAGGGTAGAAACGGACTATGACCAGTCACACACAATACCATATAAGCAATTCATTAACAACCTCAGCCTGAACTTTTTTAGCATAAACTGTTGTTCAAGTCTTTTCTAATAGCAAATAAATTTGAACACTTCAGTGCTCAGTGTTTAGGACTGGCTGGGCTGTGCTCAGTTGAGCAACAAGAAAAAACCAGCAAAAGTGACTATGCCACCATTGTACTAACAAAGCCCTCGGGTTAATAGAGGCTGCTTTGACCTTATGGCACAAATTAACGCTACCTCAGGGTTCCTTTAATTTAGGCCACCCTGCAATAGCCTCTGGCAGTCAGGGATTACTGGATGAAAGCAAACCAGTTCGCTGTGAACAGGGATTCAGGAGACCTTCGTTCAATCCTTGACTGCACCACAGAATCTTTGGGTGATATTAGGAAGTATTAAACTTTCTGTGCCTCTTGCTGCTGTATCAAGTAGCAGTAACATTCCCATACTTTACAAATGTGCTATGAAATAAATTTAGCATTTTCTTTGGAACTTTGTGCATAAAGACTTAGAAGTGCTCTATCAGTTTTGTCAGTCTTTGGTTGGTCTGTGACAGGAGTCCCTAACATAGTTTACAGCTCGGGCTGCAATGTACAAAGAACATTTTGGTTTCTGTGTGTCATTTTTGCAGGCACAAGAAAAGTAGACATCGACAACCACCCATAAAACCAGGTCCGTTAAAAATCTCTTGAGTATATGCTTCCATGAAATAACATATATACCTGAATAATATTAATGAAAAATATCCTGTGAATAGTTTTGCATGTATGCATGGATTATTTTTTGTGGAGCGAGGCATTCTCCTGAGTGCAGTTTTACTGATGTATTGCAGTTAATACACTGCTCAAGGAAAACTTGGATGCCACAGAACTTTAACATGATGGAGCCTGTGCAAAGTCTGAAAAACATGGGCATATTTTGAACAGTTTTATCATTTGGATGCTTATTTGGATACAAAACTCTCAGTTAAAACATACTGTATTACCATGTACTAAACATTTGGTTTAATACAAAAATTAATTACAAAGTATGGACTTTTTTTTTTTAAATTCAGTTTTAAAGCAAATCCTCGGTGGCATTTCAACATAGCTTGTATGCATGAATTCCATAAAAATTGAGTGAAAATTTAGCCAACTGAAATTTTTCCTACAAATTGATATGTAATCCTTGTTTATTCAGTACGTACTCCATTAAATATAGTCAGATAATTTTCTTGTTAAAATTAGTCCATCATTTTATGTAGACAGACATAAAGCAATATTTGAGTTCTACAAAACCCATAGAGGATATATTGTGTACCTAATGCCAAGGAAACAGAAGAGGTGGTGTTCTCAGGTATATCAAATATTTATGGTCTTACTGTAACATCAGCAGTAGTGACAGGCTGCACTCAAAATGGCTTAGAGACTTCATTTGATTATTTAGTTGACATATGGAATACTCTAGTCTTTTTATCCTGGAGAGAAACATAGAAAAGATTGTCTGGGGCTCAGTCTCTCTCTCTCTCTCTCTTATGGGTAAGAAGCAGAAGAGGAGGCACCAAAGGGAAATCTTTAAGTTTTGAAATACCATTTTTAGAGTTTGATTTGCAGATTTTGAGTATGTTATCAGTTAATAAATTTTCATGTGAAATTTTTTGAGACCTAGGCTTTATCATCTAAAGTCATACTTCCTAGATTTCACCAGAAATGCTGTTTCCAGTATAAACAGGGAACACAAAGGGTACACATGTACCTATCTGTACACACATTAAAGTTGCATGTTATGTTTCCAATTTGTTCCCTGCAACAACTGAAATCACAAATGTTGCTCTATAGTTTCTTTATTTGTCACATTATATGAAACAGGAAAATAAGATAAGTTTTACCATTCCTTCTTCCTTCTTCAGTTACTAAAACTCAGCAAAATTCTTTATGAACTCCTGCAGGTTTTACACTGGAATAGCTTGTATTTTATGAAAATGGCTTAAAACAAAACTCAAAGAGTCATATATACCTAGGAAAAGCAACATTATATGTTAGAAAGAATGGTAATGCAGCTACGGGAGTGATGATTTATAATCAGCAATATATGCTGTCTATAAAGAATAATAGCATCTTTATTATTTATGCATTGCCATAAGTGTACATAGACTTCAAAGTCAAGGCTTACAGAATAATTAATGAACCAAACAAGAAATATTTTCAACACGCTCAGAAGACCTAAGCTAACTCAAGTCCCAGCTGAGGAGGAAAGCAACCTCAGAGCAACTGGGGAGCCACAAGAAATCAAACATGCTATGAATGGGGCAGACATAGCCCAAGTGCACAGCTGTTCTATGTGCTCACAAAAAGC
This sequence comes from Pedionomus torquatus, assembly GCA_013398155.1. Taxonomy (NCBI): domain Eukaryota; kingdom Metazoa; phylum Chordata; class Aves; order Charadriiformes; family Pedionomidae; genus Pedionomus; species Pedionomus torquatus. Next base: position 72,832 of record VZRU01002992.1, read on the forward strand.
TAATGCATTAAATAGTTAATCTTTCATTAACAGTGTGTAATCAGTTGGCATGATTTGCTCAACACACAAGGAAACTGGTGACTGCCCCCCTGAGAGTGTAATTCCAAGCTTCAGCATTATCAGTCTTTGAAGAAACCTTACTTCACTGCTTTAGACACAAAATATTGCAATGGCTTTTCTTTTTTTTTTTTTTTTTCCTTTCCAAAATTATAAAGTAAAAGAAGGAGAAAAAAGAGAGAAGAAAGGGAGAGGTCAATATAATTTATCACTTTTGTTGGGACTGAGTGAATGATCAATACTGAGTTATGAAAAGACTTTGCAGATTAATCTGTGGATTAATACATTCCATCAGCAGCACCTGCCATTTCAAAGGAGCAATAAAAGGTTAAGGGAACGAGATCAAGGCAAGAATATTCTTCAGCTATGATTCCTCCTTTGGAAAGATGCCTTTATTTGCTCCCTAAAGGAGATGAGTCCAGCTCGTGGTGTTGGTGTTGATGGTATAAGGAGGAACAAGGAGGAGTGAGATGGGGGATGGGGCTCCAGGAAGACTCTTCCACTAGTTACAGCCACTGGGGTTTAATGCGATCTATAAACTCATCTGTCTGTTTACATACCAGCAAATGATACGTCTCTCTGATCCACTTACATTTTCAAGCCTAATGTATACACAGGGCACTGACGTTGTGTATACAAGACACAGAGATAGCTGGGGGCTGTGTGCTGTCCCTGCTTTCACAGCACACTGTCACTCTTATAAATAAAGCATTCGCTCGGGAAAAGAGTCTGAGAGCCAGAGAGCCACATTGCGTGCAAATCCAGCTCAGTGCCTGAGCTTCCTCGAGGTTGAGGCTAATCCTAACTGACATGTTACAGTAAAAGTACTTTATAAAATCAATATTAAATTCACAGCCTTTGACATCCTGGGACATCAAAGATAAAGGGGAAATAAGCCGTGGAGTAAACAGTCCTGCAGCTATGCCAGTTGCTCAAGGAGAGAGGCAAAGGAAGACACAGGAGACCATGGGGTAAATTAGTACAGTGTTAGTCTTGTTTTTATACCAAGGTCTTGACATCAATGAAAACATTATAAAAACAGCACGCAAACTCTTACAAACAAGAAAAAAATATTAGGAAAGTCCCACTCAGTTACACATTCATATAACCCTTTAAGGTTAAAGGGATAAAATGCAAGCCACACCATCAGCTTCCTCTTTCAGTAAATTATACCTGAGTGACAAAATAATAAAAAAAACAAACCAATAATGTATCACTGAACTAAAGAATCACTGGGCTAGAATTTGACTGCACAATCATAATCTGATAGCAACATTCCCTCTTTCTGTGGTACACACCTGTGTGCATTCTACAGTCATTCAGACAGTCAACCATCACAGTGCTTTTACCATGGGTATGAATAAAAATTGTATGAGTTATTGAGTCAAGAGGAGAAGGGCTTGAACAATGGTGGAGCTACTTGCCTGCTGAATTCCAGATTTCATTCTCCATATGTAAAATGACAGTCAGAATTAATACTTCAAAAGATAACACTGGCTTTGAGCAAGAGCAAAAGGAAGACCAGGATTAATTCAAATCCAGAAAATATATCTTCTCCTCTCCTTAACATCCCCAAGCCTTTTCCTATTGATGAATAAACATAGAACAAACTCTTGATATAATGTTGGGCAAGTCAAGATAGTGAGAAGACAGCTCCTTATTGGAGAATTGCATTGTGTTAGTTCAAAAAGTTCCTTGCCACTTTCTGGTTCTTGTGTAGTCAATTTCTAGCTCTAATGACTCTTGGTGGTCCTTGCACCAACCATAAGAACAGACATTTTTCACTTAAAACATCTGATATGCAAAACTGTTACTCAGAACAGGCATTAAAAGAGTAGGAAACTTACTGCAGAGTGAAATTTGCTAAAATTGTAACTTAAAACCTACAGTCATTTGGCTTTTCAGAGGAAACCTCTAATGTATTTGTAGTCATTAGAAAATGACACACAATGATTTCTTAGCTTGATGTATCGCATAATACTGTTGTCAAACATTCTCCACTGGTTAGTATTTCTGATGAGACAGCTGGTATGGTTTAGGAAAGAAAGAGAAAAGTATGTTTGTTAGAATGAAACATGAAAAAGAAGGCACAATAAGAACTGTTTTGATTTAATTAATGTGTTTTCAAGAAAGAATTTTCTAACCTGAGGCTTAGGAAGACATAATTTTGACAGTATTCAACCCTGAAGTTAACAAGAGATATTCATCTAAAAATCATGGAATCACAGAACTATAGAACTGTCTAGGTTGGAAAGGACCTTTAAGATCATTGAGCGTAACCATTAACTTAACACTGCCAAGTCCACCACTAAACCGTGTCCTGTCCCTAAGCACTGCATCTGCCCATCTTTTAAATACCTCCAGGGGTGGTGATCACACCACTTCGCCAGGCAGTCTATTCCAATGTTTGATAACCCATTCAGTGTAAAATTTTTTCCTAATATCCATCCTAAATCTCCCCTGGTGCGACTTGAGGCCATTTCCTCTTGTCCCGTCACCTGTTACTTGGGAGAAGAGACCAACTCCCACCTCTCCACAACTTCCTTTCAAGTAGTTGTAAAGAATGGTAAGTTTTCCCCTCAGGCTCCTTTTTCCAGGCTAAACAACCCCAGTTCCCTCAGTCAATCTTCATCAGACTTGTGCTCCAGACCCCTCACCAGCTTTGTTGCCCTTCTCTGGACCCGTCCCAGCACCTCAGTGTATTTCTTGTAATGAGGGGTCCAAAACTGGGCACAGTACTCAAGGTGGGGCCTCACCAGTGCTGAGTACAGAGGGACAATCACTTCCCTAGTCCTGCTGGACGCACTATTTCTGATACAGGCCGAGATGCTGTTGGACTTCTTGGCCACCTGGGCACACTGCTGGCTGTTGACCAATATTCCCAGGTCCTTTTCTGGTGGGCAACTTTCGAGTCCCTCTTCCCTAAGCCTGTAGCGGTGCATGGGATTGTTGTGACTAATGTGCAGGACTCGGCACTTGCCCTCTCATACTGCTGGCTTTGGCCCATCAATCCAGCCTGCTCAGGTCCCTCTGTACAGCCATTGTACCCTTAAGTAGATCAACACTCCAGCCCATCTGCAAACTTAGTAAGTATGTGCTTGATCCCTTCTTCCAGGCCATTCATAAAGACATTAAACAGAACTGGCCCCAGTACTGAGCTCCAGGGAAAACCACTTGTGACTGTCTGCCAACTGGATTTAACTCCATTCACCACCACAACTCTTTGGGCCTCGCCATCCAGACAGTTTTTTACCCAGGGAAGAGTACGCTCATCCAAACCATGGGCAGCCAGTTTCTCCAGGAGAATGCTGTGGTATATATTGTCAATGGCTTCACTAAAGTCCAGGTAAACAAGCCTTTCATCCCAAGTGGGTCATCTTGTCATAGAAGGAGGTCAGGTTAGTCACGCAGGACTTGCCTTTCATAAGCTCCTGCTGGCTGGGCCCCGTCACCTGGTTGTCCTGGTTGTGCTATATAATGGCACTCAAGATGATATGCTCCATAACTTTTGTTGGCACGTTATATTGAATAGCTTTGTTGCAAATACTTGAGGGTAACAGGGTAAACTTAAGGAAAAAGGGCTGAAGGAGCGATGCTGTGAAAGCAATAGACCAAAGTACTGATAATTAAAGGAAGAAGTCACTTCACATATCCTTAAAGAATGACAGACACATTTTCAGTCATGCAAATTAATATAAGTTTCTGTATTTCTTACAGCTGATGTCATCATTTAAGGCAATAATTTAGGGTGTGTGGTATGGAAATGATATTAGTACCAAAAAAAAACATAGTAAAGAAAATTCCGGAAAAGTGAATTCTTCCATCTTCTCAGCATGTCTGTGATGCAGAATGGATTTTATTAGGACAAATAAAACCTCTGTCAGCAAATAGGATGGAACCTTTGTGCCATTACAAAGACCGAACCAATCTTTACTCTAAGGCTACTATCTTCATCTGGGAAATAAAAAATGCTTACTACCTTCTCTAAATATAATACTGGGACTCAGTGACCAACAACCAGCAATGGCATCTATGACTGGATCATTCATGTGCTTGGCAGCATCACAATCACAGAATTAGGAGAGAGCCAAAAGCTGGGTTAAAAAATTTCTTGATCCATTATTTTACCCTTCTAGAATGAAAAAGAAAAATTGCTGATTGTAACTGCCACAAGTCAATGCTTTACTCAGAGTTATATGAGTTGCAGCCCAAGGCAACCTGGTACCTCAGAAGGCACTATGTCTGGCTTTGTGGAAGATCCATGATGAGAGATCTGAGGATGACTGAGATCTTGAAAGGTACTTCTCACACCAAAAGGAAACTCAAGAAAATGAAGGAATTTTTTGAAAATGTAAGGGAAGGCAGGTACTTATTCAAACAAGTTGCATCATTTCAGTTTTTGAGAAAGATTTCCTTTGTGGTGCTTATTGTAACTACTCCTACATCCCCCCAAAAGAAAAAGCATTCCTATTGTTGCATTAAGGACTAACTTTTGAATACTCCATGTGACTTTTTGTTAGTTATAGAAATGACAAAACCAATTCTTTTCATGCACAAAAAGAAACTTGATTCTGTACAAAAATAATACAAAATGTTTTAACATTGAGGTGTCAGTAGTATTCATCTTATTGGATGCTATAGCTCATTTCATAAATTTTTTATTCTGTTCTGTATATATTTGCACACTCTACTTATCATAATCACATCTGAATAGCTCACAGCAGTACACTAAACAATGTGAATAACATCCATTACAGACTATTTCCATTTTCATTCCTCCAAAAGAAGAGGCATATACGGTTTGTACCTTATTTTTGTAAGGCTGATTGGATAGCTTTTGGTGTTGTTTTGCTGGGAAGTTTTTGGATGGATCTTTTTGTTGGATATATTTACTTTCTTTTACAAATTTCCATGCTGTGCAGTTAGGTTACAGAAGGTAGTGTAAAAGAAATACAACTTCTATTTGGATGGAAGATTTCTACACCTTTTTTTTTGTGCAACTATTCTATGACAGATTAGTCCTTTAGGATATTTTAGTAGATTTGATGAAGATTCATTGATGGAGAGTTAATATTCTGCAGTTTGCTCAAGAGGTTCAAGGTGAAATATTTCTCCAAAGTGAAGAATGATTTGTATATGGTAAACTAAGTGATTATAAATAGCACTGTTTTACAATCTCTCTGAGGTGAATGTGATCTAGAAGTCTATTCTTTTGGCTCCAGATTCATATTTGGTCAATATACAATAATATTCCCTACCTGCAATTTTAAGGCTGTACAATAGTGACAGTGAGTCAAAGTATGAAGCAAGTAAGTAGTTAGACCATCACTAGCTGGAGTTACTACATTCATGCCTGATATCAGTTGTATTTTAGTTGAACAAAAGGTCAGCTAGAAAACAGCTTTGACTATGTTGTAGAGATTCCACACTGAGGTAATAGGGAAGTACTTCTGCTTGTTCCTTCAGGAAATTAGACTTCAAATGAAATGTGTTCTGCATAATGTCCCATAGGTTATAACAATATGCTCAATGTAAAATAGATAAACAATAAGCATTCAAAACATTACAAGCATTACAAATTCATGTAATCACAAGTGCTTAATTGAATTGTATACAAATGCAGCCTCTCAAATTATTTTTGCTAGGATAAGCTACAATCCTGGGACAGTAAATCCATAAAATAGTTTAGCACAAAATGTTAAACATACTTAATATTATATTTCATTATTCCTTCTGTAATATGAAGTCTGCTGGGCTTTGTCCCTCATCTTGTAAACAAATTTTGAGTTAATATCTCAAAATTGTATCTTGACCAGCAATAAATTATCAAATATAAAATTCCTTTAGCATGCAGAAAAAAGTACTATCTCGCTGTCCTTTGCATGTCCAGTTCTTAGTCTATACTAGTAATGAGAGATGAGACAAGGGATTCAGATATAGGATTTTGCTTGATATTGCACAGTGCTGTTTTTAGCTCACCAAGCTGTGGTTATTTATGGTTCATTTCCAGGCAGTCATGCGTAAGAATCTCAGCTATCAGGTCTATGAACTGCAGTGTACTATTGTACTGCCAGCCATTTACTTTATAGTCTGCTAAGACCACAGATGGAACCAAAGTGCAATTTTTCATTACTAGATATTGGTACACAGAAGTGGTCCAAATTAGCCAACACATTATAACAGTTATTAAAACGTCAAAATTTGCATATAATCATTATAAATTCATTATTCAAAAATATATAAGATAGCAAGGCTATACATAGGGCAGCACAACTGTACTCCACTATCACTGAGTGTTAATTAAATAATCTGAATCTGAACTGAAATTCTTTGGCTGAGCTCTGTGTAGGAAGCCCATATTAATAATTATACTCTTTAATAATTATACTCTTTAATAACAATCATTGACTTCTACTGATACAAAAGCTTTTGTCTTCCTGCAAGGGATGAAAATACAAATAAGAAAACATTTTTCTTTTTGACTGAAATAGTCCCTGTTTTTAACATTTGATGTTATCTTTTAAATAGTACTATTCCAGACTGTGAAGAAAATATTATCACTTCATCACTGATGACCAGTTAAGTCATGATTCTCTACTGTGCAGACTGTTCATTGATGAAATATTAATGTGACCTCGAATATGCTGGAAAATTAAAACTATTTGTGAATCTCTCACAATGAATCTAATTCTAAATAGCATCACTATGGTAACTGTATTTCTATAAACCAAAAATTAGACTATCAGTCAACAGTATCAGTATAATCATAGTCAAATATGTTTAATTAACCTATGTCATAAAGTGTTATCTATTTCAGCCTGGTATTCACTTAAGACAAGAAAATAAACCAAACATACTTGTAAATGACGCATTCTGTGTGTAAAATGTGTTCAGATCTCAAAATCATTCTTTAATCCAACTTCCTCCCTGTGTTTCCTCTTTCATTTCAGGTTTCCTTCTGCATAGTCAAAAAAGTATGAAGTCAACAAGTCTAAAAGTCCTTTCACAATGCATATCATTATGTGAGTATTGTAAGTGTGCATATCATTCACCCACACGACTAGCACCACCAAGATGCTTGCTGAAGCAAGCACTGTTGAATATGTGTGAAAGCTGTAGACTTCCTCCCAAGATATTAATAGCAACAATAAAAAGTAAAAAGACAAAGCTTTTATAAATAAAAAACTTGAAGCATTCTAGAAATGTGAAGTCTAAACTACGAAGATTAAAATTTCCTTCATTATAGAAAGTGATCAGTTTTGTTTCTTTCACTTGCTTTTCACTTTTCTGCTTCCTGCAGAAAAGCCTCCCCTCCCATAGTTATCCCAAAAGCAAAAGATAGATAACCACGTTTAAGCAAAATCCAGGAAGCCTAGGTATGACTTGCTCCTTCCAGGATTAGCAACTGCACTATCAGGTTGAAATTCAGCCCATGTCAGCAGGTAATAGAGAGAATTACTGTTTAACATCTGTCTAGTGAAGATGGTTTCCGTGCAGTTTGTTAGAAAATGTTGGTCATATGAAATACTGATTAGGTATTACGCTTTCTCAAAAAGCCCAGTTTTTCTTAAATGTTTCATTAGGTGTTACATAGTAAACTGGTGTGGAGAAAGATGTAATCTCAAAATTCCGAGATTTGGGTCACTGAGGTGCATGCTGAGGCCTATACTGATACTTTTGCATTTGTTGCTGTGTGTAAAAACTCCCTTGGTTTTTCCTTTGGTTTTATAGACAAAGCACTTCCTCAAAAGTAGTTTCCTACATTAGTATTTCAAGGTCTTTACAGTTTTCCCAGAAATTTGACAGTGTTTCTGAGGTTACTGTGCTCAGTATTTAGTCGCTTCGCTGTTATTAAAATAGAAAGTTCTTATTGAATCTATATTTTTGTATATAGCATAGTGGACCTCACAGACTGCCTTGAGAAAATTCTCTAACAGTTTACCTGCCAAAAGACTCAAGCCTAAATACTGCACTGTGTGGGCTTGAAGCTTCTTCAGGCTTGCATAGTGGAGAAAGGCAAGAGCAGAAACTATTTTGTTTGGGTCCTCTTTCCCCCTGTGGTGAAGCAATCCTTGCTTTTGCTTAATTTTTGACTGCGGAAATTAATTCCCTTTAACTTCTGGAAGTGGGATTTCTCCTTACAGGTTTGTCATGCGCCATGACTCCAAAATAATGTCGCTGAAAATCTCAGTACTTACAGATTAGAGTTATAATTGCATTAGCAGAAAGAAGTGTCTTTAAAAGGACTATTTTAGAGTACAAGAGCTGACATACAGAAGACCCTGTTCTGTTGTGTAACAACAGATTAAACTGACATACTGAGTACATCTCATCTCTGGAACACAATTTGTCTGAAAGCAATGCTGGGTACCAGAGTTTGACTTGAAATGAAGTCCCGAACTAAATCAATACCAAATACTGCTAAATCCTGAGGAATTGTTACCCAGCAGTGTTACCCAACAGACAAAATGAGTCTTAGGAAGCCTGGATTTTCTCCTGCTCTGCTATTGATCTGCTTGGTGTGATCCCAAGTCACCTTGTATCTCCTGTGAATTCTCCCATGTGCGACTTACCTTGCTCGTTTAGACTAAAAACTCTTTGGGATCAGGGTTGGTTAAACTTCAGTTCTGTAGCTAAGCCAGCAAGGCTGTGAGTTAAACCGAGATTTCACCTGCAGTTCCTCCAATAATACATGGTAAATTGCTCCCCCTTTGACGTTTAAAATATAGTGAATATAGAAAATAATTAGAAATACTAATGATTACTGCCACTTCAGATAATTAACTGAAAAGTAAAACTCAGCTGTTTTATTGGGTTTGAGACCAGATCAATAAAGCATTAAGTTACAACATGAGCCTTAGGAAAGGCAGTTCTACATCTAAAAAGAACAGAGTTAAGTCTGATAGCAGTATGTGATGAGATGTCTCTTCACATGTGCAGGTGCTGATTATTTATACACATGTATATATAATTACTAGCAGGTGTTGTGAATGAATTTGAATTTGAAAAATGATGCAAGCACATGATGTTTAAGTGACTTACCAGAGTTAAAAAGTTTCATGAGAGACCATCTTTAAGGATATACTTGTCTTTACATGAGAGATACTTTAAGACCAATGGGATATCTCATGTTTCTCTCTTTCCCTGATGTAAGAAAGTATATGATACCATGGTGATTTGGTACCTTGATGTAAGTGTATTTGTTACCATGAAGGATGATAAAGGTGTTTTATGTGAAGTGGCGAATTCTGTCCTACTTTGAAACCATTGCACACCTTTGGCTTACAAAGGTCCTCTGGATAATTAAATAGATTAACTAGACACCAATTATTTCAGTGTAGCACAAAGTGAACTTATTTTGTCTGATAGCAATACGTAAGTAAGCATGTATTTTAGTGGTACAAGTGTATATTTAAGAATATGTATATGGTTAAGGGCAAAGAATTACGTTTATCTAGTCCAAATATGCTTCTCTTAACAATTCCAAAGACTGGCTCTAGATTCAAAAAGCACCTACAGAATGCATAGTAACAAGCATTAAGCCATCTATATCTGTAGTAAACAGCTTCTGTATTTAACTCTACCTACAAACAGATGCAAGTTTGCTTTAATGCCAATGATATTCTGATATAATAGTAGCTTGTAATCTTTAGAAAGAGGAAAAAAAAATCTGCCTAGGGACTTTAACATGTGTTAGCGCATGTCAGACATTCTTTTTTGAGGGGTGCTTGTGGCATTTTAACTTAGAATATTTTCATGATATACATGATGAAATCTTCTTGGCTATCTGAAGAGCAAATTCCATGTATTCTAGTTCATCAGGGAACAAGGGAGACATCACATTTTGATCCATTATAGTCCATGTTTCTACAGCCTTTTACAGACACTCTTTGTGCCTTAGGTATTACAGAAGAATGGACAGAGTCATTTAACATCTTGTAGGTAAATATAGGTGCCAAAGAGATGGTAATTTGCGACAGAAGTGTAAGAAGACTGGCCACTAAAACCCACTACCAATTTTGTTATATTATCACAGCAGTCTTCATGCTATGAAGTCATTAATTATTATTGCAATAAGCAGACTCAGTTTCATTCTGAAATGATATTTTGCCTCATATTGTTTTGAATTGGATTTTCTAACAAGTTGACTATAATATATATATCACACACAGGTATAACTTGAAGAACAAGACCTTGATATCAAGGATTACAAATTGTGGAAATTATTCAGTTGGAAATATCAGAAGTTACTGTTGGAGCATTTTATATAAAATCCAAACAGGTTTGTTATGCAATATAGAGAATCAGCTTTTTGAAACTGACCTGGAGGGCTTTGTTTAAAGTTAATTCAGTCTAACTGAACAACAATGCAATGGTGTTACTGATCTGATGCCATGTCTCATATGCACACAAGGTGATGCTACTCCTAGGATTCATCAAGTAAACTAGCTTGGCAGGAAGCTACAAGGAACTTGAGAATACTTTGTTCCCTGTCAAGTGTGCCAGCAAGAAAGGAAGGAGGTGGTGAACTAAAACTCCCAGGTGACATGATGGCTGTAGCAGAAACAGTTTGATAACTTGCTAAAAATAAACCAAATAAAATTATTAAGAGTCTGATATATGTAATTTGGATTTTCATAGTAGGAATTTCCCACAGGAAGTTTACATGGTATGCATATTCTAAAAAAAACCCCAACCCAACAAAATTATTGTCTTTGCAGAGCAGCATTCTTAGTTTCATACCTAGCTTTTAACTTTCATACATACCCTTTACTATTTTTTCTATTTTAAAATGTTTTCTGATGGAAAAATATTTCTTAATTCATAAGTATGTATTTCTTACTCTGTTTGGTTTTTTTATTTTTTTTTTATTTTTTAGTTTTCTAACGTTGTTGACAAGAGATATTTTCACAAGACATCTTCTCTATATTGGCATTTGTGACTGACCCTTATTTAGCCAGTCCAATGAGATCTTCATGCTGCTTGTCATGTTTTTATCTTTTGACAACAGTAAATCTGTTTTATACATGCCAAATGTTTTACTCTCCTCTCTCATTTTCTGCCTGAGTAAATTTGGACATTTTATGCTCAATGTGCTTAACTTTTTTTACAATAAGGCAATAATTGATGTTAAATTTTCTGAGAATGTTCTGTACTAACTTATGGAAATGTGCTAGTATTTAGATAGCTATTTCTGCTTTTCATGTTCCTCCATTTTATAGCTGAGTTTTTCACTTGTTGATCACAGATTTTGTTCCTGTTTTTAGTAGAAATATTTTTGTTGCTGTTTTATTTATTATATTCATTGAACATATATTGAATCTGCACAAACCTAATAACTATTCACCTCCTCCTTAAAATGAATTTGTACTGGCTAGAATTTTGATGGTCAACCTAACATGACCAAAGGATTTATTTCTTTCTTGAGTAACAATGTAAGCAAACAACATTACCACATGTCAGTCACCATACAGAAGAATCTAACACAGGAATAAAAAATGAAATTTTTAACTCAACAGGAAAAAAAAGCTTGCCATCCATGTAAAGAGAGACTGACAAACTTTAAATATGCTGAAAATATCTTCAAAATCTCTATTTGGAACTACAGACCTGTGAGCAGTAATGGCAGCACAGTTTGACAATATAGTTAAATAAAAGTTGGAGAAATTAAGTGATTATTTTCAGAGCTGTGTAAATGGGAACATACAAATCTATTTTAACACTGAGCTTAAAAACAGCCTCCAAAATATTTTCTGGTAGATAAAGTGTTATAACATTTTTATTCCAACTAAGGTAATGATGGAAAATAAAGTGACACTCAACACTGTCATGCTGACTGCATTCCACCCACCTGTTAGGCTGTAGGTTTTAGCAGCCAGAAAAATGGCTTTCTTGGAAATACTGCTCAGAATGACTAGTGACATGACCTCAATATCTGTCTACCAACGTTTTTGTAGTTGGGTCAGCGGGTGACAGACTGTAATTACTTTTCAGATTATGAATTTCATTTTCACTCTATAAAACTAGTATCAAATCTAAAAGAGGAATCAAACTACAGTGTCAGAAGAGCATCTTTCATTTTTCAAGTTTGCAAGACGCTGTTAGAAAGAAAATTTACTTTGCTTGTATAATCTCCTGTTAGAATCCATGTTTTAAATAGAGGTTGTAGGTAGTAAGACAAAGCAAATTCTGACAGGAATATGAAGATAGCAGTATTTTATCATGTAGGCATGCAAGGATTATTTAATGTTTTAAAATCCTTGACAATTATAATGAATAAGTGCGTATAAATGCATACAAATATAGTACACAGAGAAGAAATTACTGTTTATACTTATTCTTTTATGCTGTAACAGCAGATAAAAAAGAACCAACAGCCTACCTGCTGATCTACAGTGCATAAACACAAAGTTATAGGTGATTTTTCTATTCAATGTAATACATGATCTGTGGTTTCTCCATAAACGAGTTCTAATTCCACCTTAAAAATCTGTTTTTTCAAACAGAAATAATAAGAAATCATTACAGTAAATTTTCTAGTTTATTTTTGAAGTCTGCTCTCAGCTCTCACCAGCCACTAAGGCTATTGACAGAGTCTGCACGAGCAAAGCATCGTCCAGAGCAGAGAAGGAAGAAGTTGGAGACATTTAAGCAAATCAGACAAGTTCATAGTACCAGAAGGAATACATCCAAGGATCTGAGGGCACTAGTGCTGTGAGACCCTTCTGTCACCTACTATGCAATTCTTGTACTAATCTCTATGTCCACTTCCACTTGTAATGTCACAATACCAAAGACCTTATTCAAGTCCTACAGAATAGTCAAGCTACATTTCCCCTATACAAATTTTCAATTATCTTGTCAAAGAAAGGTTTCAGATTATGCTGGTGCAATCTGCCAATGGGAAAATACAATTACAGGTTTTCATTTATTATTTCCTTTCATGACTTCAGTTATCACTTTCTTCAAAATTTATTCCAAAGCCTTACAGGCCATTAAAATTAGTATAACCAGTTTCATCATTATCCTTTTTCATGGATACTCACATGGAACAGTAACAATGTGTGCAGAGCTGGATTGACTGATAAAAGAAAAGTTTCTATTGCGTCATGATTTCCTAATTTCACTTTACAACGAGTCTATTAATCTTCAAAAAACCTGTCTCTCCAAGATCACAGAATGAATCCATACTGGAACAAGGATATTAGCTCAGAGTTTTGGGATTCTAGGTTAGCTTTGTGATTCCATCATCACACCTCTTCCAGAAATGTTCTGATGGCTCAGTCTAGCCTGCATTTACTGACAGAAAAGTACATGGCTTTTTCATAAGCCTGCAAAGAGTAAATCAACACATAATTATAAAATTGCTGAGAAAATTTTCCTGGAGATATGTATAATATTTTCTACTATTTGAAGTGAATTAATGGTAGTTATTGTTCAACACCTGGTTTTTATGACATCTCTGTTAAACTTAATTAATAGATTTAAGAAAAATAAGAAAGAAAAGCAACATGTGTTTCCTACCCAGAGTAATCTTCTGTAGTAGCAAGTAGAATGTTTCTTACTACTGTAATTCCTTACATATGCAACACCTACAAGCACTTTAATTTACCTGCACACCAAACTACAAGGAAAACTGGATTGAAAAATCCACCTGCTCTGCTGGTAGGTGGAGTCTTCTGTATGATACAATTGTACCACCTGCTGGGTGCAAGAATAGTGGTATGAGCTAGTTCTAGCCAGAGTTATCATTTATGTGACAAGTGTCATGTGGGCTGTCCATACATTAGGATGTCCTGGACTCCCACTGGCTTATCCAGCATGAACCAGTAGGAAGTGAAATCAAAGGTTGAGATGCTTTGTTCTGCTTTGGCTTGATGAAGTCTTCTGTATTATCAAGGCTGCAAACTGTGTAGCAAATTTGTTCATAAACTGCCTGTTCAAATAACTAATTCCATTATATGCTGTGCAAGGATGTCCACTGGGCATTAGGCAGAAGTCTCTAAAAAGAGATTAGGAAACTGGATATTGCTCAGCTGTGTGGTTTTTTTAAAAAAAAAAAAGTCATGAAGATGTTTTTCAAAAGCCAAGTCCAAGGGAGAAATACTGACACATATTTAATGAATTGACTACTCTTTGATAAGAGGACTGCTGGTGAATGATACAAACAGAACAGTAAAGGTCAGTCTGAAGGCTAATGAACACAGTGAAGTACATAATTTCTTTTAAACTCTCAATTAGACTAACATTTATTTTTTGTCAGGCTCCTTGGTTGTAAGCTTTTGACTCATTAGCTAATTTCAGCCCAGGTTTTAATTTCTGATCACTCATATCTCTTCTTCTTTTCTTCATTACCTCATTTGTCAGTGTCAGAAGTGGGATGTCTCAGACTCCGGAAAAATAGTTGGACCTTCAGGCTTAAGGGACTGTGACTGTCAGGATAAAGCTCAACTGGTGGTTGGTTACGAGCAATATCCCTCAAGGATCAATGTCAGGGAAAATACTGTCTAATGTTTTGATTAATGGTGTATATAAGAAGACAGGACACAGACTCAGAAAACTGGGAAGCAATAGGTATGTTGGGGAGAAGCTATAGGTATGTTGGAGAGAAGGCTGCTATGCAGTGATTCCTTGGCAGGCTAGAGAAATGGTCTGACAGGAAAAATCTTGAAGTTTGACACAGGCAAACACAAAGTCTGGCATCTGAAATGAAATAGTGCCATGCAACTATACAGGCTGAGGCTGAATGGATAGAAGGAAACTACAGAAAAAGACCTGGGGGTCATGGTAGACAACAAATTGAATACAATTCATCAGCATGCCTTGTAGCAGAGGTCAACCATGGACTGGGCTGCATCAGCAAGATTGTACCTAGCAGGTAGAGGGAAATAATTATTCCTTGCTATTCAGCACTTATGCACCTGCATCTGGAAAACTGTGTCCAGTCTCATGTTCTCCGGTACAGGAAATACAGTGGTATACTGAAATGAGTCCAAGAGATGGCCAACAAGGTGACATGGGATGTGCAGTACTTGATTGATGAGTAATGTGTTGCTCAGTTTGGAGAGATGGTCAAACATTACAAGTTACTCAAAACAGGCCCTAGGATATGGGTTTGACCTAGATGACCTTCAGATGTACCTCCAAGAAAAATTATTCCTAGACTTTATTTAGGATCATATCAGTAATCTTTTTATTTCATTTCTGGGCTTTTAAATTATTGTCCATATTTCAGGTACATTATATTTTTCTATGAATTCCTGTAACATCAAGTCCTAAGTGGCAGATTAGATTCCCTGAAACTTCACACCATAGTACCATTTCTCCATGCCTAATCACTCTGAAACTGTTTATGTATTTGAGCTAAAATATTACATGAATGCTGTTTGCCTTAGGGTATTTTGTTTTGGTTTATTTTTAAGTTGCAGCCAGAATAGTAGAGCTTCTTGTAAGAAAAAAGTTAAAGAAAAATCCACATCTGTAGCTGTTGTATTTTAGAGCTCCTCATTTAGGTGATGGCATTTATTGAGTAATGCTGCTTCTGCTGCCCCTACAAAAATCTGCCCAAATGTGACACTGTTTTATAAGACCTAAATACACTTGCATGTTGACTGGAATGTTATTAGAACTAAATTTCTAATATTTCACAATTGATGTCCACTGAACACACACCATATTGGGAACCTGCTGTAGAACTTTTGCTGCAATTACTCTTACTAATTGCTTAATGGAATGGGGTTAACCTCTAGTACAATATAGACATTATTTTATTTGTGCTTCAGTGAATTACTTAAACTGCATGAATGAGAAAGATGTAGAGATAAAGGTCAGACAAAGTATTTGATAAAAAACCCGGGGAGCTGGTTCTAAGAAGTCTTAAAGCAGCTACGGGAAGTGACTAAGTAAAGAGGTTAGAAACTATAAACATGGCTAATAATTATACAATTCAGACTAAATAAAAACTGAAGAAAGAATAATATAATAAAGTACAGTACAATGTATAGCATCATTATAACAGCAAAATATAATGGCCTAGGAACTGAAGAGCAGGGAAAAAGTAAGGTCTGGAGGATACAGGCAGAAATATAAAGCAAATACCATTTTCAGAGTATGCAATGAAATCAAGTATTACTCTGCTATGAATTACTGATGAAATTCACAATTTAACTATGTCTTGCATGCTGTCATTCCATATTGAGTATGACAGTATTTCAGTTACTTCAATGGCTTCAGTAGCCAAGAACCTTGTAGGGGATCTCAGATTAGAGATTCAGTTTGATACCTAGAAGTCTGATTTGCTTGAATGATAAGCACTCATATTTGCAATAGGAGTAGTTGTGCTATAAACATATAAATGATTCTATATATGAAAACTGAAGATGGGTTTCTCAAATGTGGGACTCAGCTTAAAAGATACATTTCCCTTTACTGTCTGCCTGTCTCAATTTTCCACCTGTAAAATGAGTTCGTCCTTATTGTCATGAAGACCAGATGAATATAAATTAAGTGCTGCATGAAATGTTGAAACAGCACAGTAATGAATGCCACAGAAAAGACATTAAGGAATTCTGTCTTCTAAGTAAAGTTTGAACAATACAGAGTAAAAAAGGCATAGGACCACACATTGAACAATGAGCAGAAAACAAAACTCGGAATATATGCTCATTAAGGAAGTATTGTCCATCCTCTGCAGGGAATGTGACAAGGGTCCTGTGAAAACCAGTGTTTGTGATGCTTTAATTGAGCAAAGTATTACAATGTCATGTGAGGGGAACGATGGTGAAGAATTAAGTTTCTGCAGGCACCTTAAATAAGCCAAATTGAAAGTTTTGAATGCCTGAGTTTCACTCATCACATATTTTAAAATATTTTTTATAGTTTAACATAAAATATTCATTTACAAGCCTATATATGATGGAAAGTTGCCTTAAATAGCAAGGTTCTATTTCAACTTACATAGATGTTTTGTATAATTGTAAACATATTCTATTGTTTGTATACTGTTACATTAAGTAAGATTGGCAAGCATGAGTCCTAAAAGGTCTCTTTCTAAAGCCTCTGTGTTTTATAGAGTTACAGAGTGCCAAGAAAACCACACACTGTGGCTGCTTCCATCTTAATTTCCTGAACATCAATTGCAACTCATCTTTGTGCCCTTTTTTAAGCTGTCAACACATGTAATACCTGACCTACTTTTGGGAACTTTCCATGACATGGAATCCTTCAAGTCCAACAAAATAATTAAAAGCTCTAACTCTAATATAATCACAGAAACAAAAGGAATGCCAATAAAAGAGATTAGTCTCAGCTCTTCTTGCTTTGAAACAAGCTGCAGACAGGGGCAAGAAATAGCAATGGTCTGCACAAAACCATCTGTTCAGCATTCACATTACTTGGCATTTATAATGTGTAGACTACTGCAGATGCACTGACCTGGAGGTTTGTGTATAGCTCAGAGATGTGAAAAGAAAAAAAAATCCATACCTAGAACTAATTATAAGGCACCTGAAATATTATATGCAATACTAGCTGCTTACTTGTTAACACAAGGCCTAGGATGTGATAATTTAGCAGTACTTAAAAATTAGAATGGAAAAAATGACTCATCTACATATTCCAGTGATATTAGTGCTATTACTGGTTGTATAGAGGAAAAATATTTCCAATAATTTCTGAGTAACAGACTTTGATTTCAATAATTCCAGGTGCTCCACATGTTAGCTGTTTTTTAATCTGCACAAATATGCTTGTTTAATCTTCAATGTGTTTGCTGACAGTTTGTACAATTATTCTTTCTAAAAAAATATGTTGCAAACAGATATTTGTGTACAATTATTTTTTCTAAAAAAGAATACCTGGATAAATAATTTGAAATCCAGAAGAACTGAATGTGTACACTTTTAATTTTCAGTGGACAAAACAGTTATGTTTTGTGAGTTATGGGATGACTGACCATTTAGTATGATTCATAACAGGACTTACCACGTTTGAAAGGACTGAAGATGTATTTAAATAAAGAGCAATCACTATAAAGTGGTAAGGTATCTTTCTAAAAATAAAAGCTCATTAACTCTACAAAGTCCACCTTTAACTCAGTAAATAGTACTCAGAAAATAGTACCTTAATGAATAAATGTATCAAAATTTGGATTTCCTGCAATCTCCTGTCAAGCATCTGTTAGTAGCCATTACAGGAAACAGGATACTGAACCAGATGGACTATCAGGGTGTTTTGAGGGAATTGGTATCTGATACAATACCAACACTTAAAGTGAGTACACCAGCACAAATTTGCTCAGAAGGCCCAAATGCACACAGCAGAAAAATAATTAAATCAAAGTTAAGTACATAAGCATATATGCCTTCTCTCAAGAAGAGAAAGAAGGCCGAGGGACAATTCTAAAGACAAACAGAAAATGAGAAACAAAAACTTGTAAAAAAAAAATTTTTAAACGAACAAAAAATGTGGAGTCGCCTTTTTTCCTCACTCTGCTGGTTGGCAGATTAATTATACCTCTATTACAAAAGGAAGACCAAAAAATTCATTCCTTAAAAATGCCTTTTCTAAAGGAATAATGAGTCAGATTAAAACATGACTTTTGTTTTCACAGTCTTGTAAAGGTTCTGAGAAAACTTCTGCAGCAGTGAGCTTTACTCATGTTATCTATGGTCTCCATGTAGATCTTAAAGTGAGATCTTCCTAATTTGAGACCAAAGTTATTAAGCTTATTGTGAAACATGGGACTTCTGCAAAAAATATAGAAAAGGGCATATTTCTTGGAAGACGAATTGCTGTCTCTCATACAAATTGGACTGTTAAGGTCCTAAGGACATGCCTCCCCTCTGAGGAGTTAATCTTTCTGCACTAGAGGCCAGTTTGTGGATAAAAGACCTTATGAAGAAACAGCTAGAAGGAGCTTCTGCTGAGGTTCTGCATGATAGACTTCTAAGACAACCAACGCTAAATATAACCTAAGCCTGATCACCATTTGCCTGGAATGGACAGAATCTGCTTGACAACTGGATGCAGAAAAATGTCTAATCTGTAAACAATATCTGTTTATTTCCATCTGGGGGCATCTATTGCAGGCATACCAGAGCTTAATCCATCCACAGTGCTCTAGCTAGATGTGAGCCTGTTGCTAGAAAAAAGCCATATACCCGTATTGACTCCAGATTATTTTTAACCAAATAAACTCAGATTGAAAGCAAAGTGTATTTTCCGCAGCACTGAGCTATGCTAACATATCCAGGCTCATAGTAGAGTAGAGCAAACTTTGGTCTGTATGCAAAACATATGCATACATATTTAAAAAAAAGTCTGGAACTGCAGGCTTAAATCTGATGAAGCAGGCAAAAAATATTGTCACAACTTCTACAGGCTTTACTCTCTGCATTAGCCTTGACTTGCTTGTGACTTGCTTGTGCTCAGCTACATGTTCGGTCTGAACATTGGACCACGATGGGGTCAAGGAGTGTGCATGATGAGGTGGTGGGCAAGTAGAGCTGTATATTATTTTCATGACAATGTTGTACCTACTGCCTACATCACTGTGTTGGCAGAACAGGTGAAAGACTTGATTCCAATGACACTTGACAGTAAAATATCTCGTCATTGAAACAGAATTTCATGTTGCTGCAGAACTTTTGGTGAAACAAAGATTTTTGTGGCAAAATATGGAGGGTATGAAGTCTATATCCAGTACTTCTGAAAAATGAAAGTAGTGCTTTTATACCTGTAAATTTTAGTACAGGGAACCTTAAACTTTATATGAAAACCACCATGAAACTTTTCTTAGCAAGATTCTACTGATGAACACTGCTAACATCAGTTTAAACACCAGGTTCCCCATACCTTCTAACTAAAAAAATTTATTCTATTAGCTTGAATTTCAAAATGATATTTAGAAAAAGAGTAATTTATAGGAGGCATGCAGATACTGGTCTGTAAGCACTTATTTCTGCAAACATCCCTTTTTCTGACTTGTGGCAATCAACCTGGATTCAGCCAAGATATTATAAACCTGTAACACAACTTTTGCCCATCTTCCATGGATGTAACTACATTCTTCAACGTGTCTAATACACTTAACTGATTATTGGAATTAAATTAATATTTACAGACAGAAATCTTGAAATTATATGTTTCCCTAGAAATGCAAGTTATGATTAAATTAATTTGTCTGAGATTTGCTATTTTCCCAGTATAAATTGTAGCCCATGGCTTTTACTATAAGACATTCTTGTTACACCAGGGCAGCACTAATACAAAGTAAGACCTCAGCTTTCAAGACTAAGTAATCTTTCCATGGTAATATCAATTTTAAGCATCCAGCAACAGTTCACACAAATTCTGTGTGTTTTAATTCTGTATTTAACACAATAAAACCTGGGAAAATACTTCTATATAATTAATAAAATAAATGTCAAAAATGTAAAACGAGAAGAGAGACTACATGACGATCTGTCTCAGCTCAAGGGCTTCTTTGTCTTAGATAAGGGTACTGAAGAAACAGTTCTCTGAACATTCTATTAGTACTGATTGACTGATCAAAATATAGCCTAAAGTTTCCACCAGTATTCACACTACTCATGGTCTGGCTCTTGATTGCCAGGCTGGTGTTTGAGCTGAGAGTTTTATGGTATTTCCCACTACACTTGCCTGGCCAATAGTGGTATTTGATGTGCCTCATTTTGTAATTCCTCTTTCTCCATCACATAAACAAGAAAAAAATCCACATCTTAATAATTCTGCCTTTGTGATCCAAACTTCCTATTTTCTCTTGATTGGATCTTTAAGATAATGGTATACAGATTTCCCATCCGCTTATTTTCTGCTGCCTTCAGTTTCAGGATGAAAGGAATAAAAATCTGGCTACAAAGTTTTTGATAAGAAAGTGAAGGGTTTTGCTTACAAAGACATACTCTGCCTATGATAGAATGAAGATGATTACCTCATCTTACAGGTGTCATATTCATCCTAATACCTAATCTAAATCTACTCTCAGTTTTAAACCATTACTCTTTGTCCTATCACTATGCTCCCTGATAAAAAGTCCCTCCCCATCTCTCCTGTAGGCCCCCTTTTATTAATGAAAGACTGCTATAAGTTCTGCCTGGAGCCTTCTCTTCTCCAGGCTGAACAACCCCAACTCTTTCAGCCTGTTGTCTCAACAGAGTTGCTCCAGCCCTCTGATCATTTTCATGGTCCTCCTCTGGACTTTCCCCAACAGGTCGATTACAAGCTCACTCAAACTTTAGAAGTACTCAGGAGTTTTTTGTTTTGTTTTGTTTTGTTTTGTTTTTCCTCATTTGTTTGCTTTTTGAAGAATGAAAATGGTAGGCTTGTCACAATGAAAAGAAATACAGTAGGTAGATTTATATTCCATGACAACAGTGACATCTGTGTTTTGCACAGCAGTTTGGATGGATCACTCTGAATAGTCTATTTCTTTTTTCAGCAGTTATTTCCCTGTGTAGAGCTGACAGTTTTTTTGATAACTCATAATTGCATCACACCCTTTCTGATCATTGATTATAATGACAAAAAAAATGGACTTGAATATATCCTGAAAAAAATATCTTTTTTTTTTGGTATATTGATACTTCCTACCAAGTAAAGTCAAATTTCTGTTGATAAGTAATGCATTTGCTGTATTTCATGAGACCAGATAGTCACAATATAAGCAGGTCCACTTGTCTTATCCTTGGTTAAAAATGGATCTAGTTAACGCACAGACTTCCTCTGGTGTCATTTAGTTGATATTTAAGTTTAAATTTAACTGCCAGAAACCATCCCACTCATTGAAAAAAACTGGCAATGTTGCAAAGAACTGTGACCTCAGATCCTAAGTCATACGGAAATTGCTTTGGACTGCGGTTACTCATGTAAAAAAC
Source organism: Pedionomus torquatus (assembly GCA_013398155.1). Taxonomy (NCBI): domain Eukaryota; kingdom Metazoa; phylum Chordata; class Aves; order Charadriiformes; family Pedionomidae; genus Pedionomus; species Pedionomus torquatus. The sequence goes on from VZRU01002992.1 coordinate 94,785, forward strand.
AATACAACATAGACTCATAGAATAGTTTGGGTTGGAAGGGACCTTTAAAGGTTATCTAGTCCAACCTCTCCTGCAATGACCAGGGACACCTTCCACTAGATCAGGTTGCTCAGAGCCCACTCCAAAGTGGCCATGAATGTTTCCAGGGATGGGAAACACTTACCCCTCTCTGGGCAACCTGTTCCAGCATTTCACCACCTCATCATAATAGACTTCTTCCTTATGTCCAATATAATTCTGCCCGTTTTTAGTTTAAAACAATTACCCTGTGTCCTATCACAACAGACCCTGCTAAAAAGTCCGTCCCTATCTTTCTTATAAACTTCCTTTGAGTACTGAAAGGCAGCAATAAGGTTTCCGCAGAATGTTCTCCAGACTGAACGACCCCAACACTTTCAGTCTGTCTTCATAGGAGAGGTGTTTCAGCCCTCTGATAATTTTTGTGGCCTTCCTCTGGACCGGCTCCACTAAGTCCATGTCTTTCCTGTGTTGAGGGCTCCAGAGCTGGATGCAGTATTCCAGGTGGGGTCTCATGGGAGCAGGGTAGAGGGAGAGAATCACCTCCTTTGACCTGCTGAACACACTTCTTTTCATGCAGCCCAGGATACGGTTGGCTTTCTGGGCTGTAAGTGCACACTGTCAGCTCACGTCCAGTTTTTCATGCACCAATACCTTCGAGTTCTTCTCTGCAGGTCTGCTCTCAATCCCTTCATTCCACAGCTTGTACTGATACCAGAGGTTGCCCTGACTCAGGTGCAGGACCCTGCACTTCAGTAGAAATGACCGAACTGCTTATTGGCACATACTGAGCCTTGAGAGATACTTTTGCTTGCCCATGTTTACTGAGCTAAGTATTACACAACAAGTTTCTTTCTTCTTTTTGCCATACTATACTCTTATCCCCAGTCCTCAGAGAAGCAAGAGAGAAATCTCAGTAATCTTATGCTCTGGTATCATTTCTTAGATCTTAAGTAAGTGAATAGTAATGGATATGAATGTGAACCTTTCAGGTCTTGCTCATACACACCCACTAGAAATCAACAGAATATAGGAGAAAAGAGGAGCTAATTTAAAGTAATGACCTCCAGGAAAAGAAAAAAGAAAGAAAAAAGAAAGAAAGAAAAGGAAAAAAATATGATGGTTGGTAAAACTCAGGGAAAACATAGTAACTTCTGAAGAAAAAATTAGATAATATTTTATTGGAGCAAGAATCTCATACCAGCATAGTAGCTGATAAATAAAATAATAGCTAAATACTGTGGTATGCAGGAAATTGCTGTCAATAAAAGCTAGAAGTGGTATTTTTCATTCAAAATTAAAGATGAAGAACAATAAAATAGCACCATAAGAGACAGAGCAGATGCAATTCAAGGAACATATTGATAATTTCTGTACAGTAACACCTTGTACTTGGAATTTGCTGTGTAGAGATACAGCACTACATTCATCTAGGAATACATACCTAGCATATCCTATCTTCAGCATCATCATCAGTAAAATAAGAGCTTAAAAAGTGCAATATTATGTGAGAAAATATTAAAAAATAAGCATTTTCTACACTACATATTCATAAATTGGGATAATAAATGGTGTGGATTATTTTTATAGAATTTGAAATGTTTATATGTGCTCTTTAAGGCTACTCAAATCTACTTAGTGCATAACAGTGTTTAATTTTCTTTGCTATTTCCCATATTCATTATTTTTACTTAATGCTGTTGTCACTGAACTGACTTCGGGGTCGGCAGCTGTGCCCATCTGACATCTCTGATAGCCCTTCTATCTTGAAATACTCCTGAGGGCTTCCAGATACAGAAGTCTCAAATTAGGCATGTAATTACCATGGCTGTGGGCACAACTAGCTTTGTTTGAGCAACTTACTGATTTTTTTCTCTATATTTGAAATTTGAATTCCAAAGCTGCTTTACTATTTTTATGAAATTAGGGGGTTAACAGTGCTCCTGACTAATACTGCCTTCTTTTCTTCATACAGTACCGTTCTTTTTGAGTTAGCCTTGTGAACTGAAATTTGCTGCATATGAAGGGGAAGATCTTAAGTATACTAATCACATTTCATATCTCAAGAACATCCTCCTTAGTCTTTGGAGGAAAAGCAAAACTATATCATCAGAGAAAAGAAAGTTTTTATTCTTGCAAATCCACTAAATCTTCATTATGTACCTTCAAGTTTTTCATCAGTCACCATGTACTAGGAAGTCTAAGAACTCTATTATGCTTAACTGCAATTTGTTTGTTTCTAATGACTGAGATTTAAATTTAAGGCTGTTTTGCATCCTGATGGGTTGAAACAGCCCGTGCTGTGTGAACCCAAGGAAATGTCAGCAGGTGTGGTGGGTTGACCTCAGCCAGCAGCCAAGCACCCACACAGCCACTCGCTGAATCCAGCCCCCCGCAGGACGGGGTAGAGAATAGGAAGAGCAAAAGTGAGAAAACTTGTGGGTTGAGATAAAGAGAATTTAATAAGTGAAAGAAAGAGAAAAATCAATTGATGTAAAGGCAATTATGCATCACCTCCCACAATCAGACTAATGCCCAGCTGGTGTCTGAGCAATGACCTCCTTGGACAACAAAGGGCCTCTCTCTCCATCTTCCTCTACCTACAGTTTTTATGGCTGAGCATGAAGCTCTATGGTATGGAATATATCCATACGGCCCATTTGGGTCAGCTATGCCAGCTGTGTTTCCTCCAAACTTCTTGCCCGTTGCTATCCTACACACCGAGGGCAGCAGCCAAAACATTTATTTGTGACGAACATTGTTTTAGCCCTAAATCCAAAACACAGCACCAAAATGGCTGCTATGAAGAAAGTTAAGTCTATCCCAACCAGACTCAGTACAGCCGAGAGTTAAAATTTAGCTTTTTTGTTGTTGCTATTGTTGTTTTGAAACATCTCACATAAAAAAGCCCACTTCAACATTACGCTCCAGGCTATATTCCAACCTTAAATATTTCTCGGCTGCCACAATGCATGCTAGAATGGGGCAAGAAATTGTCAGTGATGAGCAATGCAGTGAGAGATAAACAGACATTGTTGCAGGATGTGAGCACTCAGAAAAGATTTGTTGAAATTGTTTGGTTTGTAGCAGTAGCTGTAACAATGTAGGAGGTAATCATTTTCCAATTTAAATGACATTTTGTACTTAATGAGACATTCATTCATGGAATTTAATGAATTTTAAGAGCTGTTTTCTTTAGGACAAGCCTTTATTTAACAAACATAAAACTAAACAAGTTGTTTATTTTTAAATATTGATGTTGTCACTATTACAGCAAAACATTGAGTAAGAATCACACATAGAAAGTGATATCTGAATGTGTCAGTTTAGCATTAAAACAGCTACCATGAGAAGTATCTCGGTTTGACAGGTTAAAGAGAAAGATGTAAAAGAAATGGTCTCATGGTCTGGGTGCAGGCCTTGGAGCGAGGATTTGCAACTCAGTTCTAATCACAGACTCCTTCAATTATCTCAGGGATATCACAACTTCCCTCTTTGCTTCCGCAGAACAGAGGACATACTCTGTATGGAGGTGCACATATTTTCTGAATAATGCTGATCCTGAGTATAGCTCTCTCTGGGCCTACTGCTTGCAAAGCAATAAACATAGCGGCAGCTCATTGTCTAAGAGCCAAGCAAAAACTATTTTAAAGAACTTTTTGAACAGAAGGAAACTCATTAAAATACATTTGCCTGCCAGCTTCCTTAGAAGGTGTAGACTTCTAAGTCAAAGTCAAGATGAAGTATTAAACCAAATACCCTGAACCTGAAGTTACTAGAACAGTTGAAATTCAAGGATAATAAAACATGAGTATTCCTGTAGAATTAACTTGGTTCTCCAAACTTCATCCTCTTGTTTTCCCTCCCAGGCCATGTAATAGCCAATCCTACCTCATTCTTCAAAGCCTAAACGTAGTTGTTATTTACATGCATAGAAGTCCCCAAATTAGTCTGAAACCAGAAAATCTTGTTCCAGCCTTTTCTCACCCCGTCTGACATTGCTCTGCTACAGCTTCTCTCGGAATCTTGAACCCCTCACATCAGACACTGTGAATCAGAGAAAAGCCATGCGCTACTTTTGGAGAGTGTAACTGGCCTGAAGACAATTGGAGCAGGTCTATTCCAGTTGTATAAAGCATGGAAGACTGTGCCCTTAGCACACTGATCAATGAGGAAAACAATAATCAGTTTCTCAGTTCACATATGAAAAGCATTTCCGTGAATAATGGATGGGAAGAACCATTGAGATAAATGCTGTTCTGTTATCCACCATAATGGCAACCAATTAAACAGCTCTGTTCCTCTTATCTAATCTTTCCTTTCTTATTAGCATTTAGAGTGTGCCTATCACCCAACTACCTCTGCTCTAAATATAGAATTGATACCTGCACAGAATGTACTCTATAATCTGCCTTGTGTCATTACTGAATTTAGCTCCTTAATTAGTGCTATTGCCTCCCAGGTTTTGCATGCACCAGATAAAACAGTATTGACTGAAAATTCACACTAGACTTTCTGTTAAAACTGGTTGATCTTTATGTTCAGTATTTTTTTAAATGATCTCTCCTGAAGACTAAATTGTTTTGTACATACTAGATTGTTCTACTTTGGTGTTTCATATTATAAGATTTCCATGCTCTTGTGAGTCACAATATCTTCTATACACACAATGACATGCTGCAGATCCTTCCTTCAGGAGCATCACTAGGTAATATGAGACCTAAACCCTATTTATTTCCATGTGTTTTGGTTGCAGAACTCTTTCTGACAAAGGTTATTATTTACCTAATAATGTTCTATGCAAAATTTTGCAAGTATTTAGTAAATGGTTCAATGACAGTTGTAACATACAGAGCCAAATGCAATATTCTTCATCTATTGGTTTTGTTATTTGGCTAAAAAAACCTATTTACATTTGAAAATATTTTCTTTCAGAAAACTAAGTCTTTTATTGTTTAAAATTTAATTAGCAGTTGAATGTTTTTTCTGTTAGCATGTGATTTTTCCTATAAATTAGCATGATATTAAATTTCTTGGCAATAAGTGCCAGGATTACTGTTTCCAACAAAACCACTCTAAAGTAGGAATGAGCAAATGGGGTTAACAGAGGTTTTTCAGACCTTCTGACTTTTTTTCAAACAGCTCCAGTTTTATGTACACTAGTCACTTCTCTGAAAAAGATTAAATCATGAAGCCATGAGGACTTGCAAAAAATAACTAACTAAATTCACTTAACTACTTAGTATCTCCACATCTGTCTACACAGTCCAGTCTTTCTACCTCTGGCATTTTATGGGCATCTTAATGAGTTGGTGACTTTTCTTGGTGACACTGATCTTGCAACAAAACTCAGTAGAGCACGAAAAATTTCAAGCCTATCCTAATTTACTAATAGATTCACATCCCTAACACTTCTTTCTCTGTAATATGTTTATAAGAACTCTCTTTGTATCCTTTAAACTCAGTGTTAATAAATTTTACCTTGAGCTATGACAGGGAACAGTTCAGCAGATATGCAAAGAAATGAAGCAACCTGTATAATTTAGATTCTGCTTTGGATAGTACCTCTAAAGGAAAAACTGAAAAGGGAAGGGAGTAAGGAAGGGGAGAGGAAAGAGAATGAGAAGGGGGAAGTGAAAAGGGAAAAAGGAAGGATAAAAGTACAAGAGAGAAGGGAAAGAAGGGAAGGGAGGAGAGAGAAGGGAAGAGAAATTCAGGGTTCAGAAATGTAGTGAATGTTCTTTTTTTTTCTATACCACCAATTAAACTGATATCAGTGAAATTTGTTGAGATACACACTGTAATCAGTCACATTAGTAAAGCACCAAACCTTGTTTTGGACAGAACAGTTACACAACAAAACTGTACAGTAGTACAGACTGGCCCAACTACATTCACTTTAGCCTAGCTAGGGTGGATAGCACCACCAGTGAACATCAATCAGGTGACGCAGGGAAGCCATCAGCGCAATCTAGCTATCAAAAACCAGCTCTGTGTACCTGTAGTGCATACTACAGTACACTCTTAGCTCATTGCTGCCTATGAGCTGATTGTCTGAAACTAGCATAAATTATGGTCACCTATGTGATAGTAGTATTTCTGGGTTTTTTTGTGTATTCATGTGTAGAAAGTCTACAGCTCTCTTGTAGTGCAATGCAATCCACATAGTTGCTTCTACTACTAGAGCAAGGGCAACCGTGTTTTGCTATTGAGTCAGTTTTGCTTATCTTATAGGAGAGTAGTCTGTAGATAAAAAATTAACTGTGACAGCCATTCATAGTTATGAAACAGGTAAAAGAGAAAATTCATAGGACAAAACACTGCAAAGAGGCATCACAGGATTTTGGATTAAGTACCTACACAGCTTTATCTGTAAGGACAGATCAGTCTGTTACATCTGTTCTGTTGCTCAGTGTGGATGCAAGAACATTCTTAGAACTGGAACTGAACAGGTGCTAGAAATAGAATGGTCTAATATTATGTTTCATTTTAGAACATTTCCAAAAGGACTACATTCTGACATGTTGAGTACAGGAAACTTTAGGAAATGCTTCTACTGAGTCATCAGTTACTGTACTGCTCACCATATGAGCTCCTGTTGTCTGTTAAGCCTACTTGCTGGATAGCTTTGGAAACCAAATCAGATAGCTCATTTCACTTGTATTACTGCAAGGCTTGATAGTGAAGCCAGTTTTCCAGATGTTACGCACGAACTTCTCTTCGATTTCTTGACTTATCTTCATTGCCTTTGTATGTTCTTCAGCTGCCCCTACTTTCTTAAAATTTTAAATGTCAACAGAATTGCAGTCTAAGGAAAAACCCACACCAAAGAGTCGAATTGGCAGGGCTTCTGTCAGCCTCTCAGACACCAGGAAACAATCTTCTACAGTACTAAGTGCTGCCCATGTGTCAGGCCTAAATTCAATAGAGGCCTTTGGTTCAGCCTTAGGCATCATACCGCTCTGCAGAATTCAGTGTTGCCAGTTCTAATTAATTTTATGTGAGTGATGAAATCTTCATTAGGAGAGAAGCTAGTACCACAGTGATGTGAGAAACTTCAGCCTCCTTCTGAATTTTATCCAGAACTGTCAGAAAATCCTCTCTGAGTGTCTTCTTCCAATGTTTGCTTGTCTAGGGGACTTTAAGGATGAAAACTTTGAGGATGATGTGAGAATGCTAGGAACTTAAATGGGTCCTCTAAATGGGAAATATAAATCTAAATAGGTTTAGATGTCTCCTTGTGACTAGTATTTATCCTGCCTGTTCACCATGTTCTCTGTTTGAAAAATAATGCAGATGCTTTTTCCAAATAATTTTGATTTCTTTTTATGAAGTGCCCTTTCAATCATAATTAAAATGAAGATAAAGCATAAAAGGTAGACTGACCATACATTATGATTGTTTCAATCCAGACGCTCTTAGATCCCCTTTCATGTCACTGGATCCCAACATCTTGGGTATCTGTACAGAAGGAATTTGTATATGTGTAGAAGCTAGGCTATGTTACTATTTAATAAACTGTTATTATTGTAACATATGGCAGCTAGAACAACATATTTGAAATGAAAATACTAAGGGGGGCTTCTTGATTTGAAAATATTAGTGGCATTATGTTGTATTTCTAAACCTGACCAAATGTTATATTTAGACCTAAGACACAACAGGGTATGAATTATTGCACACTAATTCACAACTAATGTGTTGCTGCGAATGAAGCTAAAGGCTGAGTGCAATCAACTCTGCTCCATCAGTACAACATTAATTCACACACTAGAAGATCTTATTGCACTTATAAAAATATTATTCCAAAAGGTCACAGATTCTAAAAATAAATGGTAATGTAACCAGGGTCAAGTTCCAAGAATTATCATCAACCACCAGTCTGCTCTATGTATTTTAAAAATAATCACATATATCACAGTGAATTTGCATGTGGCTTACCCAAAACTATGCAAATTCCCAATTTCAGCAATAAAGTTGCTTGCAAGACCACTGAATATGGACTTAATGGTCATCTTTGGACAATAATGAAAAAAAAGGGATAGATCTGCTGCATATGTTCAGACAAACTGCTACAAATCAAACTGATGCACCACAATGCTTTAAACATAAATTATATTTGTGAAGGACACTTCTGGACATCAGGCATTATGGACTCTCCAGCTTCCACATATCTAGGCCTAAGGAATATGCTGTGTTTGTTTGTTATTCCATCTGCAAATTTTACGATTAAATACCTGTGGACATTTCCAGGACAGTGTTTAGTTTGATCCTATGTTGTATTAATTTGATTCCCCAAGCTAAATATTTTACAGGGATTAAGTGTGTTTTTAGGGAAATATAATGTTACCTTCTAGCAATGTTTAAGAATTGAGTACGCATTGATTATGGCACTGTCAAGTATTTACATATTTTTTAACTGCTTTGCAGTATACTTTCAGATTCTTATTTACCTATGCCATGGTTTCCCTTAGAGAAGAGATCTGGAATAGGTTAAAAACAAGCGAGGGACCTTTTACCAAAGGATAGCTGGGGTTATGACTTTCCTGGGGCTGAAGGAGCTGTCTTGTCTTTCTCCTCTTTTATTGGGATTGACAAAAAACAGGGCTATAGAGAAAGGCTGTGCATGTGTTCCATTTAGAGGTTTGTCTTAAGAAAAGGTAGCTCTAAAAAAAACAGCCTATAGGTGGAGAAAAGTTTTGAATAAACTTAGGGTACATCGATGCTGAAAAAAGCAAAGGTTTGAAAAAGTACAATTCAGCAATTAAATGGAGCTTTTAGATCTTACAATTTAGATTTGTCCAGGAAAGGAACTGAGTTACTCTGGGATCCATGTACATGTTTTTATCTGTTCCACTTCAATAGATTGTCACTTTAATATATTTTCAATGCAGATGAACATGAATCTCAATACTAATCCAAAACCACATCCAACTTTTAATACTTCATTCTGAGCCCAAATGACTCACAGGGATCATTTAATTTTCACTAATAAATCTCCACCTGCTGAGAACTGTTTGAAAACTTTATGTTGTGTGCTGGAATGTCACTAAGAATATTGGGGAGATTCCTGATTTAAAATTAATAAGATTTGATTCTAGGAGAGGAAAATTGTAATTTTTAAGCAGTTCTGAGAAGGAATTTTGACTTATTAAAATATATACATTAATTTATACATTGTGTCTTCTTCACCACAATTTGCACAATTTCAGTATAGAAAGTACTTTATTATAGACAGTGAATTTACACTGGAATTACTCCACACAAAGTCAGATTTCTTTACCTACATTTTTTTAATGAAATGAAACTAATTAATATTAGATATATATAAATTAAGAAATGAATATACTCTTTTAAAAGTGAGATGTTGTAGGAGAAAAGAACATTAAACAATGTTCTTGTGATAGCTTAGGTACTGTACTTGTATTTGTGAAACTAAGGTTTCTTAAGTGTCACTTAGTGTGATAAAGAAACCAGTTTAAACAACTCTCAGGTACAAACTAACATACTCTGCCCTCCATTAAAAATGTTGTAGGTACTATTAAACCATTAGGAAATTCCTAAAGACAAAGTATAGACAAAATATTGTTGGTATCACGCTAAGGAAAATTATTGTCTTGCTGACAAGAGAACAGATATGTCAGAAGATGGCAGAGCTGTGCCACGTGAGTCAAAGGGCTGAGATGCTGTCTAGGGCCCTTGGTGAGTTAATATCAGGTCTCTTCAGAGATGAAAAATAATAATTAAACACTGCTTGTCAATTAATGCCAACTTAAAGAAAGGTCCTACACTTAGATTAAGTGAGGAGATTGGGTTGCTTGAAAACAGCAAGAAAGGAGGAAGAAAAGGACTACAGAATAATGAAAGATGTAAGGTAAAAAGGGAAAATAATTAAACACACATGCACTTACACAGAGTTGGAGCACTCATATTTCTAATTAGAATTTCAGTGCAGGAGCCCAATTTAACCTTAGGGAGTCTTTATAGTTGTGTCAGCATTGTGCACAGCACTCAATCTAACACTGATATACCAGGTTGAATTTTCATGTTACATTTATCAGAATGCTATTATTCATATGTGTAACATATATCTTACTTTTAAGGGCAATGTAGTGCCTGTCTATAATATCTGTTTCTGAGAAGTGTTGTTTACTCCAAGCCTGAAAACAGGCAGTTAATTATTTTTTCTCATTCTTACTCCTTTAATGAATGCATGTAGTGGGTTACCATATTGTTTTAATTGATACAGGCCTCATATTTTTGAGTTATTACACTGTACCACCATAGTTCAGGGGCAAGCTTCTGGCATATATATATATGTATACATACATATATGTTATATATGTATATAACATATCCAGAGAAAGAAGGCACAAAACCACACAAGCATTTAACAGGTGAAGAATGTGCCAAAGTGGAATAGTCATAATGATACTACAATAACTGCACTCCACAGCATGTTCCAACTGCTGATGAAGCCTGTGAACCCAAAGAGAACTGCTTTATTTGAATCTTATCTCCCACCTAAACAGATGTGCTTCAGATTGAAGGAGCGGTCAATAGAGCAGGAAGATAATTAGACAAAAAAAGTTCAAGAAAATATTCTGTTCCACAGATTGTTTCCCCAGAAGCTGTAGATAAAACTTTTATTAACAGTTCTTAGCTCTGTCAGGGACCCATTTTTCATTCCTAAAATCCAATTTTTCTTCAAAATACTCAAGAGGAGCTGAAGCATTTAAAATATAACTGAAAATGTAAATTTCACAAATAATCTTTGGATTTTATCTCCATTTAGATTAACAAGATCTTTACTCCCTCTTGTACAGTCTAATTTATCATGCATATATGACTCCTTTTGAGAAAAATACCTCCTAGTTACTCCACTGATAAGACAAACTTTAGTCAAGGTTTCATGAATGGCAGGTAGGGATGTGCTAGAAGGGTTAATTTTCAATCTCTCTACCAACAATGCTCAATGGAGCATATGTGCTTCTGATCATGTGATGCAATTACAGCTGACAGCCTGCCCTGTCCCCTGAACAGCTGGGTCTGATCCTCAGATTAATGTACTTAAAACAGTAAAATCTTTGTGAGCTGTAATGATCAAGAATGACAACACTTTCTAAAGTATATCCCATATTCCTGCTGACCAGTACCTTTCATGGGCAATTACTGGCACGTGCTCAAACAAAACACAGAAAAGTAACTAGTGAAATACATTTTACCTGTGATTTTTATAAAAATATTTGTTTTGCAGTTTTACATGTCTTTATTCCTATTGATGAATTTTTAAAATTACTCTTCTTTAAGCCCCCAGAATGTTTACACGGTCCTTGCACATTAACATCTGCTAAGCCTTTTTTTGCTCAAGAGGAATAATTCATGCCTCTTGAGTTTGCACACGTTTCCCATATGTCTAGAAAATCATATGCTCTCACTCCTTTCTTGTCAAAGGTTTTCATTCTCCATACATTTATCAAGGAAGAAAAACTGTAAATGCACTTTATTTTCACAAGTTTTTCACTAACCACTTTACATTTTGAATCCCTATACATTTACAAGAGTGTTCCCATGGAAACCAGAAATTTTTTTTCTACAATATTCTTGGCAAATGAAGTGCAAGTAAAAATGTATTTAATAATTTTAGCAGAAACTTTCAGTGCTTTAGTTCTAGCTCAGATTTTCAAGACTTTATTTCGAATGCTGTGTCAGGGGATTCATGAAAAAAGTAGGGAACTCTTCTGACATTCGTAAAGAGTCAGATGCTAGCATGTGTACTTCTGTGGGCTCAATATAGACACGCCATGACTTTTCTGCCAATGGTATGGTGGTAACATAAAAAATTTGAAAGTTCTGATTTGGACCACAGACCTTAAATTTTTGGAATAAGTGATACCTTCTACACAACTAGCTGGCATTGGAGGAAAGGTTCTCATAGAGCTTGTTTCATAGGAGGAGCTCTAATAAACTCACATGAGTTTATTAGATCGGATGAGAAAAAAATTGCATAAGTCATATCACCTTTTTTTTTTTTTTTGCAAATTTCATGTTCCATGAACTTAAGAAGTTACATATTACTAAGTTGGTACATGAGGTGAGAGCAATGAATATCGTCCTACATAGATTTCAGTAAGGCTTTCACCACTCTCTCCCACAAGATCCTCATAGAGAAGTTACTGAAGAATGGGCTGGATGAGCAGACAGTGAAGTGGATTGAAAGCTGGCTAAACAGATAGGTCCAGAGGGCAGCAGTCAGGGGCACGAGGTCTAGTTGGAGGCCAGTAACTAGTGGTGTACCTCCAGGGTCAGTTCTGGGTCTCATTTTTTTCAACATCTTCAGTAATGAGGTGGACGATGGGGCAAGTTTGCTGATTACACAAACTGGAAGGAGTGGCTGATACACCAGAAGACTATGCTGCCTTTCAGAGGGATCTCAACAGGTTGGAGAAATGGACTGAAAGAAGTCACTGATCTTGTGCAGTTCAACAAAGGAAAGTGCAAAGTCCTGAACTTGGGGAGGAACAATGCCATGCTGGGTGCCAAACAACTAGAAAGCAGCTTTGCAGAAAAGGACTTAAGGGTCCCAGTGGATTCTAACTTGAACATGAGTCAGCAGTGTGCCCTTGAGACAAAGACAGTTAGTGGTATCCTGGACTACATGAGCAGGAATGTTACCAGCAGGTTGAGGGTGGTGATCCTTTCCCTTTATTCAACACTGTTGAGCCCTTATGGAATACTGTATCCAGTTCTGTGCTCATCAGTACAACAGAGACATGGAGGTACTGGAGAGAGTCCAGTAAAGGCCCACAAAGATGGTTAAGAGACCGGACCGTATCTCTTACAAGAGAGGCTGAGAGAGCTGGGAGAAAAGAGGGCTTGGGAAGATCTTATCAATGTACATAAATACCCAAAGGGAGGGTATAAAGAAGATGGAGCCAGGCTCTTTAAGTGGTGTCTGGTGATGGGGCAATGGGCAGAAACCAAAACACAGGAGGTTCATTTGAACACAACAAAACCAGCAGTTTTTTCCTGCCAGGGTAACTGAGCACTGGCACAGGTTTCCCACAGACATTGTGGAGTTCCATCCCTGGAGATATTAAAAAGATGTTTGGACATGGTCCTGGGAAAAACTGGCCCTGTTAGACCAGATGACCTCCGGAGGTCCATTACCACCTCAACCATTCTGTGATTCTGTAAGTCTGTGATATGTCAGCTTAATTGTCACAATCTCCCTGTTAGGTTCTCTGACTATACATACAATTTGCTCCAGAAACAGCTTCAACAGAACTCAGGTATACCTAACTTCTGCTCTTAAGAATCTAAGAATCCATTCTGAAAAACTAGGTCAACCTAGATCCATGATAGAAAAGTACTGGGGTAACATGATATTGTGGTCATAAATTCAAAAGGTACTGTTCATTTTATATGTATTTTACATTTGTAATGTATAACTACATATGATCTCTATGTAGATTTTTAAAGGCACAAACTACAAATAACTTATGACAACAAATAGGCAAGAGTAGGGGATCAAAATGAAGTGTAAGGTATGTAAAAGTTTACTCCTTTGTGAGAGAAAAAAATCAATGTGACTAACATATTCTACCAAGAAGGCTTGTGTAAAGCTTCTTCCTCTATAGTAACATTTTTTCCAACCAATCTATGATTTCTCGGGTTGCAATGAGTCATGTCATGTAACCAGTGTGTCATATCCAACTGCAATATGATGAGAAACAACATAACAAAAAAGTGACAAGATGTAACATGACAAGTAAGAATGAAATACTGCAGTGGTAAACACCAGTTCTCAGCAATTTGGTATGTCATGTTTTTTAAAAAGGACACCCTAACAGTATGGTTCTCATACAATAATCACAGATCCTGACATACAGAATTACTTAGTTTTCTATGTTCCATGCTTTCAGACTTCCCAATGGTGATTATCTTTTGATATCCAGCTAAAAGATGTATTTTTGGCTCAATTAACACTGATATACTCATGAAAATTAACCATCACTGTGAATTTAAAACAAAGATGTTTACTGTGGTTAGCTGAAATTGGGAAAATTAATTTAATCAGTAATTGCAATTTATATTATTGATAAGGAGAACTGCTTAGAAGAATAATTCCATTTGCTCATTTTACAGTGGCTGGTAATGGCATATAATTTCTTATTGACACTAGGTTAAAGCTATTATTTGGGAAATGCAATAAAATTTCATCTGCTAGCCAAATTCCCAAGTGAAAAAAAAAAAGGAAAAAGAAATTTTCAAGATAACCAGTACACAAAGATCAAAAATAGAAATTTTCAATTCAGGCTGGAACTGAAAAGGCAAAAATATTAAGTCTGTGAGACTGGAAGTGAAAAAAATTGACTAATCCAGCAGGACCAACATCTGGTAGGAAAGAAGCAGCTAACCCTCATCATAGAAATTTTTATTTTGGAAAGCTTCACAATATTGGTTTCAAACTAATTTTTGTTATTTTTACAGTATAAAACATGTTTAATATTTAGGTTACATGGTAGGCAACACTATCACTGCTGATTTGTCATCCTGTGAAGCAGTGAAGATAAGTACATATTTTATTTTAAAATGAATAAGGATGGTTCTTAGTGCTCTGACAAAATCTCTTCTGGATCACAATGTCTCCTGTCCATGCTTTACTGAGATAGTTTATTTTGTGACCTCAAGAGTATATAAAAAAGGGACTTTGATATTTGACATAGCTCTAAGTAGTTACTACAAAATGGAGTGAATAGAGTCATCTAGTTTATGACTGGGAAATCCATGCAAACATTGTCTGTCCCATACTTGTTCTACAATTTTTTGTTCACTCTTAAGAGTTGTACATTTCACGAACATGATATTCTAAAAAGTAAATTATAATTTTCACTACATAGAAACTATGTTAAAAAAACTTTCACTACATAGTACTTTTTAGATTGTAAGAAACAGATAGTTCAGATTCCTTCAGTTTTGTTAGACCCTAAAATTTGAGTAAGTATAGTTCTCCATTGATCCAAGAACAAGTTTTCAGGCTCCCCAGTGCTTAGTAAATTTTGTCATAAATATGGGACGGAAGTTCTAGTTGTCTCCATGAGATCCCAAATAGAAAAGTTCTTGTTTTGCAAAATGAAATCAGCATTTGCTATCAGTGAGGAATATCAGCAAGGAACAAATAGATGCCATCTCTTCCGGAGCTAACTTTAAGGTGGTTGTGACATTGCTTTCTAGAAGACTGTCTGGTTGTAGATATCTTTGCTTGACACTTCTGATACTGTTACTCTGATATGTGGAAGCTTCACATATCACACAGCTCCTGAAAATAAGACTTCTAACCTGTCTAGACAGGTGGGATGTCTACAGCTATTTTCTGAAGAGGAATAATGTCTCCAGAAGATACAGAATCAATTATCATTTGAAGAAAAGGGAAAACTTTGTGAGTCAATGAATGTTTAGACCATATGCCCTCTGCTTACCTTTCCTGGTTATCTTTAGCAGAAACCAAAACCTTTAAAGGCTGGGCAGCAGCCACCGTAGTTGCCAGCAGATGCAGAAAAAAAGCATGTATGAGTCCAGCTTGTTCACTGGCACATACTCTCTGAGCATCTCTGAG
Source organism: Pedionomus torquatus (assembly GCA_013398155.1). Classification (NCBI taxonomy): domain Eukaryota; kingdom Metazoa; phylum Chordata; class Aves; order Charadriiformes; family Pedionomidae; genus Pedionomus; species Pedionomus torquatus. The sequence goes on from VZRU01002992.1 coordinate 110,422, forward strand.
TATCCCTGAGCATCTCTGAATAACTCTGAGCAACCTTTTTTGCAGAAGCATTAGCTATGCAGATATGTGATCATTCTAGGCTGGTAGATAAAGGAGAGAAAACATCCTCGCTAAATGGTGAGGAAGATACGCTATGTAACCAACACTGATTAATCTTAGGGAGCTCAGACATGCATGAGTTGGGGATGCTAGTGACTGCCATGTTCTTTGAAGGGATGGGTTAGAACCTGTCACTCTTTAAACTGCGCTAGGGAGTGCTCATGCTGCAGGTACATTTAATTATTGACACTGCAAATTTCAGCTCAAAGAATAGTGCTATTGAATAAGATGTTGCAGCATGTGTTTACACAATTGGTTGGTTTATATGTATCATTTCATAACTTTGGAGAAGTGTTTACTTAAAATATTAATAATATATGCTCACAGATGGACTGCAAAATACTCTTATACAGCATAGTTGAAGCTCAGTGGAGTCTGGAGTTCTGGAGATGACCTTCTAAGATGGATTTTTTCTATTATAAAAGTGTATGGAAAGCAAAAATGATTCTTCTGAATTCAGTAGTAAATACCCAAACTTCAGCATAATACTAAAGAGAACAAGGAAGTGATTATGGAACATATATGGAAAATTAAGTGATGGTTTCAAATTTGAAGTTAAGTAATTACACTGATATGTAAAATCCTATTTCTGAAATATGTTTTATACTTTCAAATGAGTCTATGAATCATCCATCACTGATGGTTGTCTTAAATTCAGACGATGATTTCTGTTTTTCAAAATCCTTAGAAGAATGTTCTTGCTCTCTGCCTTCTTCAATTTCTATGTTCTTCAATTTTTGTTATTTTTTTATCAGTAGATTTACTTGAAAGTACTCAGGCAAAACTCTTGTATTTCGTAAATGTTTAATGTCATTTAACTTCTATTAACTTCTAAAGAAAAAGAGACTGGGGAAATATCTGAAAATCACAAATTTTCATTGCATTCCATGGTGCCTCTGAGGATGCATCACCATCAGTGAACATTCACTTATATATTTTTCTGCCATTTTGCATTGACAATAAACAACATGGAAGCCCCAGAAAAGGACCCATTGCAGCAGAATAGCTTACTCACATAAGGTCACCAGTTAAATGTGCAAAAGCAAAGTGACAAAGAAAAGGAATCAATTCAAACTTCAGAATATAATAATGAAGCTTACATTCATTATCAGAAAGGAGATAATGAACAATAAGAATTATCAAGACACAAGCAATTGTTACTTAGATCCTGAGTACTGTTTTTCTCATGGCAGATCACAAAGTGCTTCAACAGTGTACCTAGTTTACAACAGACCCGTAATATACAAGCCATAGGGCTAGTAACTAAACCACAGTGCCTAAGTTACAATCAAAGTAGAGAAATATTCTAAGCGGCAATCCCTTGGAAACCTGACACATTAGTAAACTGAGAAAATAATTCCTGTTGTGCATAGCCTTCAATGTTCTGGCATTAAACCCTTTGCCTGTAAAGAAAATAAATATAGACTAGAAATTTGCCAGACTTAGATGAAAGAAAGACCTGTAAATACCAACCACTACCCCTTCCTGATATTACATGTTCAGTAATGCGGAAGCTCCCTTAGGCTTACTGGCGGTGAAGCATGATCATTCATGTCAGAATGATCAACAATAGTGCTCACATTTTCAGAAATACCTATCTTTTACAGCTAGACAGTCACATTTGCAGGCGAGAGTATTACTGTGTGATTACAATACAATGAAGTGTTACAGGTCACTGAGCCAAAAGGTATTCAAGCTTTTTTCCTTTAGGTTGGATGTATGTATCTAGGATAGACAGATGCTAGAATGAAAATCTGACTGTGATCCACCAATCTGTGAGCAATGTTTAGGTCTAAAAAAGATGTTCCATTTAGGTGACATGACTGTCAAGTACTGCATAGCGCCTACCACAGATGGGGAACTGCTATGGCAATAGCTCCTACCAGCTACAGCTTTCCTCTCTGCTTCCTCATACTCATTGCCAACGTTGCCTCTGCTGACATACTGCAGTTGTGTTTCTTACTGCTGCTTTTCAGACTCCGAGTTTGGAGCAAGAGCTCACATCAGAGCATTTATCTAGTTTCCTCCTTGAGAAAAGGTCTAGCATGTGTTGTTAGTATCTGTTCGTTTTCTTAGAGGTTTTCCAAAGAATTATGGTAAGTTCCTCCATCGATCCACAATTTCTTGGAGCTGCCAGAAAGTTTTTGGCTCTCCCCCAGAAATATGCTTCCACAAGTTCTGCTGAGATGCTCAGAGCAGATTTGCCTACCTAGGGCAGAATATCAGAACATGAACTGAAGTTGTACAACTCACGTGGAAGCAGTGTACCACTGGCTCCTAAATATGAAAGTACATCAATGTTAAAAGCTCCGCAACAGAAGTCCAAGATAGCTTAGCTTTGGAACAGACTTATTAAGGAATATTTTCCAACTTTTGTAAAGCTGTGGTGCCGAAAAGAATACAAAATGTAATGAATCTTATAAGATCACAGAAATAGGAGTGTGGTTCTCTGCTCCAGCAATTTGCTTGTGTAGGAAGGACTTTTGGATTCTGGCACCTACAGTTAGCTCTTTGAATTTTCTATGGACTTGTCATTAAATAAAATTTACAGAGGAAAGGGGAGATTGCAAACTACTTAAATTAATTTTTTTATTTGAACTGAAGTTTCAACATTAGTGTGTTCACCATGAAAAAAGTAAATTCAGTGTGGGGTATCAAATGAATAACAGAGTTTAAAAAAATTATATATATATTTTAATTTTTGCTAAAAGGGTATCCAGACATTTCCTACTGTCTTAGACTTTACAACTCAGTATAGATTACAGAAATATAAAGTCATGAAAGGGTCAGCTCTTTGGTGGAATTTTTGCTTGGAGTTTTAGAATACTCTTAATAGTTTTTGAAAAAGGAAAAAAAAATACAACAATTTCAAAAGGTTGAGAAGGCCACTACATAGAAGGGGTAATTTATCATTACCTTTTTCTGTTTTTCCTTTTCCATACCAAAAGGAAGAGAACATAGAATGAAGATAAGATCATTCTACTATATAATAATAGAATATTACATCAAGACTGATTACTGCCTGTAATTGCTCTATCCAAATAGTAAAAGTAAGTCAATGATCAATAGAATTTCTGAGCTTAACCCAGCCATATGAGATTGAAAAAGAGTTTGTCAGCCAAGTCTGATCTACAGGAAAATTCTGTGCAGGCAAGGGTAGCATAATTAGTGTGCTGCATATGTGCCCATAAATTCATGCAAATACTTAGGACTGATAAATTAGAATTCTTAATCATAAGTTTCTCAGCAACAACTCTATAAATGTAGGTATATTTAGGAGAAGAAATACTGATTTTTTTTTTTTTTTTTTTTTTTTAATCTGACATGGGTATTATGTTGGAGTGGAAGTGCTGTAAATCATGAGAATTATGATCTTGGATTGCCAAAAGGGTATTGATTCAAAACACTTCTATGTGACTAAAGAAAATGAAAGTGAACCTTCTTGTCAACTGTGCAAGCACTTTTGATCCCTTTATTTATCCTTCAGAAAAAAACAATTTCAAAATGAAGATATAATATGATGTTCATTACAGATTAGAATATTCCCACTTTTGTGTAGGCTGATTTTGAGAAGTATGGTTATGAGCGCACTGTCACACTACAAGGGAAACTGGTATTAATGATGGGAATTCAATACTGGTTATTCAAAGCACTGGTTACAGTGCATAAGATATTGGCATTCTTTCTAGTTCTTCAAGCACTTTGACTTCTAGATCTCTGCTCCTATGTCTTGTATTCCTGAGCAGTGTTTAGCAAAAGCTGAATCAGCAGGGATTTCTTTCCCTTTTCATTCTATAGCCTATAATGAGAAGAATGTTTTTAAATAAGACCTTTATATATAAACTTCTTCATTGGTTTTCTTCTAATATCTCCTTAAGTGATTTAAACAACTGGGCTATTTTCCAACAAAGTGTTTGAAGTGGTTAAAGCTCTATGATACATCATATTTTTTCTGTTCAAGATATTTTGCTTTTATCTCTGTTTCATGAGGGGTTTTTTTGTGGTTTTACACTGGCAATCTGAACACATTCAGACAGTTCTTGGGTAACTTCTGTCAATTTATGGGTGAGAAGTAAACACGAAAATGTCAAGTCATAATTCTGGCTTAGCACAGTTACGAAGTTTATCTTTATTTTTTGCCTTTTTATAGATTATACTAACTATAAAACAATAAAATGTATTTTATAGCATGTATTAATTTTCCTTGAGTATGTGTCAAGTTAAAAGTGTAGGATCTGTTTTCATAATCTTAAGCAGAAAGAATCTAAATATAATTTTGTTCACTCCTGTAATAGTGGCAATCCTTTTGCATCTTCTATTTCAACTGGACTGCCTAAGCATTTTTTATGATTATATAAAACTTGAACTTTTCTTTTTGAGTCATGCACATAATTTTTAATCACTCACTGTAGCTCATGCAAAAAAAAAGTAACAGCTTGCTACTTGTATGAGTCAGAATCTAAACAGAGCTATTTAAAAATCATTTGGAAGATGTGTTATTAGCTAATTAGCATAATATAGTTGTAGAGAAGATATACAATCTACCGTGTTTCACTGAATCAGTTCATAAACAAAAACTGTAATTAGCTACTATTTCCTATGCATTATTATTTTCCTTGAGATTCTATAATACAGCCAAGCCAACATAAGAATTCTGTCAAACAGATATCAGATCTGAAATACTATGCTGCAATCGGGGCACACCTTTCACTTTTCATGTATTACATTCCAACACTGTTTGCTTAAATGTTTGCACCAAATTTAAATTGCATGTCTCTATAATTATTTGGATGTAGAAAAAAGATAACTTATTCTAGCTTATTCTTATTGCTTCCACTTAAATGAATTGTCTGGGTTTAAAATCTGAAATTGTAAAACTGAGCAAGACAGAACCATTTCATTTTCCCAGACTCAGCGCTTGCATTGAATTAAAAAAAAATAAACAGGAAAATCAACTTAGTTTTTAGGGATTAGTCATTAGAATCTTGCTCCAAATCAGGTTAACTAGGTTAACTGCAACCATTATGGGCTGCATATGAATTAATAGCAGACAATGGTCCACAACTTAGGTCTGACTGATTTCAGAAATTTACATTCATATATTAGCATATCTTACAGCTCTTGGCCACATCCTCCTCAGTCAGTGGAGACTGCAATGTATTTCCTTTCCTCTAGAATCCCTAAGCTCAAGAGTAAAGCAGTAAGGCCTGAGAGATGACAGGGATTCATCTCTACATCATAGTTAGTTTAAGTTTTCCAGAATTCTGGAGAAAAAGGATGAAAGGCCTTTAGCCATCTTCTAAAATTTCCTGATCTAAGCAGTGTTCTCAAAGAGTCACAGAAAAACCAGCATAGGGGAAAAAGAAAGAAAAGACAGTTACAGTGTAAATGTAAAATAACTTTGCATTTTGAAAAGAAAGATCATTATATTGTGCAGAAGCGATGCCATCTGCAATCAGGCTGAATATCACATTTATTTTGAAGAAAAAGGACAAATTGTACTTAAAAATCTCAAGGGGACACTGACTGATGTGTCCATGATACTCAATATGCTACTGATGAAGCCAAAGTTCAACTGACTTTAGACTATGGAAGCACCAGGAACATCTAATAACATTTAACTGAATTTCTGTAAAGTAAAAATAAGTATTTGTCAAAAAATGTAGTATAATCAGAAAGCTATTTTAGATCAGAATACTACCTGTCACTGGGCATCTGTGGATATTAAACTGTTCCCAACATGTCATATTTTATGATTATGGCTTATGAAGACAGAAAATAATTAGTTTTTTATCAGAGTTCCTAAATATTTCATCTTGCAAAATCTGGATTTCCTGGTCTTGTGCCTTGTGTTCAGTGACAGTGCTGCAGATGGTCTTGCTAACCTCACAGAAAACATTTTAACTGAGATCTTACTCTGATTCTTCAGATTCCTTCCCAAGATGGATGATTATTAGCTTTTATGAGTGCCTTTCAGTATTTCCTGGATGAAAGACAGTATCATTTTGATTGCAATAAAAATAAAATTGGAGGTACATACTCATTTAGATAATGTTTTAGGGTGAAATTTTGCAATCTTAGATATTAGTAGAAACCGACACTACATACAAGAAGAAAAATGCCGAATCTACATTCAATTAAAATAAAAAAAATGCATTTATTAAAAAGTCTTATGAAATTGTTTAGAACCAACAAGACAAAGAGGTAAAGGAAATTTCCAGCAGCTGCTGAGGAGGACTCATAACTGTAAACTGGACTGAGAAGAAAGTATTGAGGGAACATTAACGTAAACTCAAAGATTAGTGTTTAATGTTCATTAGGAGTTTGGTCCCTTGTGCAATACAGGAAGAAATTAAGTTCATTGTGAAGAAAGCAAATGTCATTTGTCAGTGACAGAAATGGATATAAGGTTGGCATTACCTGGCCTTCAAATTTGGTCTGCATGTTCATGTATTAGCTTAGAGAGTTGCACGGGATTTTTCTTTCCTGATGTGAAAGACCAATAGAAAGTTCCTTGTTAAAGTAACTTTATTTTTAAAACTACAGTTCAGGAGAGCTGAAGCCAAGCCGCAAATGTAAAAAGAAAATTGATCAGAAGTGTGATTAATCAGTCAGGAATATATTCTAAACTGGTGTCAATTAATTTCTAGTTATATACTTAAATAACATGGCTTTGAGCTATCCTGGCCAAAGCTGTTTCAAGCACATTCATGTTAGAGGAAGTGTTTCATCGGTTCCAAGAAGAACCTCAAAATCTTATCTTGTTTTTGTCTGCTCCCTGGATATTTTTTACATGCTCTCCTGATTGTGCTCCTTCAAGGAGTCCTGTAGTATCCAGCCACAGAACTCTCACTGACAGGGTGCTAGGACTATCAAACCCATCCTCAAACTTGTTATCCCAAAAGCCATCTTCCTCCAAGAAAAAAAAGACTGTATCTGAGAATGCCACTATGGAAATCACCTAATTAATAATATATCAGTAACAGTGAACATCCCCAAACTTAATACAAGTAATCCATACTAAAATGTAACCATACCTTTTCTTGGATACGTCAGAGTTTCATCTTGGACAAGCTGTCAGTCTTACATCTGTCATCACACAGCAACAATGAACACCTTTTACGTTTTGTCTGCCAACCTAGCCCCACAATATAAGTTTTTCACAGTCTCCATTTGAGGAACAGACTTTATATAATTTTGTTAGTTACAAGTATCATCTTGTATAGATGATTTGAAACAGATTCTGTCAGCAATTTCCATCAAAACTCAAAGAATCATTGCTTTTCCTCCCAAATTCCCCCAACAATATTGCTCCTTTTGGCACTGTAATTATTATCATAGTAATTTAAAACCTATAATTTGTATGAAGACAACAGATCAATGCACCTACTGCCATAAAATTTCAACAACCGAAATGAAACAAACTAGTTTCTCAGGTAAAAATGCATTTGATTTGAAGAGTCTCATGATACCACAGCAATTTTAAATACATTTCCCAAGGGAAACAGACAGCAAAGACAGCACAAAGAGCCATTTGAATACAATGCAAGAACTTATATGAAAGAACCCCCAAACTCTGCTGTCATATATCCTGGAAAATCATTAAAATCATTAAATCTACCCTGGAAGATGACTAGAAGGCCACAAAGTGTACCCGGAGTCACCTAAATCAGGAAGCCAGTCTCCAGCGATCTCCTTGCATAGTCAATGGAGAGAGGTTGGCCCCTTTGAGAATTCCTAACAGTCCTTTGAGTTGTCATGTAGTCCTCTAAGAATGATAGAATGGTAGGAGTTGGAAGCGACCTTTGGAGATTATCTATTCCAACCGCTCTGCCAAAGCAGGTTCACCTAGAGCAGGCTGGACAGGAATGCATCCAGGTGGGTTTTGCATATCTTGAGGAGACCCCACAGCCTCTCTGGGCAGCCTGTTCTAGCACCCTGGCACCCTTAAAGTAAAGAAGTTTTCCTTCATGTTGAGATGGAATTTCCTGTGTTCCAGTTTGTGTGCTTTGCCCCCTGTTGCCAAGCACCACTAAAAAGTCTGTCCCCATCCTCTTCACACCTACCCTTTAGAAATTTATAAGCATCAATGAGATCCCCTCTCAGTCTTCTCCAGGCTAAACAGACCCAGATCTCTCAGTCTGTCCTCATAAGAATTGCTTGATTCTCTTGATCATCTTCATAGCCCTCCACTGGACACTTTCTGGTAGTTCCTTGTCCTTTTGTATTGGGGAGCCCAGAACTGGACACAGTACTCCAGATGTGGCCTCATCAGGTCAGAGTAGATGGGGCAGATGACCTCCCTTGACCTGTTGGCCACGCTCTTTTTAATGTACCCCAGGAGACCATTGGCCTTCTTGGCTACAAGGGCACATTGCCTGCGCATTGCTATCCTCTGAAAGACTCTCCTCTACATTCACTATGCACAGAACATATGTTCTCCTAAAGCAGGAACTGTAAGTAGTAATTTTATCATCAGATGGTAATTTTATCATCACTTGCCCTCTTCCAGATAAGTAAATCCCTTAGCAGTATGTTGTGGAGAAATCTTGGGCAATGATGACTTCTAACAATTGGCTTCTTTCACTCTTATCTGCAACCATGTTTAGGAAGAGAGTGTTTATCTCAATTATATTTCGCTGAGAGGGCATAGATGGGACGCTACTACTACTATAACTGCTTTTCAGGGCCTCGTTACCTCTGAGAAAGGAAAAGCAATCTCAAGCCTAATTTGTGATCCATGGCCGACTAGTATTATCTAGATATAGGGCTGTGAGTCTGTTTCAGAAAAAGGTTAATTTCAATGTGATCCCTGTAACCTTTCAGATCCTGTGTTCATTGGACTGGAGAATAAGAACTTTTATATTAAAGCAAATCTGTATTTGAAGAGGGAAAACTTTTTCTAGATCTAGGAAATTAGTGTAAGAACTATTCATTCTTTGTTAATGTTTAAAGAAATAATTCAATATGACCAAATTACAGTCTGGGTCAAGTTATTTTGCACAGAAGCTCTCTACCTGTACATGGCTAATACTTTTCAAATACAGTTGCTTTTGAAGCTATTGAATCATGTTCCTTTTCCAAGTTACACATTTCTAATGCTTCATTTTTATTTATAAAAGGAAATTGGAGACAATTATAGCAATAAAAGGAATTAATGGAAATTTTGACTAAAAATATCCATAACCTGGAAGATTTGCAGCCATTTTGAAATTAAAGCAAGAAGGAGACCTGACAAGATAATGGAGATAGATGATTCTCACCACCTACACAACAAGAGACAAGGATGGTGAAGCTGATAACTGTAATACTGAAGCAGGTTTTGTAGCATGTTTTCTTGCTTTTCTAAGGTTGTAAAATCATCACAGAAATAGCAGTGTACTTAATTAATGAGTGTGCAAGTAAGACAGAAGGATAACAATGCTACAAAACAATAACCTAATTCAGGCTGCCCTTTTTGGGCCAGGAGTAGCATTAGGCAATATAAGTCAGGAGTTTCTTTCCTTAGCCTGTATTTATCCACTGTGGTAGGTGACTATCTGGACTTCTGTAAGGCCTTTGACACGTCCCCCACAATATCATGCTTGACAAATTGGAGGCATATGGATTTGATGGGTGGACTGTTCAGTGGATAAGGAACTGGCTGGATGGTCACATCCAGAGGGTGGTACTCAGTGGCCTGAGGTCCAGCTGGAGAGCAGTCACAAGTGGTGTCCCTCAAGGGTCCATGCTGGGACTGGTACAGTTTAACATTTTTATCAACAATACAGACAGAGGGATGGAATGCACCATTAGCAAGTTTGCAGATGACACCAAGCTGTGTGGTGTTGATACACCAGATGGATGGGACATCATCCAGAGGGACCTGGATAGGCTGGAGAGGTGGGCCCAGATGAACCTCATGAGGTTCAACAAGAGCAAGTGCAGGGTTCTGCACCTGGGCTGGAACAATCCCGGCCATCAATACAGACTAGGGGATGAGGTATTAGAAAGCAGCACTGAGGAAAGGGACTTGGGAGTGCTGATAGACATGAGCAGGCAGTGCGCACTTGCAGCCCAGAAGGCCAATCCTGGGCTGCATCAAAAGATGTGTTTCCAGCGGATCCAGAGAGGTGATTTTGCTGCTTCACTCTGCTCTGGTGAGACTCCACCTGGAGTACTGTGTGCAGGTCTGGAGCCCTCAATATAGGAAGGATATGGACCTGATGGAGAGGGTCCAGAGGAGGGCCACAAAAATGATTAGGGGGCTGGAGCACCTCTGCTACGAGGATAGGCTGAGGGAGCTGCGGTTGTTCAGCCTGGAGAAGAGGAGGCTCCAAGAAGAACTAATCGCAGCCTTCCAGTACCTGAAGGGGGCCTACAGGAAGGATGGGGAGAGCCTGTTTACAAAGGCCTGCAGTGATAGGACAAGGGGCAATGGCTTTAAATTGGAGAAAAGCAGATTTAGATTGGATATTAGAAACAAATTCTTCATTATGAGGGTGGTGGAGCACTGGAACAGGTTGCCCAGGAAGGTGGTTGAGGCCCCTTCCCTGGAGATATTCAAGGTGAGGCTCGATGAGGCCCTGGGCAGCCTGGTCTAGTTGGGGGTGTCCCTGTGACTGTGGGGAGGTGGGACTAGATGACCTTTGGAGGTCCCTTCCGGCCTGGATGATTCTATGATTATTATATTAAATTTTCAGGTTATTTTGAAGGGCTGTTAAGGAGAAGGAAAAAAAAAAATAAATATTGGGAGTTCCTTGGAATACTTTAGTTGAGGGGTTGCTATGCAGAGATTTACATTCAGGATGAGAGTTACATTTAGGAAGAAATGGTTTAATTAGCTTGTTGTTTGACTCACCTGAAAACTTTCTAACTCATGAGATGCATACTGTCTTGCCTACTTATCTATGAAGACTCCCTCCTTTATTTAGTACATTAATACTTCTCTTAAGGACTGGGAAGAGGTTTTTTTCCAATTAACTAATATGAGGGCTCCCAAGTCTATTACCCAGGTTTTTCAGGTGGAAAAGCCTCCCTGTGCTCCTCTGCCAGCACTGCCGATTGAAACAGCTCATACACACTAACCAGGCCTGAGCAGGTCACTGGGAGAACACTGTGTACTCCTTCCTCAATTATTCAAGAACCTACAGCACATCTTAGTTTCACTTCTGGCAGCTTCATAGAGGGTAACTCCTTCACACTCTCAGCCTACAGCCTTAGCAAGTGCAAAGGAAGAAGGAAGCTTAAAAGAGCTTTTTTTATTGTGGTGGAAGAGCACCAAGCCCTGGCAGCTCTGAGAAGCTGGTGTTAGCTTTTCCCTGTGCTTGCGGATCTGTAGCATCTGGGACTGTACCCAATGCTCTGGAATGACCAGCCTGACCCCGCCCATCCCTTCTATCTCTCAGGGTGATCCAGATGCATCAAAAGAGGTAATGAAGGACATATCTGCAGGGTATCTATATCAAAATAGGGTAAAATAAGGTATTCCCAAATAGATAATGTCACTGGCTCATAGTAAAGTCTCAGAAATACTATTCCATACATCTGAAAAAACTACAATGCAGAAAACCCTCCAAACATGGAAAACTGTAGAAATCATCACTTAAATTTAGATAAGACTTTAATGGCTAGGATTATACAGTCACCAATAAAGCCTCTATTGACTACACATTTCTGTCTGGAAAATAAATCTTAGTTTTCTTTTTGCAATAGCACACATTCATTTTTTTTTCCTCTTTGCTCTTTCATAACAAGTTTGTTCCTGGATTTTATTTTACAAATGAAATGAATATTCTGCAAAATAAATTCCCGGTTTCCCAAGAATTCTTATTTCTAGATGAAGTCAGTTACACCGGACATGTAACATTATAAATAGCAGTGCTTTGATAAGAAGATGAAATCAGGGTCAAATAGCTATGTCTAAATTCACACATGTACATATATGTATATATTAATAATATTTATTGACATTTATTAAATAAATTATTTACACCCATTGAATCCAAACCTGCAACTGCAATGCAAACAATAGATCAAAACTCCCCATGAAGATGTATAATGGAGGGTAAAAAATAAGCACTGCCTAAACAAAAAAGCCTAATCCTGCTACTTTAATTATTATATAAGACATAAACTGGGATTTAGATTGTGCTCTACACATTGATACAAGATAGCCTGAACCTAAAGTTTGTAAGATTTTAATTTTCTGTTGCTATTAATGAATATTACAACAGCAGCTGCCCCCTGTGGCTTGGTATAAAAAGCAGTGTATATACCTAGCACAACATTTGCAGACCTCCTCAGTTTTGTGTTTTTAATGTGATGAAAAATTGTACGAGTAACAAAGGAAAAATGTCATGGTAACTAAAACATTTCCTATACATGTATTTTAGAGGGAAGCTAAATCAAAGGTCTTCAAAGAATTACTAGGGTTCTTTCTAGGAGGTTATTGACAAATATGTAGTTTGTCTTCTGAGTTTGTGCCTCTTTCACAGATTGGTGTATTTGTGATCCCACAGGCAGGAATAAGTGTCTGTAATTCATTTCTCCTTGTTAACTAGTGTGCTTTTGTGTGTAGGATGATTGACAGCAAACTCGGCTTAGTCCCAACGGATGAGCTTGTTAGCAAAACCCTAGCATCCTATCTCTAATAAAGCATATCAGCAGTACATTTTGTCCTATCTATTAGCCTCTCTGTTTCTTTTTTGTGAAAAGCTGAGTGTCCCTTTGAAGCAATGACAAATAAACCCCTGAACTGAAGTGCTAGGCTGCCTTATGGACAGCTGGATAGTAAATGTCACACCGTGTATAGAATGCCTATTATCAGAGTGAGCCATTTGTTCCATTCCTTTCAGTATCTTAATGTAATACAAAATTGCTAAATCAAGCCCCATGTCTGTGACAGAACATAATTAATGAGAAAGCAGGAGCCAATTCAACACTCTTTATTGGGACCTAATTGGCTCAGGCAACAGAGTTGTCACTCAACAAGAGACTTCCTTTAAAGCAATTTTGTTCTTGGTTGTATTACAGAGCCTATTAAATTGTCCCCTCCTTGATAACACAAAGAAGTATCTGCATGCAATAATTAGCTTTTCCAAGGGGATTTTTTTTAACTCTTTCAATAATAGCACATTTTCAAGCACTGCTGGAGGAAACAGACAGCACAGGAAGATGTGCAGCCTCTGGACTGAATAATTGCAACATACGCATTTTGGGAAAGCCTATGAGGAGCGTATCAAAGCTACTGCTAGTCCTGGTGGTGGTGGCCTGACTTCAGAGAAGGCTGCAGGTCAAGCTGGGCATCTAATATTTGTACTCTGTGTAAACTGCTCAGCTACAGGAGCGAGTGATGGTGTGGAGGCACAGATTGTTTAACTGAGTGTTTCCTTTCTGATAAGCCACCATGAGGAATGAGAGGTCCTATTTCTTAGTGCCAGCATCTGAAGTTTCCGATACCAGGATGAACAGCTGTTCACTTTGAGTAGGAATCAAAACCTAAAAATCTTTTTCCTGGAAGTGTCCATCAGAGTTTCACATACTGTGTGTTTTTCTTTATCAGTAGATTGTTATGGCAGAATAAAATGGTGAAGGAACTCTGTAGTCATTAACAAATAATTTTTTTGCCATCCAAAGAACAATCTTCACACTTTGGAGTAAAGCAGTACTTAAATCACACATAAGTAAGAAGGAAGTCTAGAACCTGCTTCTGTAGCACCTGTAAGCATAAATCCCCACAACTAGCTAAAAGGCAATTTATTTGATACTAAGATAGATCCCATCTTGAAGTTCAATGATTCAACTACTGTCAAAATGGTCCAGATGTGTTCACGTATGTCTGTAGCTTGCAATATTTAACTTACTTTCCAGCACATTTCAGTTGCAGCTATTAAGCGTCATAAGAACTTATGTGAAAGCCAGAGAATCAAAATGAGAGGATCCTGAACTAGTTGAATATCCCTGTGTTTAGAAAAGCTCATCATGAGTTGAACTTTACTTTTTGTGTTCAGTCTGGAATTAAAGCCAGTATTGCAATGGAGGACTTGGCTCATGTTTTTCTTAAAATTGTAACATAACAACCTCTCTGTTAGCATTTGCTGATGTACAGGACTCTCAGTGCATCTGTTGAAATGGTTTGGGAAATACAGTGACAGAAAATGTAGTTTTATTTATTTATTTATTTATTTATAGATATTTAATATTGCTGTATTAGTTGTTACTTTTTGAGAGCCCTAAATGAAATAAATCAATCTATTTGGTGTTTAACAATCAGCTGATTTTACTACTTCCCTCCTGTGTCTCCCAAAGACTAGAAGGATGTGACTAATCATATGGATAATAGTGTGCTATGACTTATATTGTTATTTTATTCAGGGTAAAAATTCCAGGGATTTCAAAGGGAATGTTGAAAACAGAACTAAAAGAATACAGATCATTGTTTTTTTTTTCTCCAAGAAATACTTGTTTAAATGAGTCTTAGCATATGCTAGATCTGCAGTTATATTAAGTGGTTGTGATGAACACATTTTGATTTGCACATTTAATGTAGCTTTTTTAGTAGTACAAGTTCATTGACATTTGCTCTAATATGCATGCAAACTACGACATCTCTAATATTCACTCCTTTGAAGACTGAGCTAGAGCAGAATACATAAATACATTACAAAGCCTTTTTTTTTCCCAGATTTAAGTGCAAAACAAAATCCTAAATGCAAATGTTAATCAACAATGTCTTTTCCCAGGTGACATGTGAGGACTATGAAAACATATATTCTGAGCACAGTTTTATTAGCTTATTCTAGTAACAAGTGAAAATGATTACAAAACCTGACATAACCCAATTTTTAAAATTAATTACTTGTAACCAATATTATAACCCTAAAATTGTATGTTATGATCTGTCCTATATGATCTAGAATACTAAAGGATGCTGAAGAATTTTAAAGAATACATCACAGGCATCAACTGAGATTTTTGACAAGTCAAATGAGAATGTTAAAAATATAAACATTTAAACTAAAATATTGCACACTTTTACCAAACAAATACTATGTGGAAAAATAGCTGTGGAAAATATATTTGGGGAATATATTCAAAACAGTACTGATTTAAATGTTTTATCAAATAAAATAGGTCTCTGATAGGCAATTTTCATCCAAAATGTACTTGAGTTCCTACATGAATTGCCAAGCTTCTGTAGTTTTGGCCATCATAACTGTACAACATGAGTTAGATGCCATGCTGTCTGAATCTAACAGAAGACCAAAAGGCTGTTTTTCTTGTTTCAGAAAACCTCAAGCTCTAGACATTAGTAACAGTCTCCTGACAACACATAGCCAGAAGTTACATATCGCCACATGTCTGGGTTTGAAAGGTCATTGTCACTAATGACATAAAAGTGAGGTCTAATCAAGACAGAAATATGACATCATGTGGTTGTCATTGCAAACAGAACTAGAATGTGGTTATTAATATTTCAGTAACTGTAAAAAAGACAATCCATATTAGTTATGGATTCTGTCTCTACTTAATCCATAAGGACAACACCTTGCATCTATATTACCTGACAGTGGCTAGCAATAAGCCAGGAATTAGACACCTATTTTTATGTATTTTACAAAGTTATTATGCTTCATAAAGAACATTGTTTAGGTCTGTAAGTTTTTCCTTCTTACATACGCAAGGACATCACAAAAAACATTTCAGGAAGGACTGGTTTAGCTAATGACTTTGAACTATTTTCTTGTTTTGATAAACACAGCATTGTTCTTATGAGTAAATCTGGCAAAAAAGTCTGAGTGAGGACAGAAAACCTTCCATCATATTTTGTCTAGTACTAGCCATAATACCCCACAATTTACCCTATGAAAATGATGACAAATTCTTTAGCATATAATTTTCTAGAATATCAGAAAATGCCGTCTTTTTCATGTAAATACTGCCTGCTTTCTTAATCGCATATACAAATGTAATAATATGTACCCTGGTAGCTTGGTCCTCAGTGGCATCATTTTAAACAGGTCATTATATTTCCGAAACAAAAATATTGAATACTCTAAGCAGTCTTGGATTTCTAGGCACTAACTCTGAGGGAGTCTGCAACCTCTGAATCTGTCATGTAACCAGACTTTTCTTCAGCACAAAGTATGATTAAAAGTAATAACACATGTCATACCACTGTGGCAATGCCAACACAGAGGATGCGTTTCTGCAGAACAGATGGTACTTGCAATGCTAAGAAGTCTATTCTCTTCATTTTACCTCATTGTTGCTTGGCTTCTGTGCCTTCTCACACACGTCACACATTTGAAAGTGTGCACAATGTCCTCTTTCTAAAGGGCATGAGCATATGAACTCATATAAACAAGATCAGAATGCAGATTAATTTATCTAGAGCATAATTCAAAATAGACTTTAAAGCAAATAATAATATGTTATCAGAAGAACTCCATAGCTATTACTTTAGAAACTAAGGAATTTATAATTCCTTATATATAATGGCAAAGGTAGTATTCATATAAAAGATAAGGATCAGTTCACCTGCTACATTAGAGATATTAGTGTGAAATATAGTTGTTTCAAGAAGTTCTGAGTAAACTACATGGTAATGTAAGTCCAAACAATTATGAAGAATA
Source organism: Pedionomus torquatus (assembly GCA_013398155.1). Classification (NCBI taxonomy): domain Eukaryota; kingdom Metazoa; phylum Chordata; class Aves; order Charadriiformes; family Pedionomidae; genus Pedionomus; species Pedionomus torquatus. The sequence continues at coordinate 127,137 of VZRU01002992.1, forward strand.
ATTTAAAGTACAAAAGAAATGTGAGGTAGGCAAAATTCCAGGTGACCTTCATCCAAAATTCATGGTCTTGCAAAAAAAAAAAAAAAAAAAATCATGGGACATTTGACGAATACAAGAGTTTTCTAAATATAATTCACAAGGTAGCATGTCTATTATTTCAGTAATTGACAGTAGGATAACTAGGCAAGAAGTTAAACCTGTAAGGAACCAGAGGAAAGAGTACTATATGTCACATAATCAATATCATATATTGAAAAGTCTTGAATTTTCTTTACAGATCTGTAAAACCTCTAAATTCATGCTTATGCAGATTTTGTGGACCACAAACTGAGGGAGGAAGGCTTCAATGGGTACAGAAGGAAGAAATTTCTGATTGATACTCTTCTGGACTACAACAGGTACCCATCCTGCTCCAACAGATACCGTGCAGTATGTTTATTTCTCAGCTGCACAAGAAGTGAGGTTCAGTTCATGAGCATAATACTCTCAGATATGGCACCAACAAACAGGGAGAGTTACCATACTTCAGTGAGCAAGAAGGAATGATCTGCTGTGAACACACCCAAACTAGTCTATTAAGGAATGAGTCTGTATATACTGTAATAATAAAATGTGATTTCATAGAATCATAGATTAATGGGATTGTTTAGGTTGGAAAAGACCTATAAGATGACTGAGTCCAACTGTAAATACTGCCAAGTCCACCACCACTAAACCATGTCCCTAAGTGCCACATCTACATATCTTTTCAATACCTCCAGGGATGACAACTCAACCACTTCTCTAGGCAGTCTGTTCCAATGCTTGATAATCCTTCTGGTGAAGAAATTTTTACTAATATCCAATCTAAACCTCCTCTGGTCCAACTTGAAGTAATTTCTTCTTTTATCACTTGGTACTTGGGAGAAGAGACTAATTCCCACCTCACTACAACCTCCTTTCATGTAGTTGTAGAGAGTGATAAGTTCTCCCATCAGCCTCGTTTTCTCCAGGCTAAACAGCTGCTTAGCTGCTTCTCACAGGACCCTTCACCAGCTTTGTTGCCTTTCTTTGGACATCTTCCAGCACCTCAATGTATTTCTTATAGAGAGGGGCCCAAAACTGGACACAGTATTGGAGGTGGGGCCTCATTAGTGCTGAGTACAGTGGGACAATCACTTCCCTAGTCCTGCTGGACACATTATTCCTGATACAAGCCAGGATGCTGTTGGCTGCCTTGGCCACCTGGGCACACTGCTGGCTTATGAGCTGGCAGTCGACTAGCAACCTCAGGTCTTTTTCCACTAGCCAGTTTTCTCTTCCCCAAGCCTGTAACTCTGCATGGGGTTGTTGCAACTCAAGTGCAGGACTCCTGTTTCTTTCTTGATCAGCAAGCAGACAAATAATGGAACTTCAAGCCAGTATACACTTGCCCTTCAGCCTGAAAATGACACAAATGCCCTATATTTGTGGCAAAATTATCTGCCATGGTCAATCTCTGTGTTACCCAAGAAACTCTAACAATCCTTGGTCTTCTATGGCTGCCTGTGTGTCCCCTATACTGAGAGATGTGTAATATTCTGTATAAATAAAGACTTGGAAAAATGCTAGCATATGTAGCATCTGTATTTTAATGTCATCTGCAATATTCTCCACATTTTTTCTGCAATCAGTCTTTTTTGCAATTACTGTAGTCTAAAAAGACCTTTTATAATAAATTGTTTAAATTTGGTTTAAATAAAATAACCCGTTACATGTCTGCCTATCTGAGAAAATTGTTAACTGCATGGTACGTGATATGGTTTTCACAATGGCTGGTACAGTACAGTGACTCACAAATTATACAATTTTATTCACCTTTATTTCTGCTAATTAACTTTGTTTTCTTTCTCTCTGATTCATATTCTCAGGAAGAAAACTTCTTGTAAATCACTGGTCTTCACTGGATTATGTCTGAAATTTAGTTAAGACACAAAGGGTGAATGAAAAATAAATTATTCTGCCCTCTGTTATCTACTAAGTTATGGGATCTTCTTAACAGTTGAGAACTTCACTGCTCTAGACAAAAGATGCTAACAGAATACATAGGAATTTGTATGAATATTTTGGGGAAAGAGAGTAACTTTTCCTTGTTCATCAATGATTAATTGTTTAAAGCTAGACAGCTCAAGCCCTTGGAATCACTCAAAGTTTTTGTTAAAGCATCAGAAATCCTTCAGGCTTATTGCAGTCTATCTCAGTGTTGAAACTGTGTATTACAGCTTATGATCCACGTAAATACCAGACAATTTGTTACGTCCACTCTCCATTGTCTTTCCTACTGTGACATTCTAAACAGACTCTGCTGGGATTTGTTGGCAAATACAATGCATTATTGGTGGTCCTTTTCTGTTAGACCCTTTCTGTCAGCCTGAGGAACATGGGTTGAAATTCTTCACACAGCTCATCAGCGGAGGAACAAAACAACATAAGCACTGTACTTCTTTGAGACCTTTGGATACACATTTAATTTTGGCTAAGAAATCTATGTGAAATATATTTTATTGCCTCAACAATTTTTAAAATCACTATGTATACATTTCATCCCCAGACATCACATAAGGCTTCATCTGCGGGAGAGAATTATTATGGTAAAACTGACAGTCACTCTTTATTCAGGATAGATGTAGATAGATGTTACTACCTTTTTGAACAAGAAAAAGTTTCTTTGATGTTAGTACATGGGTGTGGATGCATCTAATCACAAGATACAAATCACCCAGGAAAAGACAAATAAAGTCAGAGACATGGTCAAAATGCCATAGAAACATAAAAGTAAAATGCCTCTGAAGCAAAAGATTAGAAATGTCTCTGAGGTGCTGAGAAATGTGAGAAGACAAATTGTCTTGTTACTTGATTCCTGCTGTGTTCGTAGAAAGAAGATTTTGTAAATGAACAAGCTCTATCAAATAATTTCTCTCCTCTAATGGAAATAGTTCAATGCATTCTGACTGCCTATGACTTAATATCAAAATGAGGCTATTGCTATTAGGTTCTGTATTGCTATTCCAGTAAAGCCATGTATGAAACTGTATAGTGAAAACAGCTTGAGGGCAGATCCTCAGATAATCTCACTTCTTTAAATATTTTAAAAAGAATTTATATGATAAGACTGAAAATTTTAAGGCTCACTATATGATATTTGTGCATACAGTTTGATAAAGTGTATGTAAAAGTCCAGGCCAAACCCCAAATAGTTAATAGGCTTTGTGGATTTAAGATCTATTGTGAGAAAGACTGACATGCCATAAAGGAAGATGATAGAAAATAATATTTCCAATAATACTTTCTGATTAATTATTAGAAAAAAAAGTTCTGATGATAGAGATTTCAGCTGCCTGAGAATTTCCACTGTTTTCTCATTCTCGAGTCAAGAGGAAATCTATGAAATAAATTCATTTGTAGAAACCAAATAAAAAAAACTTTGGTCACACCAGTAATTTGATTTATATGGAAATGTGGTGCCACCATGCTATATACAGATATGCAAATGTGCGGCCACCATGCTATATACAGATATGTATTTCATTATTCTGAATATGTGAACACTAAGATTTATTGAAGTCATGTATTTTTATGTTATGTTTAATTTGTTTTAATAAAGGATGTGTTTTGATTAAAATTAACCAGATATAATGTGCTATTACATATGAAACATAGGCATTATCACAAAGTGGGACTATTTTAGGTTTATCTGATGCAGATAGCAAGTAATAAAGCCTGTGGCACTTAAAAATAGCAAAGCTGAACTGTACGTTTGTAACAGGATCCTGTCCACCAACCTTTAGTCCCACTGTCTATTTTAACTGTTAGAGAAAGAAAAACATGTTCAACATTTTCAAAATTCAGGCTTCATACTAAACCCCATTACACTTATGTTTGAGTTCCCTTGCTTTTTAATACTATAAATCCTTAAAATCGAGGGACTTCAGCTACAGGGGAAAACTGTAGAACTTTAGTCTACAACTTGACACTGCTGTACTAACAGTATGAAGTATCGCAAAGACTCTTCTGTTCATTAGAGAGGGATTGAGATATGTTTATAGTTTAGATAAAATAGGATCATATTATTAGTAGACTAGTGAATCTCATACAGATGTGACATTCATATTTTCAATGTCAAATACACATAGCCTTACAAATAATTAAGTCATTTTAGTAGTTGATACTGCTGATGCAAGGCTAAAGCTTCCAAGTTCATTCAAGTAGCAGCCAAAAATTTATTCTTTTTAAAATTATTGTATCCTCCCCGTTTTTCCTATTGTAGCATTCATCATAACTGGAATAGAAACATGAAGATTTCTTGGTATTTCAGAGTATCAGTACTGAAGAGAACATGACTGCATCATGATCAAGAAAAATTACTGATTGTTCAAGCAAACAGTAAAAGGATATAAAGGAGAGACTCATGTTTCAAATTTTTGTGATGATAATGGATAGGCTGTTCTCAGATTTCTTAATATAAATCAGGCTATAGAAATATTTATATAGTTCTGATATGCAGTTATACAAACAAATATTATTTTAACAGGCATTAAGAAAAAAAGAATTCATAAAATAAATGAAGAATACTAAGTATGTCCATATAAAATTGCTGCTCAGGGAATCCACAAAGCAACACACTAAGTTTTGCATTAATTTCTCACTCTGTTATGGTCAAATACTGTCATTCTCATTTCAATGTGGTCACAGTTTTTTTTTAATCTTCAATCTAATCTACATTTAGGAATTTACATATCTCACAGATGTGTACTGTTACAAAGACATACTTCCAAATATCATTTAGGGACCCTGACACTGTAAACTGAATCAACACACATAAGGTGTTTCCCATCTTTCTTAGTATGCCACTAGAAAGACTTAAGGTTTACAATAGTGGTGTGTCCAGGCAGCCAGAAAAGCCAACAGCATCCTGGTCTGTATCAGTGTGGTGAGTAGGACTCGGGAGGTGATTGTCCCCCTTTACTCAGCAGAGGTCCCACCTCCCTGGTGAGGCCCCAGCTGTGTCCAGTTTTGGGCCCCTTACCACAAAAAAGACATTGAGGTGCTGGAGCAGGTCCAGGGATGGGCAACGGAGCCAGTGAAGGGTCTGGAGAGTAAGTCTAGTGAGGAGAGGCTGCAGAAGCTGGGGTTGTTCAGCCTGGAGGAAAGGAGGCTGAGGGGAGACCTTATCCCTCTCTACAACTACCTGAAAGGAGGTTGTAGAGAGGTGGGGGTCGGCCTCTTCTCCTGAGTCACAGGCAATAGGACAAGAGGAAATGGCCTCAAGTTGCACCAGGGGAGGCTCAGATTGGATATCAGGAAAATTTTTTACACTGAAAGGGTTATAAAGCATTGGAATGGACNCATTTTATCAGTTAGGTTAACGATTGGACTATGATCTTAATTGTCCTTTCCAACCTAGATAATTGTATGATTCCATGATAGTGTCTCTGTATATATTTCTAGACCTTAAATTAGAATTTTCAAAGTATTAATTTTTGCATACTTTGTCACTTCACTGCATTGTTTTCACAGGCATTTGAAAATGGACAGCAGACCTTTTCAACAACTGATGCCAAAGCCAGCGTATCACCACACAACTTTCAAATGAGCCTTAGGAATGATTCATTTGTCAACAGCAATTCCTGAGACATTAGTTCAGTTTTCCTCATGCCTCATGCAGCCAATTTGACTGGAGACATTCAAATTAGCAGCAAAGAAAGAACGGAGATTAAATGCTGAGATCACAAATAATGTCCTCTTAAAATTTATTAATATTTTGGCTTAACTTTTTTTTCAGGCTCAAAAAAGCCAAGATACAAATTTTTTTCAATTTGAGGTCGATACCTCTTATAATAGGCAAAATTTTTGCAAAATTCTGACTTCCTCTGAAAATCAAGTCCCTTTTCTGTACTGCACCATTATTAGGTGAAGATTGAATGAGATGAACAGATAGAAGAACTAACAGAGCTGTAATCCATACCCTACTCAGTCACAGTACACTGAGGTTGGTGCACTTCTTTCACAAGCCACGAATTCTTTTACCTCGTCCTTTTTCTGTTCATATTGGCACCACTTCTTCCTTTATTGGGAACCAGTATCTATTGTCTTATTATTCCTACCAGTATTTATTGTCCTCCTTATTACATTTCTAGGCATTTCCTACTATGGAACATTGTGGCATTTCAATTTTTTTCTAAAATAAGTGTAAAGTAGTAAGTACTCTCAGTTTTTTATATTATCAGCTAAGTAGGCAATATATAATGCAAAAATTCTTCAAACAAATACCTGAAAAATCCAATTTAAGTCCTCATTTCTAAAAATCTTTCAAATGTATCAATTACAAATGCACAGTTTATGACCATCAATACATAAACACTGAACAATTTTCTCACACAAAATACAAAGAACATTTTGATGTGAGCATGTGAGCCTTTAGGCTGCAATAATGCTCAACAGTTACCTGTTATAATGACAAAATAAGGGAAGTACTTTCATTACTATTTTCACAGTGCAAGACAGAGTATCCTTGAAACACTATCCTTTCTTTCAGTCAGCTCTTTCTGAGGAAACAGAATAAAAAATGTGATATCCACGCTACCTGAACTTTGAGAAAAGTATTTAATGCATTTCTGCCAGTCCATAATAGTGATATCACTTTCTAGAAAGCCTGCTGGGCTGAAAATGTGCTGTTTCTTGTTTGGTTCTAGTCATTGATATAGTCTGACATACCTAAACACCTTTACCTGAAGACCTTTACTTCCAAAGATGTTATATACAGGTAAAGTAATTTCTGAAGTCCCAAGCATTTCCTGAACCTATTTAATCTTTGAATCAGTCAAGCTGCTTATTTACATCTATTTCAGACTTTGCAAAATGGTCCATCGAGGACTACAATATTAGTTTACTTTTCAAAGATATTTATTATACAGTGTTTTAAATAAGTGGCCTTTACTTCTTGGTGGGAAATATGAAAGCAAGAGCTGTAATAGAGAGTTTAATCTTTAGGATTTTTTTAACTTAATGCAAAAAGATGAAATGGAATAATTATGGCAGGATCTTGCTCCTACAGTATTAATACTCCATTTTGTATACCAGGAATTACTGCAGTTCATGTTAGGAAACAGTAACATAACTGCCTAAGCAGCTGTTAACACTTACATCCTTATGCAATTTTCATTTCTCTGGGAACAATGCTGTGTAAACATGGGTAAGATGACATCAATAAAGTATTCTGCAAAGTACTTCGTGTTTAAAGAATGAACAAAAAAAATAGCTAATGATAGTGGAAGAAGAAACTAGTGGAGAATCACAAAGTATTCAGAATTAAACTAGTGTTAACTAGCCTGTTAACTATTTAATTTCTAGATTTATGTATTATGAAATATATTTGAATGACTGGGAGGTATAATGTATTAAGTCAGCCTTTGAAGAAGAAAAATCCTTATAGTAGAGAGCAAGTAGAAATAATAGTTTACCTTGTTTCTTCTTACTGACTTTCCTGGAATGGGTTACTTTAACCATCTTTTACTTATGACAATGATATTGCCGAAAAATCGTGACAATGATTGAGTGGCATCGCTGTGGAGAACAGAAAAATTATCATACGGATGAGTCAAAAAATAAAACGCGTATGTAAACATGTGTTAATCAAATAACAATCTTTTAATAACATCTTCTATGGTGTATTATCTGGAAATGACTAATGAAAAAAATGCCATGTGAAGTAAACTGGTCACCAGTTGGTAAAAGCATTTTCTCCTTCTGATGATGAAGGAGAATCAAAATTGCATGAATAAACTGAATAACAGAACATAATACAAACAATGATTTGTAATATGAAAAATGGTAACTCATACTGATTTTCTAAGCACAGTTCTGCAGTACTGAACAGTTATAATTACTGAATGGTCCCAGAATTGGATGCCAACTTTTATGGAGAAAGTTTCAAACTGGTTGATTTTTATTCCTTTTTTCCTTAACATGGTGGTTTTATAGACCATGAAATTATTTCTTTAAAGTTTCTTTAAATACAGCATTAAATGCTCTTTCCTCTCTTCAGAGAAAGAAGCACTACCAGCATTATCAATGAATTCTGGAACAGTCCTGTAACAACAAATTTACTGAATCTACATGATGAAGAATAATAATATACTACAGAAAATGTCAGACTTTTTACAGAATTCCACTAAGTGGACAAAGCCATTCAAATTATAGTAGCTTTCATATACTCAGTTATTTCAGCAAAGAAGATTTTAAAAAAAGGAGTCTAGCTGTTTCCTAAAGACATTCCTACCACAACCTCACCTGAAAGATGCTGCACCGAAATAGACAGGCAAAAAAGAAAAATTAAATTAAATCAGAAGAGGATTTACTACATTACATAGTGGAAGAGTTCTCACCACTGTTCCCACGCCTGGGACTATCAGGTTCTGAGACCTGTTATGTTTTATAATTTGTCACTTTGCTTTAAAAAGAAACAAATACAAAACAAATTTTGTCCTATCTGAAAGTCGATTGGTAGAAAACACTGACATACTACCTGAGCTGAAAAACTGTCAATAACATAGACTGAAGATTGCTCAATTAAGTGAGCTATATTTTCAAAGCATGCACTTTATTGAAGACATTCATATTATGAAGATAGAGAAGGTTAAAAGCAAAATATTGCAAATTACAAAGGGGCTATTACGGAGCAGAAGAAGACAGATCTTTCTCTGCCAAGAAAAATGTGCAGCAATCTCTGCATCAGCTGTCACAGACTTTCTGTCCTCATAAGAAAAGTTTTACAGATTTCATCATCTGAACTAAATTTTGACGGAACTGTACTGGCCTCCACCATGGAGTGATTCTAGATTTCTAACTGTTCTGAGGAACAATACATGGCCACTGTGTGCACTATACAAATAGACTCCAGTTTCTGAGAAAACACGGATTCTTAATCTGAGGCTGTTAGAAAATGAGTCATATTCCTCAAAAAAGTAGAATCCATGCTTGCAGTTTGAGAGGACGAAATTAACAACTTATCTTGAATTTGAATGCTATTAGGAGAAAACCATAAGCACTTTTTAAAGAAAACAACAAAAAAAATCCTTTGTATAGTTTATAAAATTTTCTTTAAAATTCAAGCTGTCACTCAGTCACCTTAATATAGCATCCAGCAATGTAAGTTTCTTATAGGGAAGTGTTAGCTAAAAAGAAAGAAATGGTCCAGTACAATAGAGCTCTTTTTACTCCTACACTCTGATAAAATGCTGTCCTTATGATAACTAATCATCTACATTACATCTACTATGAAGAGCTAGAACTGACATCTTGCTGGAATATTAAGGCAACTCTTCATCTACACAAATGTAATAAGCAGTGCATATGAGGATATGCACCTGAGAATATTTGCCTACATATTTAAACATGAATTTTGCTTATCTGTATTTGCCTTCCTATTGGGCATATTTTGTTCCTTCTTAGCAAAGCGTATATCTGAAAGGAATCTCATCATAAAGTCACTATATAATCAATGACAAAAGACAGAAAAAAGTGATCAGTGAGAAAAGAGTACTATGCGAATGGTGAGCTCTCTGTGAACTTAAAATTATTTTTCTTAGAAGTTAAAACTTTATAAACCGACCCTGATACATAAGATATAATAATAAGGTAGTTTCTGAAAACCCAAAATAGAATGATGATCAAAAATGAGCTATGCCTGCCTATGATTTTAGACATTATGTCAGTAATAGTTGTCCTTTGGTAAAATGTCCACATAGGGCATTGGAACTGAAATTATAAACTCTTTGAAATGCACAGAATGTAATAGTTTCAATTTGGTGTTTTTTAGTTCTATATTCTTTATTCCACAGACCATAGAATCATAGAATGGTTAGAGTTGGAAGGAACCTTAAAGATCATCGAGTTCCAACCCCCTTGCCATGGGCAGGGACACCTCCCACTAGACCAGGTTGCTCAAAGCCCCATCCAGACTGGTCTTGAACACTCCCAGGGATGGGGCATCCACAGCTTCTCTGGGCAACCTGTTCCAGTGTCTCACCACCCTCACAGTAAAGAATTTCTTCCTAATATCTAATCTAAACTTCTCGTCTTCTAGTTTAAAACCATTACCCCTTGTCCTCTCACTATGCTTCCTGACAGAGTCCCTCTCCTGCTCTCCTGTAGGCTCCCTTCAGGTACTGGAAGGCTGATTTAATCAACATCCTATCAACATCAAACATGCCCTTTGTCCCTTAACTGTCCCCTCTGTAAAATGAACTATATGAGCTTATGCCCCTGAATAAAACCCATCTAAAATATCTGTTACTGTAATACCAATTTCTTTTCATGATCTGCCAAAAACCTGAAAATTGTTCATTACAAACACTTTGAAAAAGACTATGGAAATGTAAGTTAGTATTTCTTGTTTCCTTCATATTTGTTGCAAATGTCCCTGTAGAAGACCTCCTCATTCAAAATTACAACTGTAAATTCATTCATTGCAGCCTCTTCAGCCACAAAACTCTTTATCTTCATTTTCCAGTGCTTCAGGAGAAACACCAAAGTGGCCTTTCATATCACAACTGTGTTCCAGTTTTTCTATATATTTTATATGTAATTTAAAACAGAAGCTGTAATAAATTACATTTAAAATGTCTGCCTTAGCACACAGCATCTCTCCACAAGCACTTTATAGAAAATACAGAATATTTTAAAATCACATTGTGTATTATCAATGATGTACATTATCTCTGGTTTTGATTTAAACAACTGTGATGGACTCTGAGTCATTTCTGTATCATCAGTAGAGATAAAATTGAGGGGAACGAAGCAGTCATGAACATAAAATTTAGCAAGAACTACAAAGAAATAGGAACTACTCTTAGATAGACTGCAATTAGATTTTAAAATACCCTATTATGGCACAGTTAATTGAGTTAGATGAACCTGTAAGTTTATGTCTATGGTCAAAACTTAGAATCAGGTGGAAATAATTCAAAGACTGGATCTGTGGTTACATGGAGTAACATGGTCCAATATATTTCAGATTGTAATTTTTGAAATAGTAAAATTATTAAAAAGCAAGTTGAAATTAATGTATTAGAGGAAAAGAAGGTTCTTACTAACAAAAATTTCCAATAGAAAAATTTTTCTTACTGAAAATTTTCCTCTATATATAAATCTTTGAAATATGCAGACAAGATTAATCCAAAGCACGTCTAATATATGAAGAAAACTATTAACCTCCAACACATCTCTGTAAACTTGCTCTAGATTGGTCAAAGTCTTTAAAGATGATGTATCAGGTTTGTGTGGCAAGATTTTGGAAAGGGGAAGGCTACAGGGGTGGCTTCTGTGAGGAGCTGCTAGAAGATTCCCTGATATCTGACAGAGCCAATGCCACCTGGCTCCAAGATGGACCTGCTGCTGGCCAAGGCTGAGCCCATCAGCAATGGTGGTAGCCCCTCTGTAATAACATATTTATAAAAGTGAAAAAGACCCTGCATGACACCAATAAGCAGAGAGGAGTGAGAGCAGTAACTCCACAGACACTGGGGTCAATGAAGAAGGAGGGGGAGGAGGTGCTCCAGGCACAGAAGCAGAGGTTCTCTTGCAGCCTGTGGTGAAGACTGTGGTGAGGGCAGGCTGTCCCCCTGCAGCCCATGGAGGTTAACAGTGGAGCAGACAGCCACCTGCAGCTCATGGAAGACCCCACACTTGAGCAGGTGGATGCCTGAAGCAGGCTGTGACCCTGTGGGAAGCTCATGCCAGAGCAGTTTGCTCCTGAAGGACTGTCCCCTGCAGAGGATTCACACTGGAGAAGTTAATAGGGAACTGTCTCCTGGGGGAGGGACCTCACACTGGAGCAGGGGAAGAGTGCGAGGAATCCTCCTCTGAGGAGGAAGGAGCAGCAGAGATAATGTGTGATGAACTGACCGCAACCACCATCCCCTGTCTTCCTGTGTCACTGGCAGGGAAGAGGTAGAGAATTCAGGAGTGAAGTTGAGCCCAGGAAGAAGGGAGGGGTAAGGGAAATGTGTTTTAAGATTTAGTTTACATTTTCTAATTACCCTACTCTGAATGGATTGGTAATAAATTAAATGAATTATCCCCAAGTTGAGTCTGTTTTGCCTGTGACAGTAAGTGATCTCTGTCTGTCCTTACCTCAACCCACAAGCCCTTTGCTATATTTTCTCTCCCCTGTTCAGCTGAGGAAGGGGAGTGATACAGTGGCTTTAGTGGGCACCTGTATTTTCACCACTTTCAAAAGTATTTTGCATTCACTTAAGGATTCTGTAGTTGAAAATTAACTGACTACAACTCATCCTGAATTGTGGTGATTCAGAATCAAAGCAATATAATGTTGTATTGGTTAAGTCGGTTTATGAAGGGGCAGAATTACAGAAATATAGTTTCTTCAGATTCTATTAACTATTGCTAGACAGTAGCTATGAAGAGTGCCTGTGTGGGACTGTACTAAAGACTGAGACTGGCTGTATTCCACATAAGCCAAGAAATGGAAAGAAAATATTAAAGGGAATCTAGCTATCAAAATTATTCCATCTGGTACCTATGAGGAAGGTGTAACTCAAAAAGGGTGTGCTGAAGAGAAGCCATCATCAGAGAGAAAAGCAAGATTAAGAACACAGAGTGGTGGAGAAACTGAAACATTAACAGAAGAGCTTCAGTGCTCGTTTGTCGTGATCTGCTGAAGGATATTACTGCATTATAAGGAGCAGGATATTAAATGAGTTTGGACTGAGAGGCCAAGTTCCAAATGCCTGGCTTTCTCGAGCAATGCCAGGAAAATGCATTTTCTAGAACAATTACCAGGCTTGTCCTAGAACAGTGAGTTTATTACAGAGTCATGCCCGAATGTGTGATCACAATTGAGATTTTGCAAGGATGTATGGGCGGTAATTCCAAAATGAGTAACATTACCAAAGAAATAATAGTAGCAGTTCTTTCTCCTGAAGAGTATCAGGATTAAGAAATGCAACTGGGGCTTCAATAATGATTGCAGTTCAACAATTAATCCAATTCAATGGATCAAGAAATGCAATTGGGTTTCAGTAATGTCCTTACTTCTAATTTCGGACCACAGGATATCTACCATGATATCTTCATCTTCTCTCATCTGCATCACTCCTAAAACATTTCTGGCAAAGTCAAGAATTTAATTTAGCTTTTGTGAGTCTGAGATTAACATGCTTATAATGATCTTATTCTTACGCTAACAAAAATAGAGTGCCAAATGATACTGGGAATAATGAAGGTTATGGTAGAAGACCTTGACATTATTTCACAAAAGGGAAACAAGAGACAATGATGTAAGTATCAGCTTTTCACTTTTGAAACTGGATTCAAACTCTTTCTAAGGTGAAAATGATCTCATGCTAATTTCCAACTGTTCTTATCACAAAACCACTACTCAGTTGGCATGATTTCTTGTTGACAAACCCAGGACTGACTAAAAGGGATAGCACAACTAGGACTGAGAAGTATTGCCAGGATTGAGCTAGCCTGCCTGCAACTGGTTTGAGACGGTGCTTTTCTTCATTTTAATATGAAAAAACCTAGTGTGATTATCTAACCTAAAGGAAATCCCGTATAACTTTGTATTAGCACAAACCAAATGAACAAAACTGAAAATATGCCAATCTACTGTTAATAACTGCCAAACTTGGATAATAACTATTATTCATAGTTTCTCAGATTGTTTTGGGAAGGAGACAGCATGTCACCAAACTTCTAGGTAAGGCTAGTTTACAAGCTAAGCTAACTGGGAGGCTTATTCTGTGGAAGCGATACACAATACTGTCATAACAAAAGCTTCATGTTTGGCAGAACAATCATTCTCCCCCTTGATCCTTCTTTCTGGGATCTATAAGACCCTGCAATTTTCAGATAGCAATGGCACAAGATCAAGGTTATTACTATTTTTTTAAGACAGCACTTTTTAACAAAAGGAGAGAGCACAGAAACAGCCAGGCAGCAGTTGCACATGTGGCATTTATGTTTTGTAATAATTTCAGTCTGAATCCTGCCAATATCACTTCATCTCAAGCCACTTGCTGGGACGCTGAGCACATCCATCCTCTCCTGTAGGCTTTATTTCTACTCAACAAAGAGACTATGCTTGGCTCCAGACACTATTAGTCTTCAGTTTCATGGGCACAAAAACAACTCAAAATCTACTATGAATAGTGAATAGGAAAAAACCAACCCCTTAGCAGTCAGTAGCAGGCACAGCATCATGGAAGGGCTCTCCATTAGCAGAGAGCTGCCTTGTAAAAATAATACTTGGCAGAAACAGGACTTGCAGCACATTTGAGAAGGGCAACATTTTAGAAAGATTTCACGATTTTCCATAGTTTATTCCAAGATTTTTTGACTAATCTCCAATCTTTTTTAAGCACTAACCATACTCTCAGGTATCACTTGCATCTTACAAAATTCCATAGCCTGTCTACCAGCAACTTTGGTAGTACAATAGTTATTGTCACTAAACATACATAAAATGCAAGATAGTGTGCCTGGTCAGCACACGGTTACCTGATGATCTGGACTCCAGCTGCCCTCTGCAGTTTTGACCTGCTCTGGTGCTGAGGAGCTGGGCCCTAGCCTGTGAGGCACCGGCCCTGCTAGCTGTGGGACCGACTGTGCTCAGCTGCCTCTCCCACAGGCAGCAGTAGCCCCTCCATCATGGCTTCTGGTGTGGTGGTATCTTTACACCTCTGGAAACACAGAAAATTGACAACAAAGAAGGTTTGGTTTTCAATCAGATCACTTAAAAAGTTCAGATCACTTTGACAGTTTGGGCATTCCTTGATCTTCAGGAACCTCCATATGCCACCTGCACCTCTAATAAGACTAATGAACTGGAGCAGCTGGTTGATCTTCCCAGAGACAAAAACTTCATTTCTCTGAAGCTTTCATATAAATTCTCAAGAATAATTTCTCTCTCTCCAAAGAGCAGCTTGGAGGAGGAGGAAGCAACATTCTTCAATTTTCACACAAGCTTGTTTTCAGTTTAATTACACTTAAACTTCTACCGTATTCCCAGGAAAAACACTTTAAAAGATAAGAGTCGTGTTGTGGCATGTGGCAGCCTATGTCTACAGAACGTATGATGTGTATCATTTTAGAGTCAGGCTGTGCTTTGAGACGTCAAGGGGGTAAAAAAAACCAAAGTCACTTCAAGACTTAACATTCCACCCTTGCCTGTACTCAACATTTTGTAAACTAAGAGTGGCAACCTGGACATCCTATGAACTACTGTAGCAACAGATATCCCAAGAATGGCAGCGCTCTCGGTACAGTCTGGATGCAAAGGATTAAGATAACTTCCAGCACTGTAGAAATGAAAAGGTTATGTGCTTGTTTAAATTTATTCTCTGGTTCCTAGACAATATATTGTCAGTATACGCTCCATCAATATACATATCCTTCTCTGGAGGAAATCCTTGCAGAAAATTTTTACAACATGCCTCTTACTCAGGTAAAAACCTGGTATCACTTTTGTGCCCAGTGATACAATGCAATATGCTCAATACAATCACAGATCATTATCTCTTGTTTTCTAAGATAGAAAGTTACAATTCCTTACAGCACTTGCTATGTGTAAAAAAACCCCAAACCGGTGCTGCCTCTGCTGGAAGGTGGACTTTTGAGGCTTGTACACTTCTTAAAGTGCTCTAAAAAGACAAAGCTCTTTTGAAGTGACTTTAGTGACATGGCTGACAGATAACAGTTAAGCTTCTACCAATTGAAGTGTGCATCCTGGTTATATTACATTTACTCGTAGATTTTAAGTTTCCTCCCATGCCTCTCATTATTCAAATTATTGAGTAGCTAAAAGTGAACTGAACTGTTTTAGCAATAATGGATCATTACAATTCTAGTCCAAGATAAAACTTGTGGAGAGAGCTTATTATAAAACAAGATCTTTGAATGAAGAGGTTAATGAGGAATATATGGCAAATCCAGAATCACTCAGCCAATAATCCTGTGAAGTATAGTTTGTTTTGGGTATTTATTCTATGGTGTTTAGTCAGTTCCTTTGGTATGCAAAAGAGGAAATCAAAATGATGTGCATTCTTACAGCATTAGCGTGTAACTCATGAAGATCCGGCTTTCTACAGCATGTATGAAGCGACCTTTCTTCTCTTGCAGATATAATTGTTAAGAGGCATTCTTACTCCATTTTTGTTAGAAATTAGAAGATGTAGTTATCAGATGATGTTTACATAACACCCCCCCCCCCCCAATACATTAGTCCTCCTTTTAAATTGGCATACGCCACTGCTGTGGCTTAAGATGGCATACTGATGCATATATTATAAAGAAGAAGACTTATATATAGCCAATCCGCTCAGCAAGTACTGAATTTGATTCCTCTGTTTAGAATTTCTGAGTCAGTCAAGTAGACATATTTGATAGGAATGTGATCTAATTGTTTTACTGCTAAACCTGAAACAGTTGCTATTAGGAGCAAATTAGCAAGAGACCTTTGGATAATTCTACCACTCAAATCAAAGCCTCAGTCAATTAGCTATCTTAATAAATAACAGTTCCCTAAAAAGAGGCAGGAAAAAAAGACTAAACAAATATGCAAAAAAACCCTGTAAGATGAAAAATTTAACAATTTCCCAAAGGTCAGGAAGGAAGCCAGGATCTAAATTAGATGAAAGGTTTGATTTTTCTACTATTTTGTTTTTATTCAGGCATATTAAAACCAGAATAAAATCATGTTAACATACTGATTTTTTCACTGTGGTCACACACCGTACCTGTGTAAAAAATTCAGTTCAGCTGCATGTAGCGAGAGTCCATCTGGTAGCTTAGAGCAAACAGTTTGGTCAGAAGCAATCACCAAGTAACCAGAGGCTTTTGGCTTTTTGTGGCCCTTTAGCTGTCTTGGAAGGGAGAATGGATGCCCTGTACAGGGATGGTTGAATTCTTCATGGCATTAGTGCTTCCCTATGCAGAGAACATACATTACTCTATCACCTACATACATGTATAGTTGATCAATTTGTCCCTTGCTTTTCTTTTGCCTAAGCTGATCCAGACATTTACTTCACATATTTTACTGTAGGTCTTGAATTCAGCCCAACCAACAGGTTGCTAATGGAGCAAACTGTACATTTCATTGCTCTAGAACATATCTGTATTCTAAGCATGACTTTTGGGAGATATGATGCTGTATGTGCTTCTGTTTTTGTAGGGAAAGATATGTAGAATTAATAACATGAAATAACATACCAACCTGTAAAAAACCACCAAGAAATTAGAAGTAAGGAAAAATATGCCTTGCAAATATGCAACAGCAATGGAATTGATGGTATGGTACAGGTTCTTATGATTTGGAATTCAGTCCATAGGAAGCTCCCGAATATGCAAAGGAGAAATAACCCCTAACCCAGCATTCCTGTACTGTGTTGTTGCTGAATAATGTATTCTATAGTTGCATTTTAAAAATCTACATTTAAAATACTGACTTGGCTGACAAAAATTGCCCAGCACAGAGTGGCTACCTTTCAGCAAAAAAGAGCTTTGTAAGTAACACTAAAGGGTAAAATCATGTCATAAATCACTGCACGTTTGGTTACTAGCAGTGATAATATATAGGGAATTAACTCACCTGGTAACTTAATTCTGCTTCTGTTAAAGACAAAAGCAAACTCTTACTGTCTAACATTGAAATAGAACAGAACTCTCAATATGCTGAGGAACTGATAGCACTGTGCTCTACAAATTATAATGCTGCACCATTTCCTCTTAGCTGATTATAATTCATACTTTAACACTGTGATTAAATAAATTCAAATAAATCCAAATATCTATAAAAAAATAGTCTTTGACTTAAGAGTGGTCTTTGCATCTGAATATATTATTGTTTACTCTCATTTATCACATGTAAGTGCCCAGTCTTTGGTCATAACAGTTTTTCTACACATGTAGGATATTATTCATAATGTGCATTTCATTCATACTGCAATATAAACAAGATACATCAAAATATTTTAAATTAGTTTAAAGTTTCAGTTTTATATACTTTTATTACAACTGTTTTAAATCAATAGAGCTACTTATTAAAAAGTCTTGAATAGATTCTATGAAAAGAAGTTAAATTTATGATGTTTAGTATTACCCATTATACAGTTTCTTTATTTTTTGCTCACTTGATCATGCTGTGAAAAATTCATGAATATTTAGCCATTAAAGAAATGCAAAATTTTCATTACCATTTTATTGAAAACTTGACATCTTAAAATACCATACATACCATTAGTATTCTAGTGCATTGTCACCTTATTGAAAAATGCTGCTAAAAAACAATACCACCATTCAGAGAAAAAAAAATTGTCCGCCCAAGGCTATTAACTATAGTTCTACACATACATTAGTGACAAATAAGTGAAGCAGCCAATGCTCACAAAAGATGTCACTAAAATGCTAGGAAACAACTGTAACCATAGAAACCATCTCACACTGCAATCTGAACATCTTTTGTCAGTGTTTGACTAGAAATGAGATGCTTAAAATCATTAGGCTATCAAAAAATCTGAAGTCTGTTCATTGAAATTTACATATTTAAATATTTTGAAACCTGCAAAAACTTCAACATGATACTTTCATAAAATATTGTTTCAGCTCCTAGCCCTCAACTATCACTTTAGCTATAATAACAAGGATTATACAGATGATTACTCCCTCCCCCAAAGTCTCCCAGACCAGACCCTGTTTTTAGCATACACACACTAGAAGAAGAACCTGGGCATTAAAAAAAACACCACAAAAAACTGGGCTGAAAAGTGAAGAAAATTTACCTAACTCTCCTTAATCCAAATTATTCACAGCCATGGTAATCACCATCTTTACTTACTGCTTTGGGTTTTACAACTATAACATAAACTCCATCCACCCTACTGACAGGATTAGTGATACTGTATAATCTTCATGACTTCAGGTAAAAAATTGTCTTAAAAATTGACAACAAAATACCTGCATGAGAAATTTTCTCAACAGAATTTAAAAGTTTGAGAACTTTGGAAGGTGAAGTATCTCTCCAGTAGGCTAATGGCTTCTTATTAACAGTACCTAATAAAAGTGGCCTGTACAACTTCTGGCCTATAGAATACTAGTATATCCCAGCCTTTCTGTACAGTGACTGATCCTGGAGGAGCATGTAGGAAGGCAGCCTTACTTCTTTTTGCAGTAGGGCTCTGTGTTACAGTAAATCTCTGTTAGTCTGAAAATCTACTGTAGAAAGGCAAACCAGGGGTATAAATGGTTATTAATTCTTTACTACAACAAATTGCAATGGCAGAAAGGACAGCTAACGACAGATGTGCTGTTGTTTGCAGGGAAGGCTTCTGGGTATTTAATAGAAAAAAAACATTTCCAATTATGCATGAGCAATAATTTACCAATAATGGACTATGAAATTTTTGAGATACAGATTACAGATATTTTTAATAGAAAAGCCAAGGATTGAAATAACCTGTACAGTTTCTTTCCATTATCTTTTCCACCTGAACTTTCAGGTGCATATGGGCAGTACTACCAAGAGTCTGTTATGCAATACAGTGCTTGATTTCTCTATTTAATTTTTCATGGCTTTAAGCAAAATTCAGTGGGCTTATAAACAATGGATTGCCAAGAATCAAAGACTGTAAGCTTGTCCTTGAAAGCATTGTTTGGCCATTCACTGTGCTTTAACATTTGTAAAAGACTGTGGAGAATTTCAAATTCCCCCTCTTCTCACCACCCCTATCCTTTGGTGGTGGAAAAGGTCAGACTTTGAGGCCATCAATCTGATGCTTTCACAAGTAATGAACTGGTACATTAACTGGTACATTAGAACTGTTAAGAACGCCTTTCTTATGATTGGAAAACAATCTATTATAATTTTCAAATTTTGAATTGGTTATTTTTATCCACAAACTAGATTGCAAGTGAAAAAAGGCAAAAGAGGAAGAAATGAAGAAATATGTCATGTAGTTCATTACAAAGTGTTTCTATTATGTGTGTTTTACCAATGAGCTTCAGAGCATTAAACATAAGAACTGATATATTTTAAATACCACCAAGCTCATTCTGTAATTAGTAATTTACTGATATAATACAGACTTCAGGGAGGTTTTGTCTACATAGAGATTGTGCTGCAAAACTTGAAAGAAATCACAGGAACAGAAGATGCAGAACTAAGACTATTGTTTCAGAGGCAGTAAACATAAGCACAAAGGTGAAAAGAGTAATTTTTTTTCTTGGTTCATTTTCTGAAAATGAATGGCTCACAATATTTTAAAGATGATGAATCAATCCTTTTCAAGTAATGGGATGAAATATTCTATGCAAGCACCTGATCATTTTTGTCTAAATTCATGAGCTTCAATATCCAAATCCATCTTTGTCCTGCATCATATACACATGTATACAACATATACACATGTATACAAATACATATATATGTTTGAAGTGTGTGTTACTACCACTTTGTTGCCTGTAGCTCATTGTCTTTCTATTGCATAAAGCTATTGTGAGTAATATTAATCTCTTAGAGAAGGTACAGAAATGGAAATGGAAAAACATTATGAACTAGGATAACGACTTATCATTTGATGGTTCTTATAGTTTTTACTGTGTTTGGTTTTCTGATGGTGAAACAGCAAGTCTCAGTTTCACCAAATCACTTATACAAAATTGCTCCTGTGGATGCCTGATGCATTTGTTGAACGTGCTTTTCTACTTCATATGTTTTACAGAAAGATTATAGAAGTAGGAACCATTTTCCTTATCCTCATTAGTAAGTCTTGTGTTAGTACTATCAGATACAAATATATAGTACGCACTGTAATAAAATGACACATATAATTCTACAAATAGTGAGATAATGTAAATATCTATTATTAATAAAGACATTGACTTAAATGATGTTGACAAAACCATGATAACTTCCCACCTTCAAAACCTTTAGCATTACAGGAATACCAACACTCTAAAATTGGAAATTAGCAAGTCCTACATCTACATGATTCTGCTGATGGCAGAATCTACATTATTTCTGCTATTTTGAGCTAATTCAACAGTTTTTATTTCCTGAAAACAGTTGACACAAAATTATGGAGAGCAGGTCTGTTGCAGCAGCAGAAAAGGATCTTAGTCTCATTCACACACACATGCTCTTTCTTGAAGTCATATGTTATAGGCATCCCAGGGAAAATAAACACATATTTTAAAACTTCTACATTCATCAGCACTTTCCTACAGCTAACTGGAAGGTATTTATTGATTATACCAATTTGTTTTACTAAGCAGTAGAATTTGCAAAACTGAAGCTGTGAGATGTGTAATAATTTGAGCTTTTTGCACTTTTGACCTACTTTGAATCATATTTTGTCATCTATACTAATATTTTTCATAAAACTGAATTCCACATTCAATAAATTCACTCAAGATGGAGATAATAGTTGGGGTTTTGTTGTTGTTTTGTTAATTTATGTGCATCATCACTTATGTATTTTTCCATGAGTATTTAGTATAAGGTTGTATATAATCCTCAGCATCTGGACGTTCCTACAACTTCCTTTGTCAA
The DNA here is from genome assembly GCA_013398155.1 of Pedionomus torquatus. Lineage (NCBI taxonomy): Eukaryota > Metazoa > Chordata > Aves > Charadriiformes > Pedionomidae > Pedionomus > Pedionomus torquatus. The sequence continues at coordinate 148,726 of VZRU01002992.1, forward strand.
CTGCAAAGTGTGACAGTATAGCATCCTCTCACAGTTCTGGATCATTATGCATTTTTTGCCTAGTAATGGAGTAACCTACACCTTTGCTAATGTATTAAATGCACTGGTTTTCTATTTGATTTTGAGTACAGTCTAATAACTTATTTCCTAATGTTACTCAATAATTGTTCTTGGCTATGTTGGGTGACTGCTTTTCTCTTTGTTCTTTCTGTGGGCAGAAATTAGTATCAGATGAGCAACTTAGGGTAAACCTGAAGTGGCTCAATGAGGATGTTGGACCTTTCCTAAGTACAAAATTCTACTCCAAAAAAGAATTAAGTAAATTGATAGACAGAGGTTCATAAACAAATACTAATGAAAACAGGTAGGGATGCACCCTCTAGCACCCCCTGAAAAAGATGTGGATGCTGGGGAGCAGGAAAGGAATGGGCTGCAGGAAGTGGCCACTTGCTTTCATTAAGTATCATCTCCTGTTGCTGTTGCTAGAGACAGAACACTGCTCTGGATCACCAAGCTTATGTGTTCAACCCCAGTGGGGCAACTCTTTGGTGTGTATCTTAACGAACTGGAGGCTTCCTGTCTTGGATTCTAAGGCCCACTTCTAAGACCATTTATTTATTTATTTACTCAAGTTGGCTAAAACACATTGAACATTAGCTTAGTAACAGGCTTATTGGATTCAGCTATGCATTTGTAATGTATTATTTACTTCATTTATACCCTTGAATATTCAGTAATCTAAATGATAATTTAGTTCTTTCAGCAAACTGACAAATGGCGTCATCTCATAGTGGTAAATTCTACATACCTGTAACTGTTAAACAATATGTGGATTTCTATTCATATAAATATTTTATGTTTCAAAAATCTCCAGCAAAATGTAATAATATTTTTTCAGTAAAATTATTGTTACTGTAACTAATATTTTAATATAAAGAATAATATTCCTAGATCAACTTCTTAAATTTCTTGGGTTTTTTGCAATTTTCGTTTGCAAAAAAGTCTTTGGATCATAAGCTTGCACTGTCTCAATGCTGTGATGTTTATATTTGCAAGAAATTGATATTTCACATATTTCTTTCCATATGAATTATATAATGAAATCCTTTACATAAAGATTAATTGCATCTTGAGAGTTAGATAATATATACAGTAGCATGCCAGATCTTTTGTGCATACTCATAACTGTTTGATGTTTTGGACTTCAAACTTCATATGCTCTTGTATCATTAAATGACAACATTATGATATATCTGACAACTACATTGACTTGAAGCAATGTTTTGCAACCTTTGTTAGTGGGCATGTCCTCACGTTCCCAATCATGAGCCACACTTGTAGACACAGTTGTTAGGAAACCAGAAGAACACATACACCCCTCATTTTCTGTGATAGGAAACTTGTAGGAATGCTCCCTGATGCATGATAAAGGTTGCTGCAATTTCTCCGCATGTCAATCTTTTTAATTGCTGTTACTGTTCCGCTCTATTCTACCACAGTCACACTTCAAAAATTTTTTTTGCTTGATTAGGATAGAATGTCATTATCCAGACACCAAACATTTCAGACATGTACTGTTATCTCCAAAGCAGAGAGAGAAGACTTTGGGTAAAATTCCAATTCAGTCAAGATTATTATGAAAAATGCCACATTTGCCTTCAGCAGATATACATCTGACTATATTGAGCAGTGAGTTTCATCTGTATTTCTTGTATTCTGTTAAGTAGACTCCTGATATTAGAGCCAGTAATTGTATTTCCACCTCAGGCTTTGCTTTGGTCATCATAAATGCAGAAAATGTAGTTACGGGATATGACTAGCCAATGTAATGTTCTATCTATAACTGAACTTTAAAAGGAAGCAATTGACTAAAATATAAAATGGCTATATTGTAAGTTATTTGCAACTTACATTTGTTTAGAATTTATCATCAGCCTAAGTTATTACAAAAGATGTTTTGTTCAGCAAGTTAAGACAAAAAACCCCAACCAACAAAACCAGGGAAAATGAATTATTTTGTTCCCATAATCAGTGAATAAGCAATGCTTCTTTTTATGCAGAACAACAACATTGTTACTGCTAAGTCAGTCCTGAAGACGTCTAGGGCTCTGATTTTGCATCAATAACTGTGAAGTACTACACCTAAATGAAGTATTACCATTAGACACAGTTTAGCACAACGTCTCTGCCAAGACAAAACTGATCATTAGAAAATGAAACCTAACAGAAGTAAAAGCACATTTTCTTCTGAACTTTAATGACACATGATGAACTAATGCAATTAATGATATTCATAGGCATATCATATAATTCACTAGCTAGACATTACTCTGTGTAGAAATAACATATATTAAAAATAAATAAACTGAACACAGTGCATGGAATAAGCAGATTACCATTTTTACCAAACAGATCCTGAAACGTACAGAAATTGCAGAAATGGGACTGAGAGTTGATATGATCCAGGGAACTTGGCTATACTGAATATCGAGCCTTCATGCCTTCTCACATTCAGTGTTTTTTATTGTAACACCCAACTTTCCACAGCTGAGCTAAGCAAACGCCAAAATCGTACTCCTACTTTACATTTACAAAATTGATCTAGTAATTATGGTGATGGAAAATGTAAGATTTACAGTTTGTTCAATCTTTAATATGCCACTGTTAGTGCAGTAACTCCACTGACATGGCATTAAAAAAAAAAAAAAAGCCATGCTTAATGATTTAATGTACCCAAAGGTATATCCCGACTGCCTTAATAGTGGCAATTTCTGATTTGAAGCTTGGAGTGTTTTAAATATCCATTATTTATGTTTTCACAGTCTACCAAATAACTTTACACCCAGCATTTGTACTCCTTGAGTACAAGTACTAGTGCTAATGTTAAATAGGTTAAAACATTTATATAATATTTCATTATTAAAAATCCTTTGTCAAGCCAATTATATCAGCAGCATTCTGATACTCATGCTTGTAAAGAGACTGAACTTCCACAGTGGATCACCAGACTGCCTGCCAGGTCATCTGAGTTGCTAACATCAGTAGAATGAAGATGGCATTCCACAGCTCAGAAATGCAATCTATTCCTTATGTATGGAAAGTATTCATCATTTTTATTCTTAATGATATAGGATTGCTTTCACATATTGAAATTACATTCAGTACACCACTGAGTAGGCCAAGATATTTTATAGCATTTATAAATATTAATCTTGTTATTTCAGTCTCAGCTGTTGTTTATTGTCAAGCATAATAATGGATTCAAAGCTTGACTACAAATATAAGCAAAAATACTGAAGAACGGGGGTATTATCTCAATTTTTCACTGAAAACTATTTTCACTGATTTTTTTTCAGAGATACAAAGAGATCAAAAGATTTAATCTGGAATAGTTTGATGTTGCAGCAGCTGATTGCAATCTCTTCCAAACATCATAAAGAGCAACCTGTTCCACATTAGGTATCAATATGTTTTCGCTTCTGTAGTAAATCAGGAGCAGCCCTATCTATAATCTCTTACGTAAGTGATGGCTAAATCTATACTAATTAATTAAACCATTCAGGACTTGAGTTCTGGCACTCTCATGTGATCATCCACATCACTTAGCTGTTGGGTGTATTTTTGGCCTGGATCAGCTGGCATTCTCCTTGCCAAGAGCAGGCACAGCACAGCACACAGCACAGAGTGGGTGGGGAACTGTTCTCAAGAGACCTCTGTAGGGGCAGCAGAAGGAAAAGTGCAGAGGGAGAAGGAGGGCTTCCCTAGCTCTGCAGGCATTAACCACACCTGCATCTTGCCACTAACGATGGTGAAGAATCATTACCAGCAGATATGGCCAAATTGATCTGTCAAAAAGAGAGGCATTTCTGACTGAACCATTTTACTGTTTCATACAATTACTTCATCTAAAACATATGAAATAAAGTGCCGCTACACTTCTTCCCTCAAACTTGACCTGTGATTTTCCAGCACTGAATGCTACTACCTTCCTACAGGTAGCATAGTACAACATAGCAATACCATTATTTTACATGTAAACAGACTGACCAGCTCACAATCCCTTCCCTATTAGTTCTAATTTCCTCCAGGTGCCTGAGAATAGTTTTTCCATTGGGATATGCCAACCTTTGAGATTGCCATCAGTCTTAGGAAAGTGGCAAGTGACAGTCCCAAAACACTGGAGCTAATAGTTTTGTGAAAGTTCTGGAGAAGGGAGGGAAAGACAGAGCACAGAAAGAATATTATATTATTCCCTGAGGCTGTAATGCTTTCTAGATCTACCATTTCCATTTGCCAGGAGTTCTTAGGGGACAAATTCATACTTAAATGACCCTTCTCACTGGCAAAGGTGTAGTCACTTCATTTTTACTTCAGCTTTACAGTCTTGTAAATGGATAAACCAGAGGGTTTATGAAATAAAGATCAGAATATTTTTAATTTGAATATTTTACCAACGTTAGGGATTTGTGGACCATTGCTTAAAACACTTCATGAACTGATCTACTTCTAAGTTTCTCATTTAGTGCCATGCAGCTCCTTTCTTCTATGAGCCATTCTCTCTTTTTTTATTATATTAAGAATCGTTCTGTAGAAGGTAGATCTATGTTGACATTGTCTCCTGAACAGGGAGAACTGGAATTAGATTCTCAGTTTTCCATACATTTGGTGAAGCCGGTAACAAATAACGTGCAAGGAAAAAATAATGCTTTTTTCTGCTGTCTTTAGTGTGGTGTGCTCTAGGTAGCTAAAAAAAGGTCCTGTCCCCCACAACAAAAGAAAAATGCCTGACTGATTATCTATTGGCAAAGGGTTAAGTGTTAATGGATTGGGAACCTGAAGATTTAAGTGACCTTTTATATGCTTTGCAGAATTTATGAAATTTAGATGATTCAAGGATAATGAAGCAATGAGTAGGGTTTCTGAAGCTTTCAGTGATGCTTAAATGTTGGACCTGCTGTTTAAATACATTTGGGATATCTCATCCTAAATGTTTTTAGAATAAGCACAACTCAAAGGACCTCATGGCTGGATGCCAGGAAGTTCTCACAGAATGGTGTTTTCAAAACCTGTAAGGCAAAATGACAAACAAAGCACTGCAAATGTAGTTTCAGAACCTGAGACCTTCAAATTGCAACACAAAGTGTTTTTAGAATGTGCTTAATTCATTATTTTGTTATCGATGCTCTGAATAAGACCCTCCTGCCACTGGTTTAAAAAGCAGTTTCTCAAAGTGAAATCTAATTCCATCATTAGGGGACAGATTGTTCTAAGAAGCTGGATTAGAGCAGCATCAGCATGAATTTCAAAAACTTGCATGGAGCTATAAATATAATGTGCAATATTTTGCAATATCTAATGTGTTTTGGTCTAATGTTGAACATGCCCCATTGTTAAAACCAGCTGTGTTCTTTCACTTTTCATTTCTATAAAGCTATGATAAAGGCTGTCAAAGCAAACCCCGCAGCACCAGCCTTTCTTGATAAAAGTTCTGTGTACACAGTACATAGTAATCTCAAGATGGAACTTTGTTTCAAACCAGAACAAAATCTTCAGCTAATTATAAGTGAACTATATTAAGCACAAAAGGCAATTTCAATTTATACTGAACAAAGTTGCATTTTACTCTTTTCTTTCAAATGCATTTGTCGTGGTTTCTGAAACTAATTGAAAATTCATTTTGCTTAATTTTCTAAGGTTATTTCTTTTATTGCTTTGAAGTAGTCTATGTAATACTGTAACATCTAAATCCCCCCAAAAGAAGATTAGTGGGGTGGGTTTTTTTGGTGTTAATTTGTATTTAAAGCTTTAGAATAAGAAATGAATCATTCTTTTCATTCCTTACATCACATTAGTGCAGCAATCACTAAACTAACACTCTTATTATGAACACATTCAAAGCACTTGGAGGAAAATTGCCAACAGAAGTACTACATAAAAATAGGTCTGCTGTTTAACAGAAGAGGATTAAAAATAAAATTGTAGTTTATAGGTGACAGGTTAAAAGAAAAAAAAAATTGCATACTTTTATTTGTTTTGACTTTTCTGTATATGATGTAAAGAAAACCCAAGGAACATTTATTTTTTCTTTTTTTATTCTCCTAGCTATTTTTTCTGCTATGTTTATGGAAAAATTATGGGACTGTCTCTTTTCTTGAAAGCTTTATGACCAATGAAAATTCTCACCTCCTTTTGGAGTTAGTGACAGGATTTGGCTGGATCCAGGTAAAGACAGAAAGGTCCTAGATGTATTTCCTTGGCTCTACCTGCTTGAGAACCTTTGAGGGGCTATTTTCTGTCAGCAACAGTAAAGTTTATGAGCCAGCGTTCAGTCCAGATTTAGATCTGGTAGGAGCAATCATGTCAACAAGAAGACAGGTACTAAGGTAGGTAACTTACTACATGGGAAGGGTACTTGCCTGACGCAGCGCAGCTTCTAGGTTGGAGCAAGACCCTACTAGGGAGTCTGGGACTGGATCAGATGATGTGCTGAAAGAGCAAGTTAAGTACTTCCAGAAGCTGCTGGGCTGGCATATGGCTTCCTCCTGGGATGTAGGAACTTACTGGACACCAAGCATTGCATAATGTGGCACCATCCCAGGATGCAAATAGAGTTTTCTACTAGTCCCTTGAGACTAGGATTGAATTCTGTATGTTCCCTGGTTTGTTTACTGTGTGTAGGAGCCGCTGTAATCCAGCAGCAACCATTCTGCAGCCCAGATACTGAGTTCCAAGCACTTCCTCTTAATTCTCAGATCAAAGGAGAAATTGGGAAGAAACAGTGTGAACCCAAGTTAAGAAAGAATCAAAAAGACTAGAGGAGCAAAAGTTTATTTTAAACGCATCACATCATCATTGCAGTTTCATCTTCCTACTCTGGGGTCTGTAATGCTTCTAAAAAAAATAGGCTTACTGTCAGTGGGGACTTGCTGAACAGAATTCAGAGAGGTTGGCAGAAGTGACTCAGAGTCAGCTCAAGACTTCTCAGTGGTGTTAACTGATTTTTGTTCCCTAAAGCTAAAGATATAACTATACATCTGAGACTATGAGAGAGGATGAGAGTTCGAGAGAGCAGTGATTTCTTTTTCTACTATTAAAGGACTAGAAGAGATGTTTGCTTTTGATGATTACTTCAGCTTGAAGGGCTGAGGAACAGCCATATTGACTTTATCTGAAAGTGCAGGTAGGAGGCAGAGATTAATAGGCTGTTTTGCTACTTTTACCAAAGCAGCAGAGTCTGAAACCTGTTATTTGAGCCAATCTGATGTTCTAGGCAAATTGTAAATACCTAAACCTGGCCCTGGTTTGGCATCCCCAGGACACTGTTAAAAGGAGAGGAATCAACTGTGTAAGAGAAGAAAGGAAAGGAGTAAGAATCAAGCAGCACCCAGGGCACATAGGGACCAGCTCTTCCTCAAAAAATGGTTATCAGTTGTTTAGTGCTTATTTGCCTTTATTTAATTCATAATTTATTTAATTAGAAACCAGACATAATCTTTATTAATGTATGAGAGAAAACTCAAGGTCTGCTATGCATGGAATTTGGACCCAGAATGCAAAATAAACACACAAACCTGTGGTTAACCTTATCACAGTCTACCGTGCACCTGTAATAGATGGCTGTTTGTGTGTCCAGCACACAGGACCTTCAATACATATTATAAAGCCATAAGGTGTTAGGACTCCTAACCCATTCTGCCCTCCTCTAGAAGATTAGGACCATGGGAAGGTTCTTGATGTGTTCAAAGTTACCAGCCCAAAGTGCATAAGTCCTCTCTATTGATTTGATGACTAAAAGAAGTCAGCTGAATGGATGCTGATTTATCATTTTTGTTCTCCCAGTAATTTACTATTTGGTAAATGACAGAAACTGTGGTACATTATTTATTTGATTTGGTCATGACCAAGATCCAGGACGTGTCTTAGAAAATGTCACATTTAGTTCTGTTCCTGACAGCTCATTCCTTCAATTTCAATCTGTTAAGTTACAGGTTTAAGGGTCAATGCTCTTCTGATCAGGTTATCCTTTTCCATTTTCATTTCAGTGCTGAATGAGGCTTAGTCTGGCAAGCTGGGAGACACAGATAATTCATGATCTTGACAGCTACCTGTTTGAAGGCAAGCTTGAGACTAACATATATGATAGTTTTCAACTGTATTTCTGCCTATCAAAGGTGCATTAGGAAAAGGAGGGATTTTCATCTTCTTCCAGAAGGATAAAAGTAAAAGCCTGGTATCCAAGTTTACGTATTTGAAATCAGAGACTAGCTTGGGTGAATCCTGTCTCTGATGGAATAAGCTATAATCTTAGAGCCATGACATTGGGAGCAGAATTGGCTAGAAAAATATTACCTGGGTGTTTAAAGGTTCTTCTGTCACCTTATACCTGCCAATGGCAATTGCTAGGGCATTTTCTGACAGATTATTAGTGACCATTGCTTTTGAAAGATGTCTTTAGTATGTCAGAATGATGAAGATGATGAGGTGAGGTGATGAGTCTGGAGAGTAGCTCTCCTTTCTGTGTTAATTTAATGGGATGTCACTTTGGCATTTAGGTTTAAGCAAGCAGGAAAACCAGAAATATACATCGGAAAGGGCATTTTTCATTTCTATAAGGATTTCCCAGTTGAGCAGTGTGTCAGGCACACCCAAGACAATACCAAGCATGAATGTTACTGAGAAGGAAAGTTTGCTAAATACCAGATTCCATTCTATGTGAGAACAGTCAGACAACCTTGTTGGTCCTTCAGTCTGCTAGAGCTTTTGCAGTTCCCTGTCTAATCTCGCATATTCTTTTTTCGGGTGGCATGTCAGCACCGGAGGGACTCTGTGCTACTTAGAGGATGACGGATTCAGTAAATTCTTGCACAAGCAAGAAAGTAAGAAAAGTAAGAGGGGAATTAAGATGTTGAAGGTATGGAAGTCTGACCTTCAGGTGTTTCAGAATACAGTACAGGTGTATCTCTCCCCTCTTAGGGACAGCATGCCATGTCACACACCTTACAGGAATGGCTCCATTCATCTTGTTGAGCAGGCTAGACCCCCTAAGCTTTGGTTGGGATGAGCAGGAATTTAGGACAGGTACCAGGGCAATAATGCAATAATTTTTAATTGAAGTTGTCAAATTGAGGAAGGGAATGTAGCAGTAGGCTTTGTAAAGACCCTTACTATTTAATTCAAATGTGTTAGCATTTATCATAAATATCTAACAAGTAGTTAAAGGAAAACCTTTATTTGTTACAGTCTTCATGCTCTCTGATCCTGAAAGAAGGGATGATTCTTTGGTTCTATTGAGAGAATGCCATGGTGACTTCCTTATTCAGTGCAATAATTTCTTTTAAACAAAAAACTGTTATCAATGTTACTACTTACATACCCAGTTTCATACAGGTATAAATGCAGATTGGGTTAGAATTTGCAGCAGCAACTGTTGGTCTTTAAAACACAACTCTGTCACCTCCATGGCCCTGTAAGTAATGTAATCCATAAAAAGAAACAATATTCATCAACTGAAAAAGCAAGGGTGGTTTTAAAAAACATGCATGCTAAACATTTCAGGCCTTCTTAATATGAAAAAGACTTTAGGCCTTAAATTCTTTGTTTTTCACTCTTGGCAAATTACTGACATAGTACACTGATAGGAGACTTGGCTCTCTGTATTCTGGAGTTTGCCCTCATTAAAAGATGGTGAAGGCAGCTAAGATCTGCATTTTATTTCTGGTTGATTTCTTAGACAGTAGGACACCTTAATGTGTCTAATTAAAGTTGGTATGTGTTCTCCCAGTGACTGCGTGCAAGACTTGAGACAGATAAGAATGGTCTTGTGCACCAATCCGGTAACATTTTTCTATATATAGTCTTCATATATTAGTTAACTGTATACGAATTTGTGATTGACTTATTTAATATCTTTTAAGTATTTTATTTTGTTTGCTTACTTTTAAAAATATTTCAACTAAGTAAGATGTTCCTGCCTTATTATTTTGAAAGGAAAAGCATACAGATTATTTTAACAAAATATCATGTAAGATTTATGAAATCTTTGGACTCCATTTATCTTTCCTTAGGTACTGAGAAGAAAGACTGTCTCCCTGCAACTGTGCAGAAGAGGACAAACCAAAAACTTGCAATGCTGTAGGAAAACCCTACAGAAATGAAATAGGAGACACATATAGACACACACAGAGAAAATCAATGTTGTCATACACTTAACAATGAAATTGTTATTACTAGAAATTTATTGTTGTTTTAAAGTACACACTAACATCAACAATATTGGTTCTTAATATAGTAGTGGTGTATTTTCCTGTCTCCTAAATCAAAAAGAATACTGAATTGCCTGTGGCCATAGATGCTATTGAAAATGAACTGAAAAAGAGCATCAGAATGGATGCCCTTCTATGGATGCTGCATTTTTTAAATATTTGGAGATACATTTGATTATAGGTCAAGATGCATGACTCATTGGTATACACTTAATTTTAAACACATGAATAGTTTAACTGATTATAATGGGATTACTCAGATATTTATTATAAGTGATTTGCTGGGTTGAAAAAAATCATAGATTGAACTACACATGTGAAATAAAAGAACCTTTGTAAATTTCCTTTTCTGCCTGTTTAGTTCTTACTTTAGTCTCAAAATGTTCCAAACCCAAAATATTACTGTGATATTATGGTTCTTAAGTCTACTGAAAATGGGATATTGTATTCCAAGTTCTTTACATGCCTTTTGAAAATTTAAACCTGATTAATATTTCCACATCTTTCTAAGGAAGTTCTGTCTACAAGGATGAAAATATATTCCTTTCTCCCAGGAAAGAAGCTTCATCTTTATTTCTGGAGGCACTAATATTGGTGTGTGATAGATGGACAGAAAAATAAATGGAAACCTCTTATATATTCCTTCACTTGAGAGAAAATACACATTTCATTTTCCTCTCCAGCTGTTTCACTTCTGTTCATGTCTTCTTTGGATATATAAGGAAAATATCATAACTGTAGCTTCCCATTATATGTAATCTAATTTGAGCCTCATGACACATTTTATTAAGACTTCTAAATGATTGCTTAGATCTTAGAAGACATTTATATTTTTATTTAAACTGTGGAAGTCATAAAGGCTAATCGTCAATTCATATACCTAATCTTTAGCCTTGCTATGTGAAAAACATCTTCTTTATATAAAACTTACTTCATCAAACAGTCCATTGCATCTTTCCAAATAGTTATAAAAGGGATGGTATGCTTAGCAGTAAAGCAAATAAATTCAATCAAAAATATATTTAAAACACCTGGGTCATTTGTACAAATTCTAAGTATAGAAGGTATCGCTTTGCTATGGGAGACATAGCGAGACAAATAACTACTAGTAAAGTTATGTTTCATGATTCAGTAAAATGCAGCTTAAAGCTGGAGATGCAATCATCCATCCAGGTGAGAGAGCTCATGTTAAGAGTCACTTCAGGGAACAAATATGCACAGATGAATATTTGACAAGAGAAGCAGCATGCAAAACCAATTGGGTCCATGAAGAGTAAATACAAAAGAAGGTAAAAAATCTGCCAGTCATACCAATTTTGGCAATAGACTTCTGCTTTTAACCTTTCCCTTTACCCATTTAGATGGTGATCAACAGGATTTACAAATACATAATGAATGGCCAGTGCATATATGCATGAAGACCATACTGTTTCCATAGTGGGTCGAATATATCCTGAATAGATCAGATCTACAGCACATACACAGCAACTTCATCTATGTTTGTGCCAAATTTTTCCCAGGATGCCTCAAATATGCTGTGCATTTATGTAGCAAGTTCACATGTGTGCATATATATGCCTCCAGAGCTACTAACCCACTAATTCTGGAGCACAGACTAATAGTTTGAGCAGTCTGGTACCACAGGTAAGAGCACAGCATTGACACCCAGTAGTAACCCAGGTATGCCCTGTCTCTACACCATCTTCTCTGGGGCACCACTGAATTCCTGCATAGAAGAATGGAGGTTTCCTCTGTCCTTTCTTCACTTTGATCTCTCAACTCTAGCACTTGGCACAGAGTTGCGCCTTCACCCTGTGGCCTCCATGAGTGATGCAGTGACACAAACATAAGCAGCTTCATTGTAGCCTGGGGCCCTATATGCCCGATGGAGCACTTCACTGCATAGAAACTAGGAGAGAGGTTGTGGCCCCCCACAGCAGCAGCACTGAGTATGTGGAAACAAGTGTTTTCCCCAGTTTCATACCAGACCCTTCAGACGGTTTTCTGTATTGCAGGTGGGGCAGATGGTCTTTCTCCAAATTCAGAGTATGGTACCTTACTACTGAGAAACACAAAATTTAAGAAGTTTGTCCCTCTCAAAAGTTCTGTATTCTGGAAGGAGAAAATATAAAGGGTTTTCCGGACTCTGATCCTTCTCATGAGTTGACAGCTAGATCGTGTCTAGACAAGAGAAATACGTTAACTTGAACAACCATAGTGTATAGTTAGCTAAAGCTCATCAGCCAAAGGAAGAGAGAAAGAGAGAAAATATTTAGGTTGATCATCACTAGAGTTTCCTGACAAAATGATACACCATCCAGTGGAATGATTTCCTGAGGGAAATGATGGCAATGCCATCAAAAGAGAATTTTTAAACCGAATTTGACAAAAAGAAATGTGCTTCAGGAAAAAACCTTTATGTATCCTATGCCAAAGTAATATGCTGAGTACATTTTTATTTCTTAGATTTCTCTGATTCTCCATCAGTTTATGCTATGTATTAGAAAAACAAATGCTTTAAATATACAAGCTGACTACACAAACCCTAGCAAAATTATTTTCATCATTCTTACATAATCTTTCTAGATCATCCTTGATGGCAAGAAAGAATCAGATAATGTATTCAAATTACTGACAAGTATTTTCTAGAGGTTTTATCTTAACAATATAGGTTTAGGATATATACTCGACCCTTAAATTAATCTGGTTTTCTATTTTCTTCCAAAATAGAGTTAATTATTCCTGACTTTCTTGATTTAACTTACTTTTTTCCAAATAGCAAAAAAACATTCAATGTGCATCATTATTACATGATTCCAATACTCTGACATCTATCATAATGAATAACAATAGCTTGGTGTAAAGTTCATTTTCTCAGATAATGTTCAGAGACAAATAACTGGTGACCAGTCACTACAGAGAGGAAATTTTCTGTACTTTGAGCTTGCGTTGAAAGTTCTCACCTCAGAGAAGCCAAACCAGCATTATTCTTGAGTGAGTCTTGCTCCGCTCCTCTCTCTGCTGTTTTCCATATATTTTCTTGTTCATTTGTGATTTAAAAAATTATCTGTGCTCTAATGGAGTTAAAGTTTCTGTGTCATTAGATTGTCAGATTATGGGAAGATTTCTGAGACTCTGCTTAAGACTCCACAATTCATAGCTATTCTGTGAATTGGAATCACATTTCAAGAGTTTTGGTGATGAAAGTAATTTGGGTTTTAAGAAAATTCCCATGTTTTCCAAAGGGTGGACACTGGAAAAGATTAAAATAAACCTAGACTATTTTTCAGGTATGTTATTCATCTCTGCTTAACCAGTTCTGCGGTAGTCTCAACAGAATGTCTGTCACAGAAAAATATCTGTTACAGAACTGTTCATGAAAATTAAAAGCTTTTCATTTTGCAATGCATTATTACAGAAGCAAAATGGCATTTTCTTCATATTTAACAGACACTGTTTTACAAGTATGCTGAATAACAAACAAATCTCCAGAGAGCCAAGTACAAAACTCAGGAATACATTAGAGAGGAGGCTGAGATATGTATTTTTAGAAAATTGCTTTGTAGGCAACTGGCTACAATAGTTTTTACAGACATGATGATGCCTGACACTAACGGGCTTTCTTTTGTTAAGCAAAGGAAAGGGTTATGTGTTCATGTTCCTCTGAGCCTGCTCTGCATTACAGTAGCTTGTGTGTTTTAAAGAGATGTTCTCCAAGGAATCAGCTTACTGTGTTAAGAGTGGAGAGAGGGGGGAAGGAAAATGGAGCAAAATAAAGGCTCTTCCCCACATGAATAACCTGCTTAGTGTGAGGTGGAATTGCATTCACCTTCTTGGATTTTAAAAGCATTTTCATTTCACATCTTGTGCTGGGTGTGGGGGATGTAACAAAGTATGGGGCCCAAATCCAGAGTCATAGTTTTTGTGGTCAAACTAGTTTGGGCTACTAGGTAAAAATAAAAATTACTTAAATCTGATTTAAGTAATTTAGACTGCAATTCGATCTTAAATTTATTGATAGAGCTAGACCTAAACATTGTTTATATAAAGTAAAAGTGATTTATGTAAATACCTTATAAAAGTAATTATTTATTGATAAAATAGAACAGCAACAATGATTTATTTGTTAGGATTATTTTTAAAGACAGTATTAAGTAGAGAAAACAGGGGAGGTGACACAGAAAAGAAACATCTTAAATAAGGGGTGACTGACCATCTATCTGTAAAACTGAGCCTAAATAATCTTTTCGCTATTTTTTTGTGGTGACACCTGAGATCTCAAGGATAACAAGTATAAACTCCATCCACTCACAAGTCTCATTGAGAAATAGATTTTGTAGAATGCATGTAAAACCTTTTTTTTTTGTTTTAAAGAAATATATACCAAATGTCGATTTTTAGTGTTCACAGCTTCATCTTTTCGGAAGCTAAGGCTACCATTCCTTAACCAGCGCATATTGTGATTTCCAGCTCCCACTAGATGTCACTATAGGACACCAGTTCAACCCAACGTCGCCGCAGGGCCCTGGAATTTTGACAGCTAGACATGATACCTGTGGGTTTGTGTACAAAATTACTGCAACTGTTTGCACACCTAAAAAAAATAATAATAAAAAAATAGCAAGAAGCTAAACTTAGAGAATTAGGTTCTTAACAAATAAAGTGTCAGGCTGCTTTTCAAATACCAGATGAGAAGAATGTGTGCTATTTAGAAGTAACTTGTGCTCATCTTTCAGAGCATCAGACCAAGCACCACAATATTTATTACAGCATAGGCATCTAGATGACTTTTTATTTAGAGCTAGGAAATGAATACTTTGCAAATATCAAATATTACAAAAGTTCACACAAATTGTTATTGAAATATTGGCAGGTGTATGGGTAACCAGTGGTAGAGGAAATATGATGCTTTTGCTCTATGAAGCAGTCTCACTTTTAAAGATTAATTTTATCATGAATTAAAAAATGAAGAACTACAAATATTCAGAAGTACTTAATTTTGCATGTGATATTCAGACTTCCAAACTGGACATTCAAATGGCATAATTTGTCTCAATGGTCTGCAAATAGGACCAAAATAGTTCTGTATTCATATCTTGACCATGAATATGTGAATTCATTATTTAACCAGCTGTAATGTTCTTTCAGAAGTTATTTAAATAATTATTTGGGTAGCACTCTGCACTTTTACTACAAATAAGGCATTTACTCAATAATGTTTTCATAAAAACAGTCAAATTTAGAATTTTTCATGTTCACCCAATCATCTCTGTTGTATTCTTTCACCAAGTAATGGTGCATTTGTTCAATGCATGTATTTGTGGGAAAGGGCAGCATAAGGGGTAAAGAACCACAAGCATTCCCCATATGTACACAAAGGAATCAAATAGAAGTCACCAACGTTGCATGGGACAGAGAAAAAAATTGAGGATTTTCCCCTCTGAATATCTTGGGACCACTTAATCCCTACTTACACATTTCTGTGCCCAAAACCACCACTGGCGTAAAAGTAACCAGGAATTCTTCAGGGCATGTGTACCTATTAGGGCAGAGAGGGTACATTAAACGTCCTGGCAGCGTGACAGCAAATTTCTATGAGGAAAGGATGTAGTTGAGAAAGGGAAATAGCAGGCTATTTAGTATTACTATATATGGACCTATAACTGAGATAAGTATATCTTGGAAGAATCTTGTAATCATTTAGGTTGGAAAAGACCTTTAAGATCACTGAGTCCAACTGTTAACCTAGCACTGCTGAGTTCACCAATAACCAATGTCCCTAAGAACCATGTCTACATGTCTTTTAAATGCTGCCAGTGATGGTGACTCAACCACTTCTCTGGGCAGACTGTTCCAATGCTTGATAACCTTTATGTGAAGAAATTTTTCCTAATATCCATCCTAAACCTCCCCTGGTGCAACTTGAGGCCTTTCCTCTTGTCCTATTGCCTGTGATTTGGGAGAAGAGACCCACACTCACTCAACCTTCTTTCAGGTAGGTGTAGAGAGCAATAAGATCTCCCCTCAGCTTCCTTTTCTCCAGGCTGAACAATCCTAGTCCCCCTCAGCCGCTCCTCATAAGACTTGGTCTCCAGACCCCACACCAGCTTCATCACCCTTCTCTGGACACACTCCAGCACCTCAATGTCCTTCCTGAGTGAGGGACCCAAAACCAAACACAGTATTCACAGTACATCCTTTCCAGTGTTAGGTAGAGTTCCCTAGTCCTACTCACCACATTACTCCTGATACAGGCCAGAATGCTGTTGGCTTCTTGGCCACCTGGGCACGCTGCTGGCTCATATTCAGGCAGCTGTCACCAATCCCCAGGTTCTTTTCCACCAGGCAGCTCTCCAGCCAGTCTTCCCCAAGCCTGCAGGTCTGCATGGGGTTGTTGTGGCCCAAGTGCAGGACCCAGCACTTGGCCTTGTTGAACCTCACACCACTGGCTTTGGCCCATCAATCCAGTCTGTGCTGATCCCTTTGCAGAGTGTTCCTACCCTTAAGCAGATCAACACCCCTGCCCAACTTGGTGTCATCTGCAAACTTACTAAGGGTGCAAACCTAAGGGACTGGTCAAATTTAGTTCTTTTTAAGATGCAGCCCCACAGACAAATTTGAGGTCAAAAGTGTGTGAGGTGTTCAAGAATTAATTGTAGAGTACAAAAAAATCAGGTTCCTACCCAATATTTATGCAGGCGGTAAAGAGAGAGGGATCTTTGAGATAATGAAGACCTCTTACAGAGGTTAAATTATGTAGAAATTCAGGTGATAATTTGCTAGAAATTTAATATTCTTCTTATAGGGAAACCAGGGAAAGACTAAAACCACTTCTGATTGTTCTTGGCACTGTTCTGCTGTGTCAGCCAGTACAAGTCATATAACTTTGTGTACCTCAGCTTTTCATGGCTGAAACATGTAGCTTAAATTCTTTGACTAAAACCAGAATTTGAGATCTAGTATGATGGACAGATTTCTGTGTCAGAATTTCATTGATATTGTAGTAAGTGGACTTCCTATTGCTCTGCAAAATGATTTAAAAAATATTGATTCCAATTACTATTATGTCAGTGTGGTCATGTGCTAGGGGTTACATCATAGTAATACAAAGCTTTTAATCAACAGAGTGTAATTTCTTTAATAGAACTTTTTGTAGTTACTTATTTTAATGGAAATATCTAAGATTTAATAAAATTTAAGTATTATCAAGTTGGAGTTGTTTTGGAGATAAGTAGCAGGCATCTGGTACCATGGCATATCGCATGTCATTCACTGGTAATTGACGTTACTTTGTCCCCTCCTCTGTTCTATTACTTTGAATCAGAAAACACTTTAGAGACAATGTCAGCCTAAATAACATTAAACCAATTGCCTGTAGGAATCCAAGATTATGTGCCCATGCATGTAAATGTTAGCAAATACTAATAAGGCAGTGGTAGGGGTGCTGTTAAACAATATTATTTGTCTAATATTCTACCCATGATAACTGCCCATAGCACCCCTTACAGTTAACAGGCAGGACCTGCACACATATGTAGAAAAAAAAGAAAATAACTAGTATTTAAAGCCTTTAACTTGGCTGCTTACAGGAATCATCTAAATAGAGGAACATATGAACACTCTGGATCTATCAGACTAGGTTATCAGTGGAAAGTGACTAGAATGCATTTTATATTTAAAATAACATTAAATTAGCTACCCAAAACTAAAGCAGTAATTTCAGTTGTCTTACTGAGGTTTTCCAGCAGCTGGGACCATGTACCTTGGATGAGTGCAGAGTCATGATAAAGATAACATGTTGAAAAAAGTTTGTAAGAGAGCCCTAGAGGAGACATGACATGTTTCTAGTACCTCTAAAAAGTGCCTGCTGTTTATATTTAACAGCAGCAAAATGCTATGTGAGACAATGTCTCAGTGGAATGGGACCTCCCACAATGGGAGCTATTCTCCATCTAAAGGATTGTGGAAAACAGTTTGGAAAGCAAGATGGGTCGTGGGTGTATGGACCAGCCAATTGGCTACTTGGCATCCAAGGTTTCACTTTTAACCAGTCTTTAGGCCAAACAGTTGTAAAGGAAACTAAGAAAGATGTCTCAGTCTAAATCACAGAACGGTGTTTTTCTGAGTGAGGAGAGAGGTAAAGCAATAGCTGTGAGATGTAAACTACTTGTTTCTATTTAGTAAAGAAAACAGTCTCTGGAATTACAATAAATGACACTGACTCTCAGAGATAAACTGCTATTGTTCAGGTTCCAGCATCTGTACCAGCTGATAGTTTCCAGTTAAAATGAAAATATTTTTAACCAAAATGTAGGCTGAAGTAAACTGAAATCCCTAAGTTCCAAAATAATGTGACAAGAGAGTAGACAAAATAGAAATACATTAAAAAAACCTACCAACCATAAAACCCAAATAATCTCAGAAAACAAGGCAATCCATCTTTCCTGCAAAGAAGGCTGAATTCCAATATGACATTCTCTTCTGGACTAAGTAGTTTCACTATAACTATTTCTGCTTCTAAATGTTGGCCGTACACAGTCAACGTAGGAAGCATTAGACTGTTAGTGTTCATTCACTATTTCAGCTGTTTCTTATTATTTCAGAATCAAAGGTTGTAGTCAGACAGAGTCATCCTGTAGGCTGCATTCAGTGAGCTGTTCCTCACTTCTGTTGTAAGACAGAAAATGAAGACTATGATCACATGTGCCTAGAGCGGTACATGTCATAGGGCAGTTTATGTCATTCCTTTTTTTTTAAAAAAAAATTTATTACTAGAATTTACAACTACAAATTTTCAGGTGAATGAAACATGGCATTCTGCAGACAAGCAGAGCCTTCTTGAATCTATGAATGTGGATCACTGGTAGAAAAATGTGATTGCTTCAGGCAGTACTCCTGAACAGATCACTCTATCGATATTGCATGATGGAATATTGAAATTCTGAACAAAGCCAGAGAAAAATATGAGGTAAGAGAACCTGTGGACAGTTCTTATCTTGTTCTCTGTTTTTTGCAGTCACAAGGAGTAGGACTCAATATCCTAGGTTGCTGTGTGTTACTTCATTATAGAAGCAGAAAGTAAAAGTTGCAGTGGACCAACGAAGATAGAGTTGAGAGGCCTTGAAATAAAGGACATAGGTAGAGTCTCTCAGGGAGGCTTTAGGAAACTATACCAAGATGATGTTTTGCTTATATTCTTAATTATTCCATGCTTCCCAACAGCTGAGAATATATGCAAGGCTTACATTTTTCACTTTACCTTTAAAATGACAGTTTGCAATATTACAAGAAATAATATTTAATATAATACTTGATTTCTAACATGGTGTTAGAGAGGCTATCTCTGGAGTCTGTTGAATTCCACCCAGCTTGACAAGCACAAGTGTTCCCAAGGTTAGGTCCAGTTAAAAACAGTGTGAGTAACGTTCCCTGGGAAACTTGTCCAATATGTAATTACCATAACCAAGGGCTTAAATCAATGAGAAAGTGACTACATTACTATTCTGTATGGGTATGCCAGAAATTTTCCCCTACTTTAGACAGGTTCTAATTAACAATGTTAGAATTTGTAAGTAATACAAATTGCTGTGAGTTAAAATTTTATTTCTCCCCTTGTATATCAAAACAACCTAATAAAAGGCATATTTACCCCTTCTCAGTAGAAAGGATAAAGGCATCTTCACAACCAGACAAAACGGTACAGATCTCACTTAAGAAAAAAGTACTTAATGAAAGACAAGAAAAACTCACTGTAGCATTGCACTTGCTCTCTAAAAGATGCCCTCTGGCAACGGCTCAATTTAATAATACTTGATATCAGACACCTGATATTCTTTGTGGGAAGGAATACACGATAGCTGTATGCTCTACTTTTTGCAGTGCAGGAAGAGCACCTTTGCCAGCAAAGCCTAACAAGAAGGAAAACATGGGTAGTCCACAAGTACTAAGTAGAGAGGAGAAATTCCCAAAAGTAAAAACAAATGCTCGGGCAAAGGACGTTGGCTGTCCTTTTTATTGGGCTTCACCTTCTTTCTGCATGAGAAAGAGGGAGGCAAAAGTCTATTAAGTTATTTAAGTCAATAGATCTGAGCAGTCAAGTTTTTGAAAAACAAAACCTATACATGCTATATTGATTTAAGCAGTAATATATCATCTGTTCTCCTGGCTTTACTATAGCAAGATGTTATTTACATTGTGGATGTTGTTCTAACTAACAAAAGCCTCCCAGAAGGGAAGTGTAATGTAAACCATAATAATAAGGAACCAAGCAAAACATTATCAAACTTACCAGTAAGTAAATAAAGCAGATTTGTTTTTCCTGTGATGAAAAACAGTCTCATCTAGTAAGCTGATTGACTGATTTTCTCCATCAGCACTTCTTCCATGATTCGGCTGCTGTGTGCCATGTCCAAGTTTCAACTGAACCTACATATTAAAGAGTCTATAAGTTTATACATGACATTACACTATGCTATATTAAAAAAAGCTATAATTCTTATTTTCTTTGGCAGCAGAATATGCTCAGAATAAGTTTCTCTCACCACTGACAGGACACTGTGTCCATGATACAGTATTATCTATTTTTTATCAAATATTGGTGCCCTGAAGTATGTTAACATGCAGAAGAGACGTGTTTGCTCACAAACATGGGAAGATACTTTACATTATAGTCTAATACCAGCTACACTTAAGATATCATGTAGTTGGTAAAGTAAGTATAAATCCTTGGTTAGCATAAGATTGTTTAGAGAAGCTCCAGTAAAATACCAGGAGAAAAACTGTGGGAGTGTGTTATCATCCATTTTACATAATGATTATTTCTTGTCTAAAACCCGTTGCCGCTTGCTGACTTTTGGAGAGATCAGTAAACACCCATGTCAACGACCTGCTGTCAGCAGTTACTGAATGTATTCTGATCATTTTACTTTTTTGGGAAACCAACATTTATGCTCGAACAGTACTCATATAACGCTCAGATCAGGCTGCCACTCAGATCAGGCTGCCGGGCTGTGCCTGTGTGCTGGCTGGGCCCGTGACATTGAAGTGAAAGACCTGCGACGTATCAAGCGGTGCAAAACATGATGTNGGTGGGTAGGGGGGCTCCCTGCTGTTGCTGGGGCAGTTGCTCCGGCGGGCGCCTGCACAGCGGGAAGGCTCAGTACGGATCACTCTGCGACGGGCGTCGAAAGCTCCCGGTGCGATGCCCTGGCATTCATGCACCTATCCGTGCACATGCCCTGGAACTGCCCCCCTCTCCTCTACGCTTCGCATGCAAATGAGAGGCCACCGAAAGAGCCAAAGGGACCCAGAAGGCAGCTGGCAGTGCCCCACCACATGTGGCCTTCCTGGGGAGGGGGGACCAGCGAGGTGCCGCTGGATCTGCGGGAGGTGGCTGAGTTCTCTTCCCTTGGTGAAGTACTCGAATTG